>CM052355.1:20757579-21357579 GCA_028551475.1 Casuarina equisetifolia
TATAGTAGCTAACTCAACTTTTCTACTAAAATCATTGGCCACCACATTTGTTCTCCTAGGTTTGTATTCCATCAAGTAGTTAAACTCAACAAGAAAGTCCTACCACTTAGCTTGCCTTGGTAACAAATGCTTTTGTTATTGGAAGTAACTTGTGGTTACATTGTCCATTTGAATCAAGAACCGCAAGCTACATAGGTAGTGACGCCAAGTCCAAAGACAATGAACTATGGCCATTATCTCTTTCTCCTATATTGTGTACTTGCTTTCTACCTCATTTAGCTTCCAACTTTCAAAAGCAATGATGTCCTATGGTAAAGTCACTGCAACCTTGAAATTGTCATAGGCAACTTGGCATTTCTTGGTCCACTCCCAAGTCTTAGACTTCTTTAACAACTTAGTCAAAGGTGTGCCCCTTGCTGAATATCCAACAATGAATCATCTATGATAATTCATAAGACCAAGGAAAGATCTCAATTTGGTTACCTTGGTAGGGGCTTCCCACTCTTGGTTGGCCTTCACCTTGGCTCCATCCATTTTTAGTGTTCCTTGCTTGATCACATGTCTAAGGAAATCAACTTCTTCCTTGGCAAATGAACATTTCTCCTTCTTCAAATGCAATTTATTCTTCACAACACGTTGAATAGAGTCTTGGGAGTTATTGTACACCATTATATCATCAAGATAAACTACCATGAACTTGTCCAAGTAAGGTGGGAGCAAGTTGTTTATTAGCATACAAAATGTTGTTGGGGCTTTAGTTAAGCTGAAAGGCATAACCAACCATTTGAAAGAGCCATATCGCGTCATGCATGTTGTCATTGGCTCATCTCCCATGGCAAATTGAACTTGGTGGTATCCTAATGTCAAGTCCACCTTTGTAAAGTAACTGGTGTTGCCCAACCTATCAAACTAATCTACTATTAAAGGAATAAGATATTAGAGTAACATTTCTTTTATAACTACCTTCTTCAATGCCTAATAATCAATGCATAACTGCATTGATCCATCCTTTTTCACTTGAAACAATACTAGAGCTCCATATGGTGACTTCAAAGGTCGTACATACCCCACATCAAGCAACATCTTCAATTACTTCCTAAGTTTCTCCAACTCAAGTACGGACATTTTATAAGGGGCTTTCACTAGAGGTTTCGTCTCCGATTCCAACTTAATCACATCGGTCAACTTTCCTCCTAAAAGGTAGTTGTTTTAGCATTTCTAGGGGCATCACATACTTATTTTTCTCAATGAGGTCATGAATAACTTAAGGAAGGTTGTCTTCCTTCATAATCTTCTCTTTCCCCTTCAACACAGCAAGATAAGTCTCATTGCCTTTCCAAATGCCTTTCTTCAATTGCATAGCAAAAGACTTATTTTTCCTAGACCCGTGGCCTTAGTGGGGACTATGCAGGACATCTGACCTAAAAATATGCACAGACAACTATATGTAGGGTAAGGGAAAGTATTAGCTTCATGAAGAAAGTCTAACTCAAAGACTAACTTATAGTCGTCTATATCCACCACTATGAGATCCATCTTCCCTCTTCATTTGCCTATGTGCAGATCCATTCCTTAGGCAATCCCAACCACTAGCCATGGAGTGTTGTTCACCATCTTTAGTGATCCAATATCGTTCTTCACTAAGAAACCCAAATTTTTAGCTTTTCCAAGTGTAATGAAGTTGTGGGTTGCAACTGAATCCACCATTGCTTTTACGTTCTTGTCATTGACTACACACTACATATATATTAAAGATCTTGCAATAAGTCTAAGGGCCCCTTCCATGGAATTAAACATCTTAAGGGCTTCCAAGTACCCATCATTTGCTTAAGTCTCTTCTTGAATCGTCTCTTGCTCCATAGCATTCAACGATCCCTTTTTTGGACAATCTTTAATGTAGTACGACCCTCTACATATGAAGTAAGAAAGATTACCTTTTCATTTATCACCGTTGTGATTTGAAGGTGGTCTAGTTGCTCCTTTTTGATTTAGCAAGGCTCCATTCCAATTGAATAAGGGTTGACTCCCTCCTTTTCTTCCCAAATTGACTGTCTGAGTAGATGGTTGGGATGAAACATCCATCCACTTACAATCCAACAAGGATTCCATAATTGAGATAGCTTGACTTAGCTTGGTCACATCTCACTTCTCAATCTCATCCTTTGCCCACTTTTGTAGGCTACTCACAAAGAATAACAAAAGGGTCTTCTCAAGCATGTCCTTAAGATACAACGTTGCCTAAGTCAATGTTTGTACATATGCTTGTTGAGTAGTTGTATGCCTTAAGTCCTTTAATATCTCATAAGCCCTCTGGTCCACATTCTTGGGGAGGAACTACTTCTTCAATTCCTTCTTGAACACCTTATACGTTCTAATATGGTCCTCCCCATTCCTTATCTCTTGGCATGTCCTATGCCACTAAACATTAGTAGTATGAGTGAGATAATAAGAGGTAGTTTGTACCTTAGCATAATCATTAGTGATGTGAGCCATATCGAAATATCATTCCATATGCCATAAGAAGTCATCCATTTCTGCTGCATCTCGTTTACCACCACAGCTTATCAGCTTAGGAACATCTCCACGAAGGACAATAACAAAAGCAAGTTTCTTTTGAAGTTACTTTACAATTCCTTTCAACTTTTGGAATTTCTCCACAAACCCTTTTAGCTTAGCCACTTTTTCCTCTAGGTGAGAAATGTAACTCTCTAGTGCAACAATTCTTTCCTCCATAGACACCATTGTTTCAACTTGTGTCCTTTTTCTCTTCGTCATTGGTTGGTGTCGGGACTCTCCCGCACCTTTGGACGCTATTTTACTAGCTTAACTTGCCTCAAAAGTCAAGCTTTAATATCACTTGTAACAAACTTAGAAAGAAACCTATTAGGCACTCAGGTCTCAACTATAAACTGAGTTACCCTTTAACTAAGATCACTCGAAAGAGACAACTTTGTAGATAAAGTAAAGGGAGTTTAAGGAAAAACAAGGTATTAAGAGTAAGGAAAGTTTAGGTGAATTGTGTGAGGAAAGGAGCTGAGAGGCTCCCTTTATATAAATGTTAGCCTTCTCGTGAATATTTAATGGAGCATCGGTTAAACATTTAAAGCACTACAATAAATGTGTATATGTTATGTATAATTTGAACTAGGTTCATTGAAACAGGGCACTTGTAATTCAAAACCATCAAGATCCATATAAAGATTGATGTTACAATTATAAACAATGAATCATAACAATAATCTTATTGAATATCAAATTCATTACACTTAGAAATAGATAAGTAACGTTTTCCCTATTAAAGGGGTTGATTACATTCTCACAAATTTAAATGCAGTAGAACATAAAAAGAAAGTTACAATGGGCACCACCCAAATGGACAACCTAACACAGGAAAACTAGGCGGGTTGGACTCGTACATGCCAACTCAGTCCATTGGCCCATATTGCTATTGGAAAATAAGGGTTTTGTTGTGACAAAATCTATTTATGAATTATTTCTTGAAAAATATTTTTTATATGTGCAAGGGAAATCATAGGAAGTAAAAGGTGTACAAATTATAATATCAATTAATGGTATTATAAAGTAGTCGGATTCCTACATTCTTTCATAAAACATCATCATAAAGTGCCTTTGAAAAATATCTTATATGAATGATGTTAAAAGTATATTTGAATGTATTTAAGAAAAATGATACTTGGCTTTATGCACTTGTAGGAACATATTAAAAGATCAATCTATGAGGAGCTTTCATTCAAGCTTGATATTAACTCAAGTGAAGTTATATGTTGAATCAAATCTGAGCTTGCTAAGTGTTGGATCGTGCTTATGTGATGTTGGACTATGCTTATATGTTGTTGGATTGTGTTTATATACTACTGGACTAAGCTCACTAAGAGTTGGACCGAGCTTGCTCTAAGGCAGGCCCATGTTAAGGCTCACATCTGTTAAAGAAGCCCTGCCTACTTCTAACCCAACTATATGGTGAACTACTTATCCATACGGCGTCTTCTAACTTAAGTGATATCTCACTTAAGAGCTCACTTGACCATTTTGCCCTAAAGATGGATGTTCAAAGAGAGAAAGCCTCTAGTGAAGCCTATGTTCTCCCTACAAATGCTTAATCCTCAACAGGAGGATTTTATAGTAGATCGATGTCAAAATGGTATGATTTTTATTCAAAAAGAAGATTTGAGGTTAATTTAATGGCTGATTAAGAGGGTCTAACGAGAAGAAGGCTAGTTATTCAAGTTTAAGCTAAAAAGCCCTAGATTTGTCTTATATTAAAAAAGAACGTGTGCTTCAAGAGAGAGTTGACGATTTACAACTATTTGAAGTGTTCTCTCTACAAAGAAACTATCTTTGAGCTCACCCAATCATTTTATTCAAGCTTGCTAATCTCTCAGTGACTCACAAGGCTTTGGTGATATTCAATTATTGGGTTTATTCTTTTATTATACCATTGATTGTACCTTGTATGACTTTATTTATGTGCTAATTACTTTCTAAATACATGTTGCATATAAACATTGTGAGAAATCTAAAAACTTAATTTGTTATAATTTAGGGGTTTCATGATAGGAGCTTTAAACTTCATTATTCATACTTGAATAGCTCCTTTAATTAGCAATATCCCATAGCTATCATATTATTTTAGGATTTGCATTTGTACATGATCTTTTGATTATATCTTGTAACTATACTTAAGAATTCCTTTGAAGAGGAATTGGTTGGATTTGGGAGAATGTTTTCTCCTAATCTGGTTTGAGAAAATGAGACTTCAATTGGTTGGATTGAAGGAGAAGAGAGTGGATGTAGGGCTCAAGGACTAAATGCCAAACCACCATGGTAAATCTAATTTTTTTCTTCCCTTTATTTGCTCAGATTTGACTTGTTGTTTATTGATAACTATCTAGCCATTTACTTTATGTTAGCTTGTTGTCTTACTCATTGATTAGATTGTCATCTAATTGATAATAGCTTGATGTTTTGTGACTAATTGGTGTGTTACTTGCTTAGAGTTTGCTTGTTGTATGCTTGCTACATTTATGTGATTTGTATGAACACTTAGAACCAATTTAGAATTAAAAAAGTGGTGACCAAGTTTTAACTTAACCAACTCAACCCCCCTTCTTGTTAAGCCATAAAACCCAACAATTACTAGTCCAACACACAAAAGTCTGACTCATACTCGCTTAACCAGCCCGTCAACCCATACTACCAACTCAAAACATTAGCCTCCACATACCTAGGTCTTCTCATGCCTGTGTGCCTTGACTTTTCTCACTAAACCTTAGTAATCACTTAAGCACTTCTCACATTCCTTGTCTTATCTCAAAGTAGTGCCTTCAAGCTTCTTACTTCCCGATCAACTATTATACTCATCATTTCATGTGGACATGTCTTTTCAATGTGATTATGGCTCTCTACTGCTCAAACCTATGTCATCCTAAGTCATGTCAAATAGCCTACTTAAGACATTTAGGCTTCTCTAGTTAATTTTTACAATGAAAGCACTTCCCTACAAATATGGTCACTAGCATTGAACTAGAAGGATAAAGGCCATGCAATGCTCAACTAAAAGATATGAATGGTCTTCCTCCTTGAAAAAGCATCACACCTACCCTATTGCAAGAAGCATCACACTTACTTCAAAGGTATTTTTGAAATTAGGCAAGTCCAATATAAGGGCATGTGTCATTCCTTCTTTTAGTTAATCAAAAGCCAACTCTAAATATGAGCTCCATTTAAACTTTCTCTTCCAAAGTATGACCATTAACAATGAAGCATGTTGGAAAATGATGGGTTTTGCTGTGACAAATTTTGTTCAATGTATATAAATGTTTTTCATATGCTTGTGTGCAAAATAGAACTAAAGGAAGTAAAAGGTGTGAAAATTATAATATTTATCAATGATATTATAAAGTAGTCGGTTTCCTACATCCTTATATATTGAAATATTATTCAATTCATAAAAGAATACTTCCTAGGCTAAGAATAGCATAATATTTCATAGATTGCATGGTATTAATGTAAAAAAGAATTTGATATACGACTTTATGTTATTGTAGGAGAAAAACCATCAAGTCCAAATGTATTATAGAGTTATTTTACCTATTTTAGGCAATAAATAACTTTAATAATTATGAAAAAACATTTGAACTCCTCTTTATTTACCTAAATTTATCTTGTTTATGTAACACAAGGAGGCAAGGAGAAAAGGAATGAACATGGAGAACTTGATGCTTATTGTGTGGCAAAATCATAATATCAAGATCAAGAAAGTCAAGATAGGCTTGGGCTTTGGATGATTGTTATTAGATTTTTGTTATTGTTGGGTTTTCTATTTGTTTAGAAAACTCAGTCATGTTAGGAATTCAAATCCCAATTAATTTAGGAGTTCAAAATTCAATTGTTTTAGGTCTCCAAAACCCAGTTTTACTAAGATAGAAGATAGATTAAACCTAAACCCTATTTAAGAGAAGAGAAGAGGCAAAAGAAAAAAAAGGAGGAAATTAAGCACAACTCAAGAAAGAGGCCAAGAATTCAAGGTTTTCTTGAAGAGAAGACAATAAGGATGACAGACTCTTGTTCTTGGATTCAATATGCCTTCTTTGTTTCCTATTATAGTTCTTCCTCACTATTTATTTATGTTTTAGTTTACTTTTGGTAGAGCTACGATGTAACCTAATTATGATGGTATGAATCTTATGATTGTTATGTTTTGTAAAATATTTTGTTTATGTGAAGTTACATGTTACTATGTATAATGCTTTTAAGTAATTAGCTACTACTTAAATGATTTGATTTGCATGTTTGAGACCGACAAGAAATGATATGTAATTGCTTCTTGTAATGTGTAACCATAAATTAAATATGGATAGACATATACCATATTGTTTGTGTGGCTTTCGATGTAAACTGGGAATATTCATAGATCCTAATGCATTTGGTTTGTCTCAATTCACATATAGAGATATAGTGAATTAATGAACTAAATAAGTTTGCTATACCTAGATATAGGATAGTAAATAAATTAGGAAATTCTGCCATCACAAAGATATTATCCCTTTTGCAAGCATAAATAATCAACATTAATACCCAGTAATTATGGTGAAATCATATGCTCTAACATATTTTGTATATTTAATTTTCTTAGATTTAGTTAGTTAATCTATCATCTACCATTTGGATTCGTTAGATAAATTTTAGGAGTTATTCACCATTAGTAATTAGTTAGTCTAGTAATCATCAATCTCTGTGGGATGATATCTTTTTTATTATTATATTACTTGTTCGACATGTTCACTTGCATTTAAATTTCACTGAACACTTATATTGATGAAAGCTAACCTCAGCCCGCAAGAAGTGAGCTAATCCATGCCCACAAAACACGAGTTAATTCAAGCCCCCATCATAAGAGCCCAATACAGCTCTTAAGAGGAGGCATGTCGTGAAGCTTTGAAACAACACCATTCAACTAAGGAAGAGTATCTTACCTCAAGCCATGCCATAAGTCAAAGACCTAATCCCTAATTTCGAATAAGACCACTTCTCTCTCTCTTTGCAACCGTATGTATACTCTTCCAACAAGAAGATTTGCAAAAAACTTTATTGTTTGCTAGAAAATTTGCTCAAAATGTTTAAGGGTTTGATTTAAAACCTTAAATGATGGAATCACCCTGCTCTCTCAATGGGAAGAAGCCTTTGATGTTGTAAAGTTTGATTGAAACCTCAAATCAACTTCTATTGTTATGAATCTCATATAAAAGGGTTCTATTCTATGGTTCAATGCAACTTTTGATGAGATTATTAAGAAATCAAACAAAGAAATCAAGATTGAGTTTTACATTGTTATTCTATGAAGAACCTCGGTGATATTCTTTAAATATCATATTTTTGTGATTATATACTCTTGTATACACTTATTTATATGCTAATTAAACTATGATTATTATTTGCACATAAACTTTGTTGTAAATCCAATACCCTAACTTGTTGAAATTTAAGGGTTTCGTGATTAGAACTTGGATTTGTACTCTATATCTTATATAACCTCTATGATTAGCAATATCTCTCATAAACTATATATTGTTTAAAGATTTGCTCTTGTAACAAGGTTGAGATAACCTTTGATTACAACCTAAAAGTTATGTGATTCCTCTAAGAAGGAATTGGAAAGATTAGGATAATGTTTTCTCCTAATTAGTGAGAAAGTGGACTTCAACTAGTTAAGTTAAAGGAACAAGAAGGTGGACATAGGTGTGAGTGTCAAACAACCATTTTAAATCTTGTGATTGTGCTTGTTGTTCATAATTATTTTGACTTACTATTTATATTCCTAGTTGGTGTGCTATTTGAGTTTGTTGTGTTTGAAGAATTCAAATTGATAGACATAGAGCTAAAAAACCAATTCAACCCCCCTTCTTGGTCGGCCATTATACCTAACAAAGTAGTCTAACCATATCATTGTATAAACCTTCAGTAATAACTAGTCAAACCTAAAAAAATTCCTCAATGTTCTAATGGTTATTAGTTTAGGTCATTCTTGCATTACCTTGATTTTTTCATTGTACATAAGTATTTCTTTAATACTCATAATATGCCCCAAGCACTCAATTCTACCTCAATCAAATTGGCATTCCACTCTTTTCACATACAAATCATGTTGCCACAAGGTTTTAAAAGTCTCATCCAATTGTTGTAAATGATCCCCCTATTCCTAATTGAACATAGGTATGCCATCAAAAAGAATGAGTAACCTTTAGAATTGATGTTGAAAAACTATGTTCATTAGCAATAGAAAAAAAAATGAAAAAAAAAATGTGTTTGACAACCTAAATGGCATCACAAGGTATTTGAAATGTCTATGATGTATGCAAAATGCCATTTTTGGATATCCTCCTCCTTCATGCAAATTTGGTGGTAGCCCACTTATAAATCTAGTTTAGAGAAGTATTAGGATTGTTGATGGTAATTTGTCCTTGATGATGATGTGGTTGAGTGTGTGTTAATCTATGCATAACCTCCATGAGTTATCTTCCTTAAGCATAAGTAAGATAGGTGATGAAAATGAGCTTCTACTTGGTTTGATGATGTTGCTTTCCAAAAGTTTCTTGATAATTTTTTTCTAATTTTGCTCTTATGGTACAATACGCAAAAGCATGATCCTACCTTTCCCATTGTTTTGTGTGTTGACGATGCTTTGATTTCTGACATTGCCTTGCACTTACATGCCGCCTACATTTTAATTCTCATTAGTTTTCCCTCAAATGAAAACTCCCTTTCATCCTTCTCTTGCTTGATCATCATAAGTTGTATAAAGATGTTAGATCCTCTCCTTTAGGATGAGCTACTCATTAATCTTCTTGTCTTGTGCTCTTCTACATAAACATAATAGAGTTGAACTTGTATAGCTATTGAGGTCTCGTGGGCCTTTATAGTTCCAAAAAATTAGCTCAATAGGAAATTCTACCCATGACACTTATAGACTCACATTTTTGTTTCTTTCTACCCAATGTGGAAGCCCTCTCAATACTCCCTTGTCACACAGTAGATCTAACTTGGTTTTTGCTTAATACAATGCATGTCTCCTTCAAGCTCTAGTATCATATTAAGGTTTTGTGAGCTTACACATTCTCAAAAATAAAGTGCAATAAGAATTTCTACTTACAACACTTGTAGGTGTTGAAAATCATGTGCTTGTATGTTTTGATTGAGAAAAATTTTATTTGATTATATGTGAAATAGAATATTATAATTATTTGAACATATATTAAATAGAATACTATACTTGCATATATGATAGAATATATGAGATTGTGTGTACACATATTAAAACTCAAAGGAAGTAAAAGGTGTGCAAATTATAATATCAATTAATGATATTATAAAGTAGCTGGGTTCCTACATTTTATTATCTAACATCAAATATGAAGCCAATTTGATTTAATCTTTGAATATTTTGTTTCATAGATTAATTTACATTCTTGGTTTTGTTAAAGGAACTTTGATACTTGAAATTGGTGTATTTATAGGTTTAATGAACCGACCACATATTTATATAAGGATACATGAAGCTTATCTATGTGATCAGCCCGTGAGAAGAGGTCAGCCTGTATGAATTGTTCAGCCCGTGAGAAAAGGTCAACCTGCGAAGCTTGAAATGGCAGCATTCTGATCGAGTCACTTATCCAAAACAACAGCGTGTGAAGCAAATAAGAGCATAAGCTCTTATGACCGAAAGCCTGAAGCCCTAGCCGCATTCTTCGACTAAAGCTACACTTCACCTCTTGATCTCTCTCCTACGACGACGGCTTCAATGGGAAGAATGGTGAGGTGACTGAATGTCAGAATGGTTATATTGCTGAAAAATCATCATCTGCATCAGTACAACGTCGTATCCATCAAATCTCAACAGAAGGATTTCAAAAAGGTTTGAATCGAAACCCTAATCTACTCAAGGTTTGAGTACCTACTATAAAAGGGAGATTCGGATGAAATATTTATGCTTGCTGAGATATATTCTTACTAATTTGCTCAAAAGAGATAAAAGCCCTCATCAATTTGCTCTTATTGCCGTGTTCGGTAAAGTTTGAAGAAAAAGGAAATCTTCGATGATATTCTATAAACTTGTCATCTTGTGAATATCATTTGATAGATTGATTGTTGTATGTGCTAGATTGATTATAACATTATTTGCACATAAAGATCATTGTAAATCTGAAACCCCAAATTTGTGAAATTGGAGCTTTCAAGATTAGAGTTTGAATTGACTCTGTATACATTCAATTAGCTCTTTGATAAGCTTAAATCCTCACTCATATCATATATTTAAGGAATGAGCTTGATGTATTAAGGTTTTTGTAAACCTAACCTTCTAACCGTAAGCTTTATAACTCTTTTTGAGGAGTTGTGAGGTGAAGGAGAGGTGCTTTCCTTGATTGAAGTAAAGAAGATTTCAACTCGGTTTAAGTTGAAGGAGAAGAGGGTGGAAGTAGGTGAAAAGTGCCGAACCACCATGAAATTCTTGGTTGTGAATTTTTTTTATCTAATTCTTTTATTTGATACTTCATTACTATTGTGATATCTTATCTAGTTGTGATTACCTTAAAGAAACAAATTTAAGAAATATATAAAAATTACATATACTTCTAGATATCTAATTCAACCCCTCTTTCTTGGATAGCCATAAACCCAACAATTGGCATCTAGAGCCAGGTTCTCTGATTTTAAAGGCTTAACATCCTAAAGTAGATCCACTTATATGGCTATGGATAAAGGAGTAGCTATTCCGGGGTATAACAAACCACCTCTGTTTGATGGGATAAATTATAGACATTGGAAGCAACTCATGCAAGTCTTCATTGTCGGTCAAGACCCTGAAGCTTGGTAGATAATCAGAAAGGGTATCACTTTACCCAAAACTGATGGAGTAAAAATGAAGCTAAAATCATGGGAATAAATGCCAAAGCTATAAACATGATTTATAGTGGGTTGAAAGCTCATGAATTTAATAAGGTGTCATCTTGCCTCACGGGTAAGGAAATATGGGATAAATTAGAAGTCATATTTGAGGGTACAAAGAAAGTTAAGTCATCCAAGGTAACCATACTCACTCATGATTATGAATTGTTTACTATGCTTGAATCTGAAACTATTAGTGACATGTTTGGTAGATTTACAAAAATAATATCTAAACTTAGGTTACTAGGAAAGACTTATACAAATGAATAAATGGTCAGAAAAGTGCTAGTATCTCTACCCGAGAGCTGGGATCCCAAGAAAATGGCCATAGAAAAAGCACATGATCTAGATAGTCTAACTTTAGATGATTTACTAGGATCATTAAAAACTCATGAAATGCAATTAATTAGGAGAGTTAAGGAAAAAAAGAATAGAAGGTCACTTGCATAAAAGTAGAAATAGAAAAGACTGAAGAGGTTGAGTCAGAAAATGATGAGATTGCTCTAATAGTTAGAAGATTTAGAAAATATCTCAAAAAGGGTCTAGGAAGAAATAAAGGACAACCTATAAGAAATGAAGCATATGAATCTAGGGATAACTTGTGCTATGAGTGTAAAGAGCCTAGACATATCAAAGCCGATTACCCTTTACTCAAGAAGAAGAATAACAAAGGAAATAAGAAAGCAATGATCGTTGCCTGGGATGATGAGAGCTCCTCATCAGATGAAGAAGAACAAGAAGAAGTAGCTCATCTTTGCTTAACTGCAAATGCAGCAATAGAAGAAGAACTCAAGGTAAGTGATTTTGAACTCGAAACAAATCTGAGTGGTGACATTGAAACTACTTTTTTTAATCTGGTTGAGTATGCAACAAAAATAAAAGAAAAATATAAGAAGATGAAGGCTAAATATAAATCTGTAAAAGCTAAAACTGAAAAGGATAAACCTCCCATGGCATTATCTATGACTTGTATGCATGAAAATACTTTTGAGAATAATTTTTTTAAAACTAATACATGCTCCTTGATTAATACTTGCTCTCATTCAGAAAATAAGCATGCTGATGTATCAAAAAATTTGTTATGTGACTGAGACACAGAAAGACTAAACATGAAAATTCAGGAATCAGAAAAAGAGAAATCTGAGGTTCAAATGAAGTTGGATGAAAAGAATATATTATTGCATAAGTTTACAAAAGGTAGTAAATTGTTAAATAATATATTAAAATCACAAAGAGGTATATATACTAAAGCTGGTATAGGATACAACTCCTAAAAAAATATGAAAACACCTTCAAACTTCTTTGATAATAAGGATTGTGGACTCTTGCTGCATCATAAATGTTCTTATTGTTACTATGTTGGTCATTCATCTGATACATGTCCAATTAGACTTAGAAGAACATACAAGATCAAAAAGGTTTGGATGCCTAAGAAGATGATAAATGTATTAGAAACAAACACTTACGGACCCAAAGAAAAAAGGGTACCAAAATCTTCAACACAAATTTTTTTTTTTTTGCAGGATATGAGCAGGAACATAGACAAGAAGAAGCATAAGGAGCTGTGGATTCTGGATAGTGGCTGTTCCTATCATATGACTGGGATAATGGAGCTTTTCTCAACACTTGAGTTAAAGTCCAATGGTACAGTATCTTTTGGAGATAACTCCAAAGGAAGGATTAAAGGTGTAGGCACCATAGGTAATCCTAGATCCTTTCTAATATCTGATGTGCTGTATGTTGATGAATTGAAATTCAATCTCCTAAGTATAAGTCAATTGTGTGATAATAACTTCAAAATTAGATTTGGGAAAGAACTTTGTCTTGTTGAAAATTTGGAAAATAATGTGAGAATTATTGGAAAAAGGAAAGATAATATCTATGTGCTTGATCTTAGTGAGTTGACAAATAAACAAACATGCTTGATTGTTAGTAAAAGTGTTGATGCTTGGTTGTGGCATAGATAACTTGGTCATGCTAGTCTAGGATTATTAGAGAAATTATCCAAGAACGGCCTAGTTAGAGGACTACCCGAGCTCAGATTTGATAAAGATCAATTATGTGATGCTTATATGAAAGAGAAACATACTCAAAGCAGTTTTAAACCAAAATTAATAGTATCTACCTCAAGACCGTTAGAAATGATACATATGGATTTGTTTGGTCCTTTAAGGACAGCTAATATGAATGGAAAGTATTATGCCTTAGTCATAGTAAATGATTACACTAGATATACTTGGGTATATCTACTTGCTAGGAAAGATGAAGCATTTGAGAAATTTGTTGATTTCTCTAAAATGGTCCAAAATGAAAATGATCTTACCATTGTTAAGATTCGGACAGATCATGGTGGTGAGTTTGAAAATTGCCTTTTTGAGAAATTTTGTTCCAAGAATGGCATATCTCACAATTTTTCAGCACCTAGGACACCTCAACAAAATGGTGTTGTAGAAAGGAAAAATAGGACACTCCAAGAAATGGCCAGAACCATGATGTGTGAATATAATCTTCCCAAACACTTTTGGAGAGAAGTTGTAAGTACAGCTTGCTACATTTCAAACAAAACATTCTTAAGACCAGTCTTGAAGAAGACTCCATTTGAGCTATTATTTGGTAGAAAATCCAACATATCCTACTTCCATGTGTTTGGAAGTTAATGCTTTGTTTTAAACCATGGAAAAGAGTCACTTGAAAAATTTGACTCTAAGAGTGATGAGGCCATATTTCTAGGTTATTCTTAAACTAGCAAAGCCTATAGAGTTTTTAATAAGAGGACTCTAGTTGTTGAAGAGTCTATTCATGTAAAATTCAAGGATGACTCTGATCTGAACTCCATGAAACAAAATGCAAATGAAAAATATGCATCCGTTGAGGGGGAGTTAGACTCAAGAGAATTTACTTTCCCTAAAGTAAGAAATGAAGTAAATCAACAACATATTCTAGGAAATCCAATAAACAGTGTAAGCACACGATCTAAATATCACAACACATGTGAACATCAAGATTTCTTGTCTCAAATAAAGCCAAAGAAAATAGATGAAGCTCTTAAAGATGAGAGTTGGTTCCTTGCTATGCAAGAAGAACTAAATCAGTTTGAAAGGAGTAAAGTTTGGAAATTAGTTCCAAGACCACAAAACCATTCGGTCATAGGAACCAAATGGGTGTTCATAAATAAATTAGATTAGTGTAGGACCATTACAAGAAACAAAGCCAGATTGGTAGCATAAGGATATAGTTAAGAAGAAGGAATTGACTATGATGAAACGTTTGCTCCTATAGCTAGGTTAGAAGCTATTCGGATGTTGCTTGCTTTTGCTTGCTATATGAATTTTACATTATTTCAAATGGATGTGAAGAGTGCTTTCTTGAATGGTGTTCTTAAGGAAGAGGTTTATGTAGAACAACCACCTGGATTTGAAGATCCCACATGCCCTAATCATGTATTCAAGCTTTCCAAAGCTTTATATGGGTTAAAACAAGCCCCACGGGCTTGGTATGACAAGCTAAGCAATTTTCTATTGAATACAAATTTTAGAAAAGGAAAGGTAGATAATACATTGTTCATTAAGACACAAGGAAAAGAGATTTTGATTGTTCAAATCTATGTTGATGACATTGTGTTTGGTTCTACAAATTCTGCTATGTGTGAACAATTTGCAGATTCTATGAAACATGAGTTTGAGATAAGTATGATTGGTGAATTAAATTATTTTCTTGGACTCCAAATTAAACAAACACCTAAAGAATATTCATAAGTCAAATTAAATATACTAAGGAATTACTCAAGAAATACAACATGGATGATTCTAAACCAATAAATACTCCCATGAGCACATCTACATCTTTATCATATGACAATGTTAGAGTTTGTGTTGATTCTAAAATGTATAGAGGCATGATTGGTCCCTATTATATTTGACTGCTTCTCGGCCAGACATCATGTTTAGTGTTTATTTATGTGCACGGTTTCAATCTAATCCCAAGGAACAACATTTAAAAGCTGTTAAAAGGATTTTTCAGTATCTAAAGGATTCAATCACATTAGGCATTTGGTATTCAAAAGATACTATATTCAATCTACATAATTTAGTGATTTTGACTATGCTGGGTGTAAAATTGATAGAAAAAGCACTAGTGGTACATGTCAGTTTTTAGGACATATGTTGGTTTCTTGGCACTCCAAGAAACAAAATAGTGTTGCTTTTTCTTCCACTGAGGCAAAATACATAGCTGCGGCTAGTTGTTATGCTCAGATTCTATGGATGAAACAGTAATTAGAAGATTATGGTCTTTATGTCACTAAGATTCCATTGAAATGTGATAATGCCAATACAATAAATCTCACTAAAAATCCAGTACAGCACTCTATAACCAAACATATAGAGATAAGACATCACTTTATCCGTGACCATGTTGAGAAATCAAATATCTCTATTGAATTTGTTAGCACAAACCAGCAACTTGCTGATATTTTCACTAAACCATTTGATCATGATAAGTTCTCTACTCTCCAAAGAGAACTTGGTATGTGTATGCTCGATGATATTGCTTCAACTTTGTGAGAAATTTTTTTTTCTTTCCATATTTTCTATTTGGTTACTATTCTGAGGGGGAGCCCCATCTACACATTTGTACTAGGTCAAATCTCTACTACCATACTCTTCATTTTTATCCATCTCATACAATTATCTTAATTCTTATTCGTTCTGTTTATTTATCTTCATTGCTACGATCTTTTTGCTGATAACAAAAAGGGGGAGAGAGTACATTCTAGCACATGTATGTTCCATTTCTGACTTTCAATGCAGAATGTGAGATAAACTCTCTTACATCCTACTGTGTATGCAAATATTATATCTGCTGTGATTTATACCTACTATGATTCATACCTATTGTGATTCTTTGATGAATATCCATGAAGACAATGATAGGCTTATACTTACTGCATTTATGTTATATCATCCGAGTATTAATATGTGCTAGCTAGTTCAGTATGAAAATTTTGTCATCATCAAAAAAGGGGAGATTATTGAAAATCATGTGCTTGTATGTTTTGATTGAGAAAAATTTTATTTGATTATATGTGAAATAGAATATTATAATTATTTGAACATATATTAAATAGAATATTATACTTGCATATATGATAGAATATATAAGATTGTGTGTGCACATATTAAAACTCAAAGGAAGTAAAAGGTGTGTAAATTATAATATTAATTAATGATATTATAAAGTAGCCGGGTTCCTACATTTTATTATCAAACATCAAATATGAAGTCAATTTGATTTAATCTTTGAATATTTTGTTTCATAGATTAATTTACATTCTTGGTTTTGTTAAAGGAAATTTGATAGTTGGAATTGGTGTATTTACAGGTTTCATGGACCGACCACATATTTATATATGGATACATGAAGCTTATCTATGTGATCAACCCGTGAGAAGAGGTCAGCCCGTATGAATTGTTCAGCCCGTGAGAAAAGGTCAGCCCGTATGAATTGTTCAGCCTGTAAGAAGAGGTTAACCTGCGAAGCTTGAAACAACAGCATTCTGATTGAGTCACTTATCCAAAACGGCAGTGTGTGAAGCAAATAAGAGCATAAGCTCTTATGACCGGAAGCCTGAAGCCCTAGCCGCATTCTTCGACCTAAAGCTACACTTCACCTCTCGATCTCTTTCCTACGACGATTGCTCCAACGGGAAGAATGAAAAGGCGACTAAATACTGAATGTCAAAACGGTTATATTGCTGAAAAATCATCATTTGTATCAATACAACATCGTATCCATCAAATCCCAATGGAAGGATTTTAAAAAGGTTTGAATCAAAACCCTAATATGCTTAAGGTTCGAGTACCTACTATAAAAAGGAGATTTGGATGAAATATTTGTGCTTGCCGAGATATATTTTTGTTGATTTGCTCAAAAGAGATAAAAGCCCTCATCGATTTGCTCTTATTGCCGTGCTTGGTAAAGTTTGAAGAAAAAGGAAATCTTCAATGATATTCTCTAAACTTGTCATCTTGTGAATATCATTTGATAGATTGATTGTTGTATGTGCTAGATTGATTATAACATTATTTGCACATAAAGATTATTGTAAATCTGAAACCTTAGATTTGTGAAACTGGGGCTTTCAAGATTAGAGCTTAAATTGACTTTGTATACATTCAATTAGTTCTTTGATAAGCTTAAATCCTCACTCATATTATATATTTAAGGAATGAGCTTGATGTATTAAGGTTTTTGTAAACCTAACCTTCTAACCGTGAGCTATATAACTCCTTTTGAGGAGTTGTGAGGTGAAGGAGAGGTGCTCTCCTTGATTGAAGTAAAGAAGATTTCAACTCGGTTTAAGTTGAAGGAGAAGAGGGTGGAAGTAGGTGAAAAGTGCTGAACTACCGTGAAATTCTTGGTTGTGAATTTTTTTTATCTAATTCTTTTATTTGATACTTTATTACTATTGTGATATCTTATCTAGTTGTGATTACCTTAAAGAAACAAAATTTAAGAAATATATAAAAATTACATAGACTTCTAGATGTCCAATTCAAGCCCCCCTTCTTGGATAGCCATAAACCCAACAGTAGGTTCATATGTTTGCTCTTTTTTACCTAATGTGAGAGTTCCCTTTTTAAAAAAATAAAAAATAAAGGTTCCTTGGTGCACCGATTATGAACAAAAAAGGACTTTAGATAAAATTGTTTCGACCTTGACTACAAGAGAGATCATTGTAGTGGTAAGAGGTAAACATATAAAGGTTACACCTAATATACAAACTCCACCCATCTTTAAACAAAAGTTTGTTTGATATTTTTGTCTTACGCCGAGGAAAAAGGGCATCCATCCACTGCCACAAAGGGGTCTGTGGGACAGGAGGCCAGGGGGCAATGGTCACCCACATCTAAACCCCACCAATTAATCCCATATATGTCCTTTTGCTGAAGAGTAAAACTTAACAAGATAGTTAATAAGGCAACCCCCATGTCCAGCCCATATGCCAATATGTAGTTGTACCTGGTCCACCAATTTTTATATCTTCGAAATACGATGAAGTTGAAAAAAATAGATACCGCAATCCAAGCCCAAATATTCACAGGTCCAATAGCAGGCATAAATAAGGTTGAAATGAATATCAATGGCACGTTGATTTCTTTAATCCACTTCGTCTTTGGGAAAAGCCGCGACAGAGCCCAAACTAAGCAAGGAGCAAGCATGCCGATTAAGAAGAAACAATAAAGCTTTGAATAAGGGCCATCGGGTAAAAAGATACGTGTTGGACCAATCACTCCCCAAATTATTGTGTAAGAAAAGTTAACATGTTCTAAAGGACAGGTCCATGGGCTACCTTTTGGTAATCTTTCTAAATCACACATATGCTCCACAGTTGAGATTAGCCACCAGGTTGATGAATAACTAACTGTGCTTGTTATAAGCGAACCAATTAGTTGGCTAGTAAACATACTTTTTGGAGGAATTTTCAAGTAGTGGGCCAACTTGAGCTCATAGAAAATATTAAGAGCGTTGTCCATGGCAGATACGCAAAATGACTTATAAACCAAATTTGCCAATGGCCTGCCAGGGTAGATATAACCCATAGATAGTTCCGAAATTATACCCAAGTTAAAGGCCTAAGAAAAAAAGTCATAAAAACCAAAAAGGAGAAAAGGTCAGAAACCAATCTAAAAGAATATATATATATTTAATTGTTGATTTGTGGAAATATGACTTCCCCGTTAATTCTACATACAAAAAGTGGGCAAATCCCAAGAAGAATGGAACTTACTTGACCCGTTGTAGCCAAAAGCACGCCGAAGGGAAGAATTAAAACGATGATCATAAAGCATCCCAGTAGGATTCCCCAGTACGGAAGCTGCAGTTGCTTAATGAAAGTTTCACAAGTGAAAATTGCGAGGCCGACCGTGGAAAATGTAATTGCATAGTACCACCATCGAGGAATACGCTCGTACTTGCTCATCAGCCTGTTATGAACATCCCCACACTGATCTCGATGTTCCCAAGCCAGCTTCATTTGTTTCCATGTGTCTCTGAATAGCACAAACACCGCACATTCAATAATGGCCATGAAAGATGCATACAGTGTATATTCAAAATAATGATTACCTCCCATAGAACAGCAAGAAATGTATGATGGAAGAAGTGGTGCACGCCAGACCGCATCCCATTGTCAAAAAATAAACTGTACCAAAGTAGAGCTTTGAGTAGCTTTCGTATCCTTCAAGATTGAGTGTCAAATCGTTTTCATTCAGAACCCTAGAGAGATTATAAACTTGACCACTGGAGTCGAAAACGTCGTACGAAAAAAGAGGGAACCGCCTGGCGTCATACAGATTGCTCCAATACACAATCGGGGTAACTACGTAGAGAAACAAAATGAAACCAACCATGGCATTGAGAGCCGAGGTCAGCGGTAAAATCAAGGGATTTGATAGAAACGCAGACGCAGCACTCCAATCCAATGCAATTGCACCAATGCCAAATCCACCCCGACCAGAGCCTATAATTTGGGCTGCCACCGACCCCTTCCATATCCAACAAATAAAGGAAAGGGCACCAATCGAAGGGAAGAAATATCCAGGCACAATTGCATACGCGAAGCTTGCAATTGTTGTTATTGAAAAGAATTGAAGTATGCTTAGCTGTCCTTTTACTCTCCTATCCTCTTCATGCAATCCCCTGAAAGTCCCCTATTATCAGCAACAAAATCCACACCCATACACATACGTGTAATTCGTAAATAAAAATCTCAAGACTGAATACCTGTAAAGACACACATCAAGCAAGCTGGTAGGGAACCACATGTTCGGAGAACTCACAAGAAAATCCATGAAGAGTCCAGCAAACCCATACCCAGTCAGCTGCATGTTTACCAATACAAAGAATAATGCGTCAAATCATTATCAGATGTACCGTTTTCGACCCAAGTATAACGGAACTACTAAAAACACAAAGAAAGAAACCTGGGAAGTTAGAGTCATCAGTAAGCCTGACAGGTAACTTATGCTTTTTCGATAGAAAATCTTTGACAATGAGGCAATGGATATAGAATATGGGTTTGTTAAACATGAGGTAACCATGATCGTGATCAACGCATGTTCTTTGATACTGAAAGGTCCTGGATTCATTGAGAATGTCCATTTTGTTCCGAGAACTTTGACAGGTTTAGAAGGAAGTGTCTTCGCCATAGTTTTCCCGCACCCAACAACCAGCAATTGGATAAAACTACCCGAAAGGAAAATTGTGTTTTGACGATAATAGAAAAACTGTACAAGAAGGGAAAGAATTGCACAAGTAATAGGTCCAATAACCCAGGTTCGAAATGTGAAGGTTGGCAACGTGTGGTCGTCAGTGATTGGAACTACTAGTCGCACATGTTCTATGGGAGAGTCATTAACTTCATCATCTGCATCCATGTACAAATTTTGAGGAATAAATCAACACGCATAAAAGCATATCAAAGGACAACACATTGTAGAAGCATGGCATTCAGAGAAAGGATCGTACCGCCATCATTTTGCATCTTACGCAAAAGAGAGAATTGACTGTTCATTAGTCCAATATCAAAGGACTAGAAGGTAAACAATGACATGAGATTCAAATTCACGAGTTAAAAAACTGTAGCTCGCAGAGCCAGTCCCCAAAGGAACATGCCATTCATTTAAAGCTTGCTACAAGACTTAAAAAAGGATGGAGATAACGAACCTTGACTGGTCTCTTCCGGATCGAGAGAACTACCAAGGAATAAGTCACTCAACCAAGTCTTAATATGGACGTGTCTTGAGTCAAACTAGTCGCTGTTTGTTTCGTTGTAGTGCATCGTATAGGCGCGACTGTTAGCTAGTTCTACTATGCTATCAGCGGAGATATACCATTTTTAGTAGTTGTATTCAATTTGCAAGGGATCTGAAAATAACTACATTCAACGGGCAAAACATCCTGTGATGTGAGGTTGATCGATTTTCAGATGTTCAAACATCCTAAATATGGATTTTCAATACAAAATAAATAAATAAAAGA
This sequence comes from Casuarina equisetifolia, assembly GCA_028551475.1. Lineage (NCBI taxonomy): Eukaryota > Viridiplantae > Streptophyta > Magnoliopsida > Fagales > Casuarinaceae > Casuarina > Casuarina equisetifolia. Next base: position 20,779,084 of record CM052355.1, read on the forward strand.
AAAGGTAATAATAGAAGCTTTCAAATTTTCCTTCTTTAGAGATATTTACTTTTACCCAAATTCTTTTATTCTCGTAATGCAGCATCGAAAATCATGCCTCATTAACTCAGGTTTAATGTGTCATTCCTCTGCCAGTCCCTGTTGTATGTTTTTTTTTTTCTTTACAGAGATAAATGTTCTTTTTTTTTTCTTTTAAATAGGAATATAATACTGCGTCTTCCGTCTTGCGCAATCCTTTGCCAAAAGGGAAGACGCCATTCCCAGCTCGGGAAGGAAAGTGTCTCCTTTCTCACGTGATCCTCACCCAGAAAGGAAGACGTGAGCCTCAGCTCAAGAAGGAAAGATTTGCTCTGCACGCCTCTCTGGTCCGGAAGGAAAGCTACAACAATGACACAACGGAACTTGGGATCAAGAAAGGAAAATCTACACGCACCTATATTCATGGCTAGGTGTGGGTCGATTTCTCCAAGTATTGCACGACTTCTCTGAGGAAAGAAAATTCAACGAATATTAGTTTCCCAAAAGACAAAGATTGATATTTCCTTGTACAGTTATTATTATTAGATTCCATGTTTTTCTTTCATTCTCTCTGTATAAACCATTGTCAATATGTGTACAAAATAGTAAAGAAATTTGAGAACAAATTTTCTACACTTCTCTATTTTGAGTTTGTGCTTTTTTTTTCTTTTCTTCTTCTTTCTTTTTTACAAAATCCTAACACATTTTATTGTTACCAACAAAGCTTGGCATAATAATCTTACATTGAATAAGTATAGAGGCCTAATGCTTTGAGAGAGAGTTTGTGTTTTTTGGCCGTCAACTTCCCTATTTCCTTTTTTTTTGGTAAAAAATAAATTTGAAAATTATTGAAAAAACAAGAAAGCTATAAAGTAAACTTCCTTACTGACTGCAACAAGGAGAAAGAGAGAGCAAAGGCAATATTGTGAAGCCTCTAGGGCAAAGCTATTTGCATTTACTCAAAGAATAATACTTACATGGTTTTCACTTATATACAATATCAAATAAGGGCATAAAGGTAAATTACATATAAACAAAATGTTATCTCATAGGCCTTCAAATAGTAAGCAACTCGATACTCCTCCTTAAGCCAAAGATTTGTAAAGATCAAATGCTCTGAGCTTGCCTAAGAGATAATGATATTGCTTACCATTGAAGGCCTTGGTGAATAGATTTGCTAGTTGTTATGAAGCTAACATACATCATCTGCACACTATTTCCCTTCGTATTTGTTTCCGTATAAAATGGCACTCAATCTCAATATGCTTTATCTTTTCATGTTGTACTGGATTGGTTGCTATTTTTCTTGCAGCTTCCTTATCACAGAAAAGAGGAACTAGTAGTTTAACATTAAGCCTAAGATCTTGAAATAGTCCAGTAAGCCACATAATTTCACATGTTGTGATTCTCATGGCTCTATACTCTACTTATGCTAATGATTTTGACACTAGTGATTGTTTCTTCGTCCTCCATGATATTAATGAACCGCCAAGCTTGACAGAATATCCTGTGAGGGGTCTCTTTGTCATCGGGCAAGTGTCATAGTCGAAGTCATAAAAAGCTATTAGCTCTAAGTGTGATGAAGTAGAAAAAAGAAGACGAAGACCTGGAGCTCCTTTAATATACTTTATAACCCAAAGTGCAACATCCATATGTGATCATTTAGGAGCATTTTTGAATTAACTTAACAACTAAATTGGGTAAGTAAGATCTGGCCTAGTCACAATCAAGTACATCAATTTTCCTACCAATCGTCTATAAGATAAAAGATCATGGATGAGTGGATCATAACATCTACTGCCAATCTCAATGGCATGTTCCATTGATGTCAACTTAAACCTTGTTCCATGGATGTAGCTACTGGTTTAGCGCCTATTAATCCTGCCATTGATATTAACTTAAGAGCGTATTTGTATTGTTAATACAAATCCCTTCTCTTGAACGAGCCATTTCTATTCCCAAAAAGTACTTCAGCTAACCTAGATCTTTCATCCGAAACTTTACTAGATAGGTCTTAAGGCTAGCCATGGCTATGGCATTATTACCACTAATCAATATGTCATCAACATATATAAGTATGATGACAATGTTATTGCCTTATCGACGAGTAAACAAGGTATAATCATATTATGACTGGGAGTATCCAATTGTCTCAAATGCATCGGTTAATTTTGCATACCATTAACGCAACGCTTGTTTCATACCATAAAGGGACTTGTGCAGTCAACATACTAAGCTCTCCCTATGTCAATGAAGCCTTTGTGAGAGCTCCATGTATACCTCTTCTAGTAAATTGTCATGTAAGAATGCATTTTGTACATCTAGGTGGTATAAAGGCCAATTATGTTTGGCTGCAAGTGAGAAAACTGCCTGAACACTGATGATCTTAGCAGTAGGGGTGAAAGTTTCTTCATAGTTAATGCCTTCCCTCTAATGATAACCCTTGGCTACCAATCGAGCTTTATAACATTCTACACTCCCATATGACTTGTATTTAATTTTGTAAACCCATTTGCAACCCACTGCATGATACCCTTGTGGTAATAGGACTAAATCCCATGTATGATTGGCCTTCAAGGCCTCTAATTCTCACTCCATAACACCAACCTAATTAGGGTCCATGACAACTTCCTGATAAAAGGTGGGTTCCCATACAACATAAACATATGCAACAAACTGTTTGTGGTGTGGGGTGAGTTTATCTAATGAAACATAATTGCTCATAGGACAGCATGTAGACATAGAGGTTAAAGGTAAGGTGAAACATATATATTCAGTTATCCAAACTAATGATCAGGTGATTCTAAAGACCTATGAGGTTAATGGCTTAAGGGCATGGATGTTGGTAAGGATGGCATGGAAGGAAAGGCTGGAGAAATATCAATGGGTGCCTCTAAAGCCCACTCTAGAGGGGGTCTTAGTGAAGGATCAAATGGTTTTGGAGGGTTGTTTATAACTCCCTTTATCTGTGGCAAGGACTTAATCACTAGGGCTAAATGATCGTCAAGTATAGCTAGACTATTAGACTCACAAGCATTGCTAGAAAATGAAAATTTTGACTCGTGGAACACAAAATCGCAATTGATGAAGAATTTACCAATCGCTCAATCATAAACTTGATATCCTTTTTGGGTCAAAGAATATCCCATAAAGACACAAGGGACTGCTCTAGGAGTGAATTTACTCGTTGGGAAAAAAGTGGTGACATAGCAACGACATCCAAAAACACGAAGGTAATGATGTGTGGGAGGATGACCGTGGAGGACCTTAAAAGGAGTACAATGTGAGATGGTTGATGAGAACTATCTATTAACAATGTATGTTGTTGTAAGGATGCATTACCCCCAAAAGTGAGTAGGGACATTACTTTGGAACAATAGGGCTCAAGTGATGTTTAAAATATGTTGATGCTTATGTTCTACAACCCTATTTTGTTAAGTGTATAAATGCAACTACTCTCATGAATGATCCATCGAGAAGTTAAGAATGAAGAAAAAACATTTGAAAAGAACTTGGTGCCATTGTCAAATCAAATACACTGAGTAGGACACCCAAACTAAGTAGAAACCATAAGGATGAAAGCTTGCACAATGGGGAATACTTGATCCTTGGACTTAATTAAAAAAATCCATGTGGCTCATGAAAAATCATTAATTGTGATCAAGAAGTATTGAGCACCATCGTGGTTTAGAACTTGATGTGGACCCTAAAGATCCATATGGAATAATTGAAAAATTGCATAAGTCTGTATCTGACTATGGCCAAAAGGTAGGTGAGTTTGTTTAGCCAACGGGCAGATAAAACAAGAAAAATCATGTAGATGTTTTAAAGCTTTTTCGTGCATGACTAGATATTTAGAAGAAGGGTGACCAAAACACTTATGCCACAAATCATAGTCTAGATTAATTGAGTGATTACAAACAACGTTCAACGTTACATCAAAAAGTGGTTGTTCGGTGAATTTTAAATGCAAGTGAACATGTCGAACAAGTAATATAATGATAAGAAAAGTATCGTGGTTTTGAAATACAAAATTGAAACTGTGACAAAATGGAAACAAGACTAGGATCGACTTTTGTAGAAGACATCAGGAAGTAAAAACCTTTATCAGTTTTACCCTAACCAATCACTACCCCAGTCATATTGTCTTGGAAAACACAAAAGCGAAAAAGGAAATGACAATGCAATTATTATCCATGGTTAACTTAGTGATGGATATCATGTTATATTTAAACCTAAGGACAAAAAAAACACGGTCAAGGGTCAAGTTCTGTATAGGATGGCTAGATCCTACATGTGTGGTTGTTGTACAGGTCCCATCAGGTAAGTGTATGGAAAATAATTGAGATAGACATGGAGTATATGATATCAAATAATTGAAATTGCAAGTAATATGATCTTGGCTCCTGAATCCAAAATCCATCTATAATTATCAACTTCAAGGGGAGGTTTTAATCTATTACCTGTAAATGAAGTGCTTGTATCACTTCCTCCCATGTTGTTTAGAGCTAATAATAGTTGTTGGAACTGCTCCACTAATAATCCCCCTTGCATGGCCTCGCCAACAACATTTCATGTCTGCCCTACAAGTCCATATACTATCATATTTAGGTTTCTTAACCCATAATTAAAATGGGGTGTAGACCATGGTCCTAAGGGCTAAAGTCCAAGCCTACTAGAATTGCCTACAGGCTATCCTATAAGGACAAACCCACATGTAATTGTAGTACCAACCCACTGATTAGGCTAGCCTGTGAGGACAAACCTACATGTAATTGCAATACTAACTCATTGATTGGGTTTGCTTGTAGATTGGCCAGCAGGAGCCATATGGCCTACATGTCGGCTTCCAAGGGCCATATGGCCCACATGTGGCCCTCCATAGGGCAAATGGCCCACATACAGGCCTATGAGTTATCCTGCACCAGCCGAGGGACCCACGAAAGGAGGCGGGTTCCCAACTAGTAACCCACCTTCCCCGATGCTACAAAAATGGCCCCCTCTAACAATGGTGGCCTAGTATGTTTGAACTGGCAAGGATTTTTCTAGCTCCATGTGTCCTCTTCTACCTCATTTTTGGTTCCAAGTGGGAGGAAAACCCACAATGTGGTAGCAATTATCATGGGTGTGCCTCGATTTATGGCAATTTGCACATATTTAAGCTTCGACTACACAATTTCATCCTCCATCTCCCCGATTTAAGCTTCATTGTGTGTTTATGGAGGAACACTTTTAAAGATTCAAGGTTCCTAAAGCTCGATTTACTGTAAGAGCCATTCTTTCAACTACTAGATTGGAACTATCCAATTTTTAAAGTTAGTCTTCATCTTTCTTGGTGAGATTATAAACAAAATCGACAATGGGGGGTGATTCCTTGGCTAGAATATTGGTTCCAAGAGGCTTGAACTAGTCACTAAGGCCCATGAGGTACTCCATCAACCAAATTTCTTTATGTCTTGCCTCTAATCTCTCATTTACTTTACAATAGCACAACCCACAAGTACACAACACGGGGGGTTCGTGGAAATCAATTTTAGCCCAGTAATCACATAAAGCACTATGATATTCTCTTATAGACTGACCCGATTGCTTCATTCCATATAGCTACTGTCTAAGGTTGTATCATTGAGTGGCTATAGTGCAGCCAAATCGAAGCTAAAGCGTTTCCCATATAACTTGAGCATTTCCAATAATGGATACTAATAAGAAGAGGTTAGAATCCATAAATTTCTCAAACCAACTGATAATGGTAGCATGGCATTGGTCCCATTATGCTACCTTTGCTGTGTCTATGGTGGATCTTGGAAAAGTGCCATCAATAAACCCCCATTTGTTCTTCCCTTTTAAGTTGTTCTTAACTTGATGGCTCCAAACATCATAGTTGGCTTCACTGCTGAGTTTGATGATGGATAGGGTAGCTCTAGGAAAGTTAGTAGGAGAAAGGAAAAAGGGATCTTGAAAGAGGTTGATATTGGTGGAATCAAAGGCCATTGTAGGAAAGATAGGGTCTTAGTCTAAGGAAAGAGATGAGGTGTGTGGATTGTAATTTCTAGAAAGGCCACAGGGTAGTTTGGTAAGTATTTTTGTCTAAGGGCTTTTAGAGTCTTGGTGAGATGAAAAAGACCCTAGTTTTCTTAAAATTCAATGATCACAATGGGTTAGGTATTCAAAATAGGGGTAAAACAAAGGACAATATCTTATGATAATATCAACAACCACAAATGCCCTTCACTACAATGAAAAGAGAAGAATGAAAATGATGAGTAGAAGCAAAGGTCTCAACACAATACCTCTAATGCATGTCGAGCGATGAACCTTAAGGCTCTAATACCATATTGAAAAAACAAGGAAACCTATAGAGTAAACTTCCTTACTAACTACAGCAAGGAGAAAGATAGAGCAAAGGCAGTATTGTGAGCCTTTAAGGCAAAGCTATTTGCATTTACTCAAAGAATAATACTTACATGGTTTTCACTTATATACAATGTCAAATAAGGGCATAAAGGTAAATTACATATAAACAAAATGCTATCTCATAAGCCCTCAAATAGTAAGCAACCCAATAAAAATATATACTAGAAAAGGAAGTGATAAGGCCTTTGAGATGCAATTCCTATTAAGTATGAGTTTAAATTTCGTTAACAAAATCCATTGCGACTACTAATATCTCAATCTTACTTGAATCTTTCACATCTTGTCAATTTAGGCCCCAAGTTTGGGAGGAAAAATTGTTTTCTTTCTTAAATTGGTGCAAATGATGGCATTCTTATTTGGCTAACAACATAATTCGAAAATAAAACCAAAAAATATGTCTATTGCATTAGATGGGAATAACTCATAAAGTATATCTTGAGAAAAGGTGAATTAAAATCTGTTAACTAGTAAATTTTTAGATAATACTATCATCAAAAATCATATCCATTTTGTTTGAATAAATTCTTGTCAGCACAAATTAACTACATATAGGATTTCGTCCTTCTACATAAATAGAATATACTTCTTTTTTTATTAAATAAGGATGTCGACCTGGTCATTTATATTGATAATCCAAGATGGTTTAAAAACCAAACCTATAAAGTGATATATGAAGGAAGGTGTAAGAGCTAATGCCTTAAAACATCAAACTTGGCAAGTGGAAAAATACATTTTAAAATAAAATAAAACATAGAAGACTAACACAAGCATGTAGTCATGATTAAAAATAAATAAAAAGAATTCACATAAGACTTAACGTAAATCAAAATAAAGAAATTAAATAAATGCAATTCAATGGAGCATGTAAGGTTCCACGCTTAGTCAAACTTCCTAACAGATTTTTCTACATCTATTTAATAGAGAGCCAACATTTGAAAATACTTGAAATCCCAAAATAGAATGCCAACAATTTGCCAAACCACTAGCCAAAAAATCACCTTCCTAAAATATATGTACAATCGACAAGCATCTAACATAGTTGGAAGCAAGTGTTATCTAGAACCTCTTGGTCCTAGATTCAACACCTAGGTGTTTGAGTTTGGGTGTTTGTGGTAAAAAAAAAATTCAAAAAGAAAAGTTGTAACCAATTCTTTTTAGGTGTGAACATTCTTCGAAAGTACAAATATTTTGTTATTTCATCCTAGTTAAATGTCATTTTCTTTAAAACTCTTGCTATTCTAAGTTGAAAACTTTGCTTAGGTACTTTAATAGTTGATACTCACGGTATTTTCCTTAAAAGAAGAAAAAAGTAAAACCTTAATTTGTGTAGTCCATGGAATATAATTAGAGCATTCATGAATCACATAATTCAACTTCACAGTATAGAAAAAACGCCCTTGAGACATTGAATCAAAAACCAAGGTCAGCTTCAACTTTTAACAAAATAAACCATGTTGTTGACAAAGCTTTGAACTTTTTGATAATGTGAAGGTCTCTACCATGGCACTATCACCACTTCCAAGATTTATCACGTATGCTATATGAACATCCTACTATGATCACAAACTACTCCAACTTAAAGTTAGGAATAATGTATTGTATCACTAACTAGTTAATCTCTTTCTTATCATCTAACCATTGAGCGTTTATCTTTTTATTGACTAATCTTTTACTTTCTGACACAAAAGCAATGTATTACTTTTCCTACTAATAAATGGACAAAAACTTAAGTGAAATGAACAAAATCAAGCATTAAGGTAAAAAGAGTCCAAATGGAGTAAGAAGTCGCCACACATAAGGAAATCAAAATGCTTTTGCAATTTCTAAGGAGTGAACTATAAAAGACAAATAAAGGCTGAGATCAAAGGAAAATAAGCGTCAGAGTAAAGGAAAGTTAATGTATTGTATGCTAACTAAAGTGTGAATTGAAAAAAGTGAAGTTTGGTTTAACCAATGAGTTTCTAGTAAGCAACGAATAGGTTTTATATGTTTAATGCTCTTTTATCCTATTTTTTCATTGCTAAAGAATAGTCTTGCATTGGTCATAAAATTTCAGATAATATACATAAAAAGAAGAAAGATTGTTATTTATATTTATACTACAATAATAGGATAAAGGCATATGACTACCCATGACCATCCCATGCCTTCAACTTAACGTACATTTGTGAGGGTCTCATTGTAATGGAAAGGTTTATGGGTTAAGGATAAAGTTGTAACAAAGTATTGATATCAGCGTGAGAGACAATTGATGGGTGTCACCCTAAAAGATACCATAAAATAAAGATATTGAGTAGTAAGTTAAATTAGGACAATAATAGTTAGTAGTCCCGAAGGGAGATCTAGTATTGTATTTTCATGTTGTATCTCTTAGGTGTCACTCTCAACTATCTCTCACCTTTATATCAATACTTTATTGCAACTCTATCCTCAACTCACAAACCTTTATGTTACCATGAGACCCTCACAAATGTACATTTGGTCTAGTTCCTCTACCTCTAGGTCATCACCTTGCCAAATGGAAATAGGTGTGTAAAATAAAATATAAAGATGATGGAAACATTGAAATATAATGGGAAAGTTAGTGGCCAAGTGCTTCAATAATAAGGAAGGTATTGACTTTTATGAAATGTCTTCCTTGCCATAGAAATGGTCTCTATCTACTTTAGATCACTTTTAATATAAATGTTTAGAATATTTTTTCTACACAATGACCTTTCTACATGGATCTTCCTCTTAACTTTCCCAATCAAGGAAAGGTTATAATGCGTCAATTGCAAAAAGAATTGTTTGGATTGAAACATAAACCAAGTAGTCAAATGTAAAATTCATTTAGGTACTAATAGAAGTTGAATTCACAGCCTCACCATGACTATAGGAAATGTAAAATAATGTTTTCATAGCATGGAGAGAACATTATAATCATAGGAAATGACAAAAAAATTAATTGGAGAATCAAAGTGTCACTTACACTTCACATTCTAGACAAAAAAAAAATCCTTGATTCTACAAAATTCTTTCTTGACATTGAAATAGCAAGATCAAAAGAAGGAATATCTCTTAATTAGAAAAGGTACGCACTGAAACTCATATATGAGGCAAGATTATCTTATGTTAGGCCATCCATCATACCAATGGAACAAAATTGCAAACTTATTATAATGGAGTATGATGTAGGTGCCTTATCGTAGCATAAGGGTGTAAGTACTATAAGCAACCTAAGGAAGGGAGTTGAATTAGTTTGTAGGTTTTTTTGTTATCCTTTTGTCCTTTTTCATTTGTTAATAGTGTGTATAAAGTAATTGCAAAACAATTATAAATGAAAGAAGAAATTCAATTGCTATTTTAATAAATCAAATAAATATTCAATGTACATAATTAAATAAAGAGAGAAAGAATAGACAATTTGCACACTTTCTTTGTTTAAGGCTGGTTCAACTCACCCAGAGTATACATCCATCCCTTTCTTAATCAAACATAATTAAGAGGAATTCTATTTGCACATAGTATGAAGAAACAAACCCTTTCCAACTATATTAATATGATTTGTGGTAGGCTACAAGTGAGCTAAGGTTTACAGCGAACTAGGAGAAGGTAATAATGGGGATTTTTGAAATTAAAAATGCATGGAATTAAATAGTAGAAAAGTAAAGGCATAAAATTAAAGGCAAGAAAATGATGGCATGAATTTAAATGTGCATGAATTAAATGGCAAGAAAACAAATGCAAGAATAAAGGTGTAGGAATTTAAAGGCACAAAGTAAGGACTAGAAATGTAAAGATAAGGAAAGTAAAGGCTAGATTGAAAGGAAGCTCTCTTTTCATCTTTAAAATACTTGTCTAAGTTGTTTATAAATTAGTTCATAGCCTTTGTTTATATAGAACTGTTCGGTGAAATCCTACATACAAGTTTCATCGAACACGTCAAATAAGTAATATAATGATAAGTAAAGATATTACCTCATAGGGATTGGTGATTACTAAGCTAACTAATTACTAATGATGAATAATTCCTAGTATTTATCTTGCAAATTAAAATGGTAAAACATGGATTAAACAACTAAATTCAAGAAAAACTTGATAAACGAAACATATTAGAGCATCTAACTTCACCTAATTACTAGATACAAATGTCAATCATTCATGCTAGCAAGATTAATTATACTCATATGATGATAAAATTTCCTAATTTATTTAGTATCCTATGTCTAAGTATAGCCAACTTACTTAGCTCATTAACTTACTATATTTTTATCCATGAATTAAATGAACTAAGAGCATTAAGATTAGTGAATATTTTGGTTTATACCTAAAGCCACACAAATCACTTAGTATATGTCTATCCATATTAATCTATGGTTGCACATTATAAGAAGCAACTACATGTCATTTCCTGTTAGTCTCTAACATACAAATCAACTCATCTAAGTAATAGCTAACCATTCAAATGCATTAAGCTCAATAGCGTGCAACTTCACATTCACAAAATATCTCACAACACAATAATCATACATTCACACCATTATAATTAAGTTACATCATAGCTCTAACAATATAAACTAAAACATTGTATTTACAAACACAAGAACAATACAAAAAATCACACAAAACATCTCAAAATGAAAAACAACTAAGTTGTCACCAAATTGTCTTCCCTTTAAAATCAGATTTACACAATTTCTACACATCAGAAGGAGGAACAGAAGTTGTCTAAAAAAGAGGAAGAAAATAAGCAGCCATATGCCACCACGCACCGTCACGCGTCGCCACTGCTCTCCATAGAAAATGCCAGAAAAGGTAGATCAAGGTCCCCTAAGTGCCAATCTACAAAGAAATCACCCAAATCTGCTACAAAAATGCATAAATTTGATGGAGAAAGCTCAAACGGCATTCACCGTTCTTCACCGGAAATTGCCGCAAAACCATTCCATAAATGATCAAAATCACACTAGGAGGGCAGATATGCTTCTTCCTCGCCAGAAAATGTCCAATATTTCTGGAATCGTAGGTAGGTTAGATTCATTGCCGAAGATAACGAAAGGTAGATGGTCGGCATTTGCATGACCGTCACGCTCTTCTCTAAGTCTTGTGTTGTCGCAAGTGGTCAAGTCTCCGGCGAGTCCCCAGCTATCCGCGTTTCAGCCAGTTGCTAATTGTCGCTCCTTTCTCTATTCTCTCAATTTCCACCAATAATGATCCGTCCAAGAGCCTCTATTCTCTTTTTTTTCTCCATTACCCAATGATAAGCCTCCCCATTTGTTTGCTTGTTCTCTATCTCTCATTCTTTTTCCTCCTTTGTGTGCTTTCTTTATTTTCTTTTGGTTTGATGCTTCTTTTCTTCATTTTTCTTCTATTTTAGGTTTGTTGCATAAATCAACAAAACTTATATAAATATAGACAAAATGCCAATATAATTCAACAAATATTACTATTATATATTACCTAAATAGTTACAATAATCTTATATAAAATAAAGTTATCAAGAACTATGGCACACAAAAAGAAGATGACATTAAATGTGATCAAATAGGCCTTTTGGAAGTAACAAGGCTATAAATATAGTATTTTTGGAACCAACAAAATAACAAAGTCTTTGGAAATAAAAGAAAAATAATAGTAAATGTTGTCATCACTTGTAAATGATGGTTTTTTCAATGTAAGTACTTCAAACACTTGTCAAATAAGGCTTGTAGTTTGATTAGGCTTGGACCCATCCACATCATTCTTCATTCCTCAATGAGGATTTGTCCTCGAACCCTCGTAATGGTTTTGGTGCTTAACTCTTGACTTTGGCAGCCTACCCAATTTGTTGGTTTGCAAATCATTGGAGGACTTTTGCGTTGACTTGGTGGAAGGGTATGACATAAATAAGAAGTTGTTGGCATTAGTAACTCCTATCAATTTCTATAAATGTGGCATCTTCCCGCATCTAAACAATATAGACCCAAGAAGGATGTTGCAACTTGCACAAGGTTACTTGACCAACTAGCTCATTCTCTTAACAACTCTAGATGGTCCACCAACCATTTCTTTGGTCTTCTTCAATGGTAGATTGAGATCAAGCAATTGTTCAAATTCCATTGGATCTTACCCATGAAGGAAAACATGGCTTGTTGTGAGTGGAGCTTTTGGTGTCCCCATTACTTGGATAAAATTGCGCAATTCATCCATCATCCTAGACTCTATAGCTTTCTTTAATGACATTTCAATTTTTGGTGGATTCAAACTTCTTGGATCTATAATGATGTCTAGTGGAGGTGAATCACAACATTTATTCATATGATTTGTGGCGAGTAACCAATGAGCTAGGGTTTATAACAAACTTGGATAAGGTAATTGTAGAGATTTTTGAAATTAAAAAGTGCATGAAATGTAAATTGCAAGGAATTTAATGGTATAAAAGGAGAGGCATGAAATTAAAGGCAAGAAAGTAACAGCATGAATTTAAATGTGCATGAATTAAATGGCAGGAAAATAAATATAGAAACTTAAAGGTGAAGGAATTTAAATGCATAAAGTAAAGACTAGAAATGTAAGAACAAGAAATGTAAAGGCTAGATTAAAAGGAAACTCTCTTTTCATCTTTGTCTAAGATATTTAGAAATGAGTTTATAGCCCTAGTTTATACAGCTAAGGCACACAAAAAGAATATGACATTACATGTAGTCAAATAGACCTTATGGAACGGCAGCAGTGATGTCTAGAGTGCCAATCTGCAAAATGATTGTGCTGATTCGCCATAGAATCACATAGATCTAACAAAATATCCAATCAACATTCACCATCTCTCACCGAAAACTACCATGCAAATCACCCAGAAATAGCTGCAAAAACACTGGAAACCACACTAGGAGGGTAAACCTACTTTCTCCTCACTCGAAATTGTCTAGAAACCGCCGAAATCATAAATGGGTTGGGTTCGTCACTAGAGATAATGAAGGACAGACGGTTGGCATTCACACAACTGTCGCTCTTCTCTAAGACCTGAGCTGTCACACACAACCTTAAATCTCCAATGACAACTTCTCTCCTGCTTGCTATCTGACCTCAAAATCACCTCTCACACAGCCCCCTTTTTCTTGTGCAGCCCCCTCTACCCGATAAAAGACTACCCATTTTCCTTCACATGTGAGTTCCCCACATGTGACAGCAAACCCTATTTTCTTTGTTGTTTTCTCTCTCTTCTATTGGTTTACTGCCTCTGTTCCTTCTATTGGAGTTTTCTGCATGAATTAACAAGATTCGCATAAATAGAGATAAATGCACATATATTTTCGCAAATACTATATTATTATTGCCTCAATTAAACAAAATAACCCTATAAAAAATAAAGTCATCAATGACATTATAAGTAGTCAAATAGACCTTATGGAACTAACAAAACTATAGATGTAGTCATTTTGGAACTAACAAAATAACAAACACAATTTTTGGAAATAACAAAATAGTAGCAAATGTTGTTGCCACTTGCCAAGGATGGTTTCTTTAATGTAACTACTTTGGACACATGTCAAATATGTGTTTTAACTAGCATTCTTATTCTCTAACTAGTTAGATTGGGCTAGATTAAGCTAATAGTTTGATTGGGTTGAATTGGGCTGGATTATGATCAAATAGACCTTTTGAAACTAATAAAGCTATAAATCTAGTCTTTTTGGAACTAACAAAATAACAAATATAGTCTTTGGAAATAACAAAATACTAGTGAATGTTATTGCCACTTGTCAAGGATAGTTTCTTCAATGTAACTACTTTAAATGCTTGTCAAATACATGTTGGAACAAGCATTCTTATTCTTTAACTAGTTGGATTGGGCTGGATTGGGTTAGATTGGGCTTATAGTTTGATTGGGATAGATTGTGCTAAATTAGGCTAGATTATGGTCAAATAAACCTATGGAACTAATAAAGCTATAAATGAAGACTTTTTAGACTTAACATAATAATAAATATAGTCTTTGGAAATAGAAAAAACAAATATTAGCAAATGTTTTCACTAGTTGTACAGATGGTTCTTTTCAATGTAACTACTTTAGACACTTGTCAAATATGCATTAGACCTACCATCTCATTCTCTAACTATCTGATTAGGCTAGATTAGGCTTCTAGGTTATTTAAGTTTGACCCATCCACATCATTTTCCACTTCTTAATGAGGATTTGTCCTTAAATCCTAACTGTGGCTTTTTGCTTGACTTTTGACTCTAGTAGCCTACCCAAATGTGTTGGTTCACAAATCATTGAAAGACTTTTATGTTGCCCGAGCAATAAGTCATGGCTAAGCTTACAATATGACACTAACAAAAAGTTGTTGATGTGGAATATTTAAGTTAACTCTTCATTTTTGTCATTGGAAACCCCTATTAATTTCTATAGATGTAACAGGTTCCCTTATCTCAATAATATAGACCCACGAAGGATGTTGCAACTTGAACAAAGTTACTTAACCAACTTCCTCATTGTCTTGATGGCTTTAGATGGTCTATGGATTCAATGGACACATTTATTAAGCAAGTGCAAAACTCAAAAAGGAAGATATTGTAGCAATAATACAAGACTTTTCTAAAGGTAATCAAATGCCAAAATGTGTTACATCTACAACAATTGTTTTTATTCTCAAGAAAAAGAACGCCCAAAGCTTTAAAGATCTACGATTTACTAGTTTATGTAACTTTAACTATAAGATCATTGTCAAGATTTATTGAATGATAGACTAATCCATTTATTGCCCTTGGTGATATCAAAGGAACAATATAGGTTTGTGTAAAGATGCAATATACATGAGAATGTGGCAATAGCACAAGATATGGTAAATGAATTGGATTGCAAGAAAATTGCCAACATCATGATCAAGATAGATATAGAAAAAGCACATGATGGCATAAAGTGGGGTTTTGTACTCAAAGTACTAGAATAGTTTGCTTCTTTCACATTCATGTGCATGTCTAACAACTAGTTTTCACTTTTGGTGCAAGGAAAACATGATTTCTTAAAATTCACACAAGGTCTTAGATAAGGGGATCCCTTATTTGCGAGCATTTTATTAGCACAAGATGCATTTAGTTAAAAGCTTAATTATCTTGATGCCATGTATTGGTAGGTTTAGAGAAGATAATCACCTTAAAGGGGTATCACATCTACTATATGCTAATGATATGCTCATATTTATGGAAAGGAATCAATAGTTAATTGGAAGCATAATTTTTCTTATACAAGAATATGAAGCTTATAATGTGTAAAAGGTCAATGTGAAAAAGACGAGAGTAATAGTATTTGTTGGAAAATAAAAGTTTTATTTGTGACAAAATGTATTTATGAATATATTTGTTGAAATATGTTTTTAATAAGTGTAAAAGAAAATCGTAGGAAGTAAATGGTGTACAAATTATAATATCAGTTAATGATATTATAAAGTAACCGGGTTCTTACATTTCTTGATATAATGTCACTATATAGTGACATTAAGAAATGACTTATTTAATTTCATTAAATAATGTCTTGTAAACAAGGCTTACCAAATTGAAATTAAATATGTCATACATTGTGATTAAGAAAAAATGATACTTGCTTTTGCTTTGATGAAGGTTGAAGTATATGGCTCTATTTTTAGAACAAACCTAAGTTCTATCAAGAACTTATATTATATCATTCTTGGATTGATATTGTATTCTCGATTTGGTTATATTTGGCCTGGTTAGATTTGGCCTGATTATATTCAACTTGGTTATGTTCTTGACTTGTCTCTATTCTCGGCATGG
The DNA here is from genome assembly GCA_028551475.1 of Casuarina equisetifolia. Lineage (NCBI taxonomy): Eukaryota > Viridiplantae > Streptophyta > Magnoliopsida > Fagales > Casuarinaceae > Casuarina > Casuarina equisetifolia. The sequence goes on from CM052355.1 coordinate 20,795,272, forward strand.
CTTCATTCTCGGCCCATGACCCATTTATCTATTTGGTAGATAAGTGAGCTCGGTTGGTGATGAAACTCACCGTTTTACTTACATACAGTCTCACTTATTCACCTAATGCCATAAGAACACATTATCAACGATTGTCAAAATGAAAAAGATCGAGAGAGATGGAGGAACGGCGCCGCTGGTGACCGAATCCTCAACAAGAGGATTTCTGAAGAGACTGACATCAGAACGGTCTGATATGAGCTGGAAAAGGAAGATTTAAAGGCTGATTTATTGTTCCAACAGGAAGATAACTTCATCATTGAGGTTTGAAAAGTCTAAAACCCTAACTCTAATTTTTCTATTTAAGAAGAGCTATTCTATAGAGAAGGGTTCGACACTTACAACAATCTGAAGTTCTCTTTGAGTGAAGAATCGATTATTGTGCTCATCTTTTGATCATTCAATCTTCGTAACTTTTGGTGAAGTACAAGCCTATGATGATATTGTGATTAAATACTTATTCTTTCGTTTATATCATCAATTGGATCTTGTATAACTATGTTTATGTGCTAATTTCATTAAAAATACTTATTGCACATAAACATTGAAAGGAATCTGAAACCCTAATTTATTTCAATTTACGGTTTTCGTGAGAGGAGCTTAGAATTATTATAATTACATCAAATCAACTCCTGTAGGTTACAAAATCCCACAACTTGTCATATTATTTAGGATTTGTAATTGATTTATGATCTTTTAATCATATTGTGTAACATTGTACAAGAAATTCCTTGAAAAGGAATTGTTTGAGTTAGGGAGAATGTTTTCTCCTAACTTGGTTGAGTAAAGGAGACTTCAATCAGTTTGATTGAAGGAGAAGAGGGTGGACATAGGACTCAAGGTGTGAGTGCCGAACCACCGTGGTAAATTTGGTGTCAATCTCTTTACTTACTATTGATCTAACCTTTTTATAATATTTGTTGCCTCATATTTTGTAAATTATCTGTTCCTAACCTATTAGAATATTTGATACATATAAGTGTGATAATATTCTTGATAACATGTTGTTTGACTTGGAAGTAGAGCATCATATGTTTGAAATTTGTCCAATTTATATTGATATTATTTATGTGACTTGTCCAGCATATTAAGTTGAGCATTTGTTAACATAATAGTTTTTAAATTGTTGGTTATAACAATTCAACCCCCCTTCTTGTTAAGCCATAAAACCCAAAAATTGGTATCGGAGCCAGGTTCTCTGATTAAAAGGATTAACATCCTAGAGTAGATCCATACTATGGCTTTTGACAAAGGTTTAGCTATTACAGGGTTTAATAAATCTCCTTTATTTGATGGCATTAATTTTAGGCATTGGAAACAATTAATGCAAGTCTTTGTAATGGGCTAAGATCCAAAAGCTTGGCAAGTAATCAGGAAGGGTATTACATTACCCATGATTGATGAGTGGACTAAAAATGAAGCTAAAGTAATGGGGTTAAATGCTAAGTCCATGAATATGATCTATAATGGTCTTAAAGCACATGAGTCTAATAAAGTGTCTTCTTGCCTCACTGGTAAAGAGATTTAGGATAAATTAGAAGTCATCTATGAAGGAACCAAAAAGGTAAAGTCCTCTAAAGTCACAATGCTTACACATGACTATGAATTGTTTATTATGAAAGATTCTAAAACTATTAGTGACATGTTTGGTATATTCACCAAGATTATCTCTAAACTTAAGTTGTTAGGAAAAACTTACACAAATGAGGAGATGGTAAGAAAGATATTAGTATCCCTACCCAAAAGTTGGGATCCTAAGAAGATGGCCATAGAAGAGGCTCATGACCTATATGTGCTGACCTTAGATGACTTACTAGGCTCTCTTAAAACTCATGAAATGCAACTTATGAGAAGAGAGAAAGAGAAAGAAAATAGAAGATCATTTGCACTTAAAGTGGAAGTTGAAAAGGTTAAAGAGGAGGAATTTGAAAATGATGAAATAGCTCTTATAGCTAGAAGATTTAGAAAATTTCTAAGAAGAGGATTAAATGAAAATATAGGGAAAACTAGGAGAAAAGAATCTAATGAACCTAGGGAAAATGTATGCTATGAATGTAAAAAACCAAGACACATCAAGATTGATTGTCCGGTGATCAAGAAGAGGAATAGCAAGAACAAAAAGAAAGCTATGATTGTTGCCTGGGATGATGAAAACTCCTCATCTGATGAAGAAACTCAAGAAGAAGTTGCACACCTATGCCTAACTACAACAACAACTCTTGAGGAAGACACTAATGAGCTAAATGATTCTGAACTATTTCTTCATATAAACACTATTTTAGAAACTGCATTTTTTGATCTAGTTGAGTATACAAATAGACTAAAAGATAAGTACAAAAAGTTGAAAGCAAAAAATAAATCTAAAAAACAAAAAATGATGACTTTTGTACATGCTAATCAAAATATTTTAACAAATGTACATAATACAAAGCATAGAAACTGTAACATGTAAAGATGAAGCTGAACGAAAAAATACTTCAATTTCAATACATGATAACATCAGTATTCCTGCTAATGCATATATGAAGTATGATGCTTGTATAAGTGATATGTATGAGAAATAAAATAAATATGAATACATGAACATAGAAATAAAAACTTTCTGTGATAACAATGCATGTTCTAATGTTGAAATACATGTTGAAAATAACTCATGTGTGTGTTGAAAATCTTAAAAGTAAAGTCCTTGAGCTAGAAAAAGAAAATGGTGATTTGAAGTCAAAACTTGATGCAACTAATCTGCTATTAAAGAAATTCACAAAGGGTAGTGGCATGTTAGATAAGATTTTAAATTCTCAAAGAGATATATATGATAAAGCAAGACTAGGATATAAATTTAATGACAAATCAAAATCATTTACTCATTTCTTTAAAGAAAAAGAATGTTTAATTCTGCTACATAATGATAAATGTTCTTTTTGTAATTATATTGGTCATAGTTTTGATAAATGTCCCGTAAGACTTAGAAAGGCTTACAAAGTAAAGAAACTTTGGCTACCTAAGAATGACAAAAATCTAAGTCAAACTAACACTCATGGACCCAAAATAAAAAGGGTACCAAGCACTTCAAATTTGTTTCTACGAGTTATGAATGCACAAGTGAAAAACAAAAAGCTCAAAAACATGTGGATTATGGGCAGTGGCTGCTCTCGGTATATGACTGGGATGAAGGAGCTTTTCTTAACACTTGAGTTGAAAAATGGAGGTACGGTTTCTTTTAGAGATAACTCCAAAGGAAGAATAAAAGGAATAGGAACAATAGGTAATCCTAATACCCTACTTATATATGAGGTTTTGCTTATAGATGAGCTAAAATTTAATCTACTTAGCATAAGTCAACTATGTGATAAAGAATTCAAGATAAAATTTGGAAAAGAAAATTGTCTTGTTGAGCATGCTGAACATAAAATGAAGATTGTTGGAAATAGAAAAGACAACATCTATGTGCTTGATTTAAGTAAATTGAATGTTAAACAAACATGCTTGGTTGTAAATAAAAATGTTGATGCTTGGTTGTGGCATAGAAAGCTAAGACATGCAAGTCTAGGGTTAATAGAAAGATTGTATAAGCATAACCTAGTGAAAGGTCTTCCATCTCTAGAGTTTAACAATGATAGATTATGTGAAACATGCATTAAGGGTAAACATACACAAAGTAGCTTCAAATCAAAGCTTGTGGTGAGTACATCTAGACCATTAGAGATACTGCACATGGACCTTTTCGGTCCTATAAGAACAACAACATTAAATGGTAAATATTATGTCTTGTCATTATAGATGATTATTCTAGATTCACATGGACATATTTTCTTGCTAGAAAGGATGAGGCATTTGAGAAGTTTTCTAAATTTTGTAAAATGGTTCAAAATGAAAAAGATCTTTCAATCATAAAAATAAGAACTGATAATGGTGGTGCATTTAAAAACCAACTTTTTGAAAAATTATGTTTAGGAAATGGCATTTTGCACAACTCTTCAGCTCCTAGAACACCTCAACAAAATGGTGTTGTTAAAAGAAAAAATAAAACTCTTTAAGAAATGGCCAGGACCATGATGTGTGAATATAACCTTCCTAAACACTTTTGGGGAGAAGTTATAAATATAGCTTGCTATATTTCAAATCGTGCTATATTAAGACCGATTTTGAGAAAGACACCTTTTGAATTATTCTTTGAAAGAAAACCAAACATTTCATATTTTCATATTTTCATATTTTTGGCAATAAATGTTTTATTTTAAATCATGGAAAAGAATCACTTGGGAAATTTGATTCCAAAAGTGATGAAGCAATATTTCTTGGATATATGGCATATAGAGTGTTCAATAAATGTACTTTAGTTATAGAAGAGTCAATCCATGTTAAGTTTGAGGATGACTGTCAAGGTATTCTAGAAACCGAAGAGAATATTGGAACTAAGAGTGTTCCAAATAAGGTTGAAGTTTAAGGGAGTCTGAAACTAGGGAACCTTCCTTTCCTAGAGTAAGAAATGAAGTAGATCAAGATCACATCATAGGAAATCCCAATGTTAGAGTGAGCACAAGGTCTCGAGTTCATAACACATGTGAACATCAAGCCTTTCTATCTCAAGTAGAGCCAAAGAAAGTAGATGAGGCTCTTGAAGATGAAAACTAGTTCCTTGCTATGCAAGAAGAAATAAACCAATTTGAAAGAAGCAAGGTTTGGAATCTAGTTCCTAGACCAAATGATCATCCGGTTATAGGCACAAAATGAGTATTCAAAAATAAATTAGATGAAAATGGTACTATCACTAGAAATAAGGCTAGATTAGTAGCATAAGGATGTAGTCAAGAAGAAGGAATTGACTATGATGAAACATTTGCACCAGTGGCTAGGTTAGAAGCAATTAGGATCTTACTTGCCTTTGCTTGCTGTATGAACTTTACCTTATTTCAAATGGATGTCAAGAGTGCATTTTTGAATGGTATTGTAAAGGAAGAGGTATATGTTGAACAACCACCTGGATTTAAGGATCTAATTCATTCAAATCATGTTTTTAAACTTTCAAAAGCTTTATATGGTTTGAAACAAGCTCCACAGGCCTAGTATGATAAGCTAAGCTCTTTCTTGATTGATAATGGCTTTAGAAAAGGGAAAGTGGACAATACTTTATTCATAAAGAATAAAGAAAAAGAGATTTTAATTGTTCAAATATATGTTGATGACATTGTGTTTGGTTTTACAAACTCTATATTATGTGAAAAGTTTGTTGTATGCATGCAAAGTGAATTTGAAATAAGTATGATGGGTAAGCTAACCTACTTTCTTGGGTTGCAAATCAAATAAACAAACAAAGGAACTTTTATAAGTCAAACAAAATACACAAATGAATTGCTCAAGAAGTACAAGATGCATGACCCTAAACCAATGAACACACCTATGAGCACCTCTTTAACATTATCTAATGATGAAGATGGAATTAGCATAGATTCTAAATCCTATCATGGAATGATTGGATCTTTGTTGTATTTGACTGCATCTAAACCTAATATTATGTTTAATGTGTGCTTGTGTGCTAGGTATCAATCAAACCCAAAAGAATAGCACCTAGTTGTTGTAAAAAGAATTTTTAGATACCTTGGAGACACGATTTCACTAGGAATTTGGTATCCTGGAGATACAACCTTGAACTTGCATGCCTTTAGTGATTCAGATTATGCTGGCTGCAAATTAGATAGAAAAAGTAAGAGTGGTGGACGTCACTATCTCAAAAACATGCTTATTTCTTGGCACTCTAAGAAACAAAATTGTGTAGCTTTGTCCTCCACTAAAGCCGAATACATAGGTGTTGCTAGTAGTTATGCTCAAATCTTGTAGATGAAATAACAATTAGAAGATTATGGTATATTGTCAAAGAAAGTTCCATTAAAATGTGACAACACTAGTGCCATTAATCTCACCAAGAATCCCATAGAGCACTCTAAAACTAAACATATAGAAATTAGATATCATTTCATTAGGGATCATGTTCAAAAAGGATATGTTGTACTTGAATTTGTGTGCATGGATCAGCAAATTGCTGATATCCTAACCAAACCTTTATCTAAAAAAATATTTTATGCTCTTAGAAGAGAGCTTGAAATGTTAGCCCTTACAAATATTTGAATTCGCTATTCTTGGTTATTGCAATATTTTCTGCTCTTTTGTTGTCACCCAAATTGCTCGGTTTGAAGGGGAGCTACTCTATTCCAACAACATTCAATTAGTATCCTAACTTTATCCTTCTGCTGGTCTTTTTTTTCCAATTCCTTGCACAGTCATCTTTTTGCTTATGACAAAAAGGGGGAGAGAGAATAGTTGCACATCATTACTCTCATTTCTAACTTTACAAGTGCAAAATGTGGGATATCTCTCTAGTACCTAGTTTGCAAAATTAAAAACCTATATGTTCCATGATGTTTGACGAATTAGAAACATGCATAGGATTTGCTAGCTTATCATATCAACTTGAATCACATGATAGTTGTGTAATTAAACTATGATCAACTTTTGCAATGTTTGCTATGTACATCTTCATGAAAAACATGATTAATTGATTGGTGATATGTGCCATACTATTGAGATATTTTATCATCATCAAAAAGGAGGAGATTGTTAGAAAATAAGGGTTTTGTTTGTGACAAAATGTATTTATGAATGTATTTGTTGAAATATGTTTTTCATATGTGCAAAAGAAAATCATAGGAAGTAAAAGGTGTACAAATTATAATATTAGTTAATGATATCATAAAGTAACTAGGTTCCTACATTTCTTGATATAATGTCACTATATAATGACATTAAGAAATGATTTATTTAAGTTCATTATATAATGTCTTGAGAACAAGGCTTACCAAATTGAAATTAAATATGTCATACATTGTGATTAAGAAAAAATGATACTTGCTTTTGCTTTGATGAAGGTTGAAGTATATGGCACTATTTTTGGAACAAACCTTAGTTCTATCAAGAACTTATATTATATCATTCTTGGATTGATATTGTATTCTCAATTTGGTTATATTCAGCCTGGTTATATTCACCCTGATTATATTCAGCCTGGTTATGTTCTCGACCTGTCTCTATTCTCAGCCTAGTTATCTTCTCGGCCTATCTCTATTCTCGGCCTGGTTGTGTTCTCAACCCATGACCCATTTATTTCTCTAGTAGATAAGTGAGCTTGGTTGGTGATGAAACTCACCATTTCACTTACATACAGTCTCACTTATTCACCTGATGCCCTAAAAGCACATTATCGACGACTGCCAAAATGAAAGAAAGAGAGAGAGATGGAGGAACAGCACTACTGGTGACCGAATCCTCAACGGGAGGATTTTTTAAGAGACCGATGTTAGAACAGTCTAATTTGAGTTGGAGAAGGAAGATTTGAAGGCTGATTTACTATTCCAACAAGAAGATAGCTTCATCATTGAGTTTTGAAAAGTCTAAAACCCTAGCTCTAGTTTTTCTATTTAAGAAGAGCTATTCTATGGAGAAGGGTTTGACACTTACAACAATCTGAAGTTCTCTTTAAGTGAAGAATAAATTATTGAGCTCATCTTTTGATCATTCAATCTTCATAACTTTTGGTGAAGTACAAGCCTACGGTGATATTGTGATTAAATACTTATTCTTTCGTTTATATCATTGATTAGATCTTGTATAACTCTGTTTATGTGCTGATTTTATTAAAAATACTTATTGCACATAAACATTGAAAGGAATCTAAAATCCTAATTTATTTCAATTTAAGGTTTTCGTGATAAGAGCTTAGAATTATTATAATTACATTAAATCAACTCCTATAGGTTACAGAATCCCATAACTTGTCATATTATTTGAGATTTGTAATTGATTTATGATCTTTTGATCATATTGTGTAACATTGTACAAGAAATTCCTTGAAGAGGAATTGTTTAAGTTAGGGAGAACTTTTTCTCCTAACTTGGTTGAGTAAAGGAGACTTCAATTGGTTTGATTGAAAGAGAAAAAGGTAGATGTAGGATTGAAGGTGTGTGTGCTGAACCACCGTGGTAAATTTGGTGTCAATCTCTTTGCTTACTATTGATCTAACCTTTTTATAATATTTGTGTAAATTATTTATTCCTAACCTATTAGAATATTTGATACATATAAGTGTGATAATATTCTTGATAACGTGTTGTTTGACTTGGAAGTAGAGCATTATATGTTTAAAATTTGTCCAATTTATATTGATATTATTTGTGTGACTTGTCCAACATATTGAGTTGAGGATTTGTTAGCATAATAGTTTTTAAATTGCTAGTTATAACAATTTAACCCCTTTCTTGTTAAGCCATAAAATCTAACAATATCAACAAAGATGGATCTAAACAAAAAAAAAAATCTTATTAGATAGATTATAGGCTTCTCATTCATAGACTGCCAATCAAGTATTTAGGCATTCCACTAGTCAAAGGCAAGAGTTAAATTTATTATTTAATAAGATGGTGGAGGCAATAATTAAAGAAGGAAAAACTAAAAGGCTAAATTCTTATCTTAAGGGGGGCAAATTGACATTAATAAATAGTGTTCTTTCCTTTATGCCAATTCAAACCCTTTCCATTATTAAAGTACCTAAAATGGTTATACAAAAAATATCCATGGATAATGGTCAATTTTAGCATGGGAATGGGAATGGACATGGTAGTCATTGGGTTAAATGACAAAGTATATATATGCCTTTGGAGGAAGGAGATTTAGGAATTCACATCTATATACATGGAAAATGATATTGCCTTAGGTGGATATGCACTAAGGCATGGTAGATGGATTATTAAGGAGGGTATATGCTTATTTTGGAAAGATAATTGGCTTACACAACCTATGTGGTATTCTTTATGCCCACAATAGGATAACAATTAGAGAAGCTCTCCAAAATTAAGACTTTGTTACGGAACATCTATCTAGTGAACAACAATATCAAGCAAACAAGATTGTTTGTACTAATTTAATTTATCTAGGTAAATATAATATTATCTAATGAAATTCCCTAAAATCCTAAATTAACTCAACTAATCTTAAAAAATTCTAAATTAAACCAACTTAACTAACACTAGCTAGACCCATGAGTCCAAACCCGTAACAACACCATGATGAAGCGTTCCATCAAGATCCATGTGGACAAAACTGGAAACAAATCTATCCTTAACCCGATTCCTCTTCTTGTGGGAAACATTGGGCTGATTTCACTAAGGGTGATTTGAAGGAGGTCAGCGAAGAGGTCGCCAAGTACAAGGTTGGAGCACCTGCTCGTGTTGGTTTGGCTGCTCCAATTGATGTGATTGTCCCTCTAGTCAAGAAAGGTCTGGATCCTTCTCAGACCTCTTTCTTCCAGGTTCTTAACATCCCAAATTAACAAGGGTACTGTTGAAATTATCACCCCTGTGGAGCTTATTAAGAAGGGTGATAAGGTCGGATCATCTGAGGCTGCTCTGCTTGCAAAGCTTGGCATAAGGCCATTTTCTTAAGGTCTTGTCGTACTATCTATTTATGACAATGGCTTGGTCATCGGCCCTGACGTGCTTGATCTGACAGAGGATGACCTCGTGGAAAAGTTTGCTAGTGGTGTGTCTATGGTCACCTCGTTGTCACTTGCTATCTCGTACCCGACCATGGCTGCTGCACCACACATGTTCATCATAGGCTACAAGAATGTTCTCGCAATTGCTGTCACCTCCGAGTATTCCTTCTCCAAAGCAGAGCAAGTCAAGAGTACTTGAAAGACCCCAGCAAGTTCGTTGTTGCTGCGGCCACTGTTGCAGTTGCCGATTCTTCAGTCGCCCCTGCCGCTGCCGCTGCTGCCAAGGAGGAGGAGAAGAAGCTTGAGCCAAAGGATGAATCAGATGACAACTTGGGGCTTTAGTTTGTTTAACTAAAGTTAATATTAGTTATGCTTTTGTTTTAGGAGGTTGATGATTTGCTTTACTTTTCTTTGGATTCAAGTGCCAGACTTTTTGTTAGCAGCATAATTTTGTCTAAGATGTTGTGTTGGAGCAATTCTGGAGTTTAAAAATAAATAAAAAAATAAAAAATATTATTAATAAATGAAATTAAAATAAGGTTTCAAATAATATTTAAAATAAATAAATTGATACCATTTTAGATTGTACAATATCATTATTTGTGAGGAATGGTGGGCAATTCTCTCACAAGAGATAAATTGGGGTTGAAATGGCAACTCTCAAACCATTAATTGGGGTTTAGATGAGAATCCAAACTAAGAGAATAAAATAAATTAAATAACAAAAATAAATAAATAATCAAATCAATAATTCAAACTTTTTTCTCTTACAGAGATTATGTCTTTTTATAAGATGAAGATATAAAAAATTAGTTTAATTCAACTTATTCAAGTAAATCTTATTTTATTTTAAAAAATCTTAAATTAATCCAATTTATTCTAAGAAATCCTAGATCATACTGACTTAACTATTTGGGGGCTAGACCCGTAAGCCGTAACATAAATTCTCTCTATTAGCCTTACTCACAAAACACATTTTTGACGCAAGGCAGCTGTAGCAAGAGGGGCCAGAAATGCCGTCCATCCTTCAGCCGACCATTTTTCCCGCTGGTTGGCTACCCTTCAGCCAAAACACGTTCCAAGCTACTATCTTCTCACGGATGAGATGGTGATCAATTTCAATATGCTTGGTCTTTTCATGTAACACAAGGTTAGCAGCAATCTTCATCGCAGATTCATTATCACAAAATAAGTTTACAGGTCTAATCAATGGTACCTGCAAATCCTTGAAAAGCCCAAGAAGCCAAATGATCTCACAGGTCGTTAACGCCATGGCTCGATATTCTGACTCTGTGGACGAATGAGATACTATGAATTGTTTCTTACTCTTCCATGAGATAAAAGAATCCCCAAGCATTACACAAAAGCCAGTTGTTGAACGACGCCCCATAGGGCATGATCCATAAGTTGCATCACAATATGCTCAAAGCTCCAAACTATTTTTGGATTTCATTAGTAGGCCTTGTCTTGGTGAACATTTGACATAATGAAGTACTCTAAAAGTTGCCTCACGATGAGACTCTTTAGGGGCATGAATAAACTGGCTTAACAGTTGCACTACAAAGCAAATATCAGGTCGAGTTACTGTGAGATAGATTAATCTTCCTACCAAGCATTGATAACCTGTGATGTCCTTTAAAAGAGTATCCCCTTCCTTGTCTAAGAACTCATCATAATCTAAACTGATATATTTGACATTCTGCTCCATGGGACTATCCGTTGGCTTGCATCCAGAAAGCCCATACTCAGATATCAATTCAAGGGCATATTTCCGTTGGTTCATCACTATTCCAATAAGAGAACGTGCCATCTCAACTCCCAAGAAGTACTTCACCAATCCAAGATCCTTTATTCGAAATTGTGAACAAATATATTCCTTTAACAACTTAATCCCCTCCTCATCACCTCCTGTAATTATCATGTCATCGACATAAAGAAAGACAATTAAAAGGCCCTTACTTGTTTACTTGAGGAAGAGCGAATAATCATGTGGAGAATGATGAAAACCAATTCAGAGCAATGCATCAGTAAACTTTTGGTACCACTGTCTAGATGCTTGTTTAAGCTCGTACAATGATTTTTTCAGTTTGCATATCTTAGATCCCCTTTTGCTACGAAGCCCTTCTAGGAGACGCATATATATCTCGGTATCCAAGTCTCCTTGTAAGAATGCATTATGGACGTCCATCTGATGCATGTCTCAATGATGAATGGCAGCCAAAGCTGTAAGAATTCGCACAGTTACCAATTTTTCAATTGGTGCAAAAGTGTCCTCATAATCAACTCCTTCTCTTTGGCTATAACCCTTTGCAACTAAGCGAGCCTTATATCGATCAATGCTCCCATCTGCATTGTACTTAATCTTGTACACCCACTTGTTTCCAATCGCTCTCCGACCTGCAGGCAAAGAAACCAATTCCCATGTATTTTTTTATTCTAGTGCCCTAATCTCCTCAGTCATGGCATTCCGCCATTTTGGATCTAAAACTGCCTCATGGTATGAAGTGGGTTTAGTGTCAACAGATATAGAGTTAATGAAGTGTTGGTGGTCATTAGACAATCTATGGTGTGACATAACAAGTGAAATGGGGTGTGCAGTGGATGTAGGAATGGAGCATCAGAATGGGAGCATATATAGTCATGTGTCCAAGAAGGTGGTTTAGGTATTCTACTTGATTGTCATCTTTAAGGAGTTGACTGATCAGGTGCATGAATTGCAGGTATGGATACAGACTCTAGAGTTGGTCCAATGTAGGAAACAATGGCAAGTGAATCAAGACCCTGTAATTTAGTAATAGTAGTAGGCAAATGCACAACAGTAGTGGCATTGTTAGGACATGTGAGATGGGAACGATCAAAAGGAAACACAAATTCATGGAACATGACATCATGACTCACAAAGAACTTGCCATTATCTATGTCAAGCAATTGATACCCCTTTTGAGCAAAGGGATTCCTATGAATATAGATGGTATAGACCTACGTCCAAACTTGTCTTTCTGGGTCAAGTTTGTTGCATAACATAGGCAACCAAAGACACAAAGGTGTTTCAATGAAGGTAACTTCCCAAAAAGGTGCTCATAAGGTGTTTGACCTTGTAAAACATTAGTAGGGGTTCGATTAATTAAGTATGTAGCTGTGAGGAGACACTCACTCCAAAAATGTACAGGACAATGAGATTAAAAACGTAATGCCCTAACAACATTGAACAGATGTCGATGTTTACATTCTACCACCCCATTTTGTTGAGGTGTATAGGGGCAAGAGCTCTCATGTATAACTCCATGGGAGTTAAAGAAGGTAGTGCATGAAGAGCTAAAGAAATCTTATGCATTGTTTGTGCGAATGTGTTTGATAGAAGTCCTAAACTAGGTATTTACCATAAGGAAGAATGACTGGATCAGGTCAAATGTTTCTGTCTTATGTCGCATAAGATAAGTTCAAGTGGGCCGTGTGTAATCATCCACAATTGTGAGACAATAACGAGCCCCTGAATGGGAAGGGACCTTGTATGGTCCCTATATGTCTACATGAATGAGCTCAAATGAATGATGTGTAGTAGAAGTACAAATAGGAAACTTAGAACTGCATGCTTAGCCAATGAGCAAATAGGACAAGATTTAATGTCATTCATCGATGAAGTAGATATATCAAAAGCATGATGCATTACATTAAAGGATGGATAACCTAATCATTGATGCAAAATATTATAAGTGGTAGACATAGAAGAAGTTTGACATGTAGTTTGCAACTTCTTAGAATCAAAAGAATCTACCACAACATTGTTCAAAGTTGAAAGACATGCATCATCCAAATGAGGTACTAAATAGTAAAGTCCATGCTTCACTTTACCAATCCCCATCACTGTCCCAGTCCGTAAGTCCTAAAAGAAACAGAGCTAAGGAAACAATGTAATGGCACATTTATTATCTTGAGTGTATTTGGTGGTAGATAATAAGTTGGCAGTGAAAGTTGGAGCATAAAGTACGTCATATAAGAAGTATCTATTATGGATAATGACAGTTCTAATGTGCGTGACAGGTATTCGTTTGCCTTTTGGCAATCTAACAGTCCTAAATTCATGAATGCATGAACAAGGAGATAATAAGCAACTAAAATCACCCGTGATATGGTCACTAGCTCCGAGTCTACAAGCCAATAGGCATAGTCACGATGTTTAGGGGATATACCTACTATATGAGCTTTGCTAGAAGCCATATGAATGGTGAGTGCTTGCAGTAAAAATTGCCTAAGTGCTCACAATGAATAAGTGTATGGAGTGCTCACAATGGATAAGTGCCTGGAGTGCTCGCAGTAGATAAGTGCCTGGAGTGCTCTTAGTGAAAAATCACCTGGAGTGCTCGCAGTGAATAATTGCCTAGAGTGCTCGCAGTGAGAAATCACCTGAAGTGCTCGCAATGAAAACATTAAGACCTTGCTCGAGTAGAGATCTCTCGCTGAGTCAACAAACTGATTTGTAAAGCCAACAAATGAGCTTGTAGATTCGACAAGCTGTTATGTAGCCCCGGTGAACAAATTTACAGATTCATTGAGTGGGTTAATAGAACTAATGACTCGAGTTGTAGATTCGAGTCTTAGGTTATAGAAACAGCAAGGTGGGCTATAGATCCGGTGGTCGGGTGTAAGTCCGATGACCAGATATGAGTGTCTGTCGGTGAGTTATAGAATTTTGACACTTGAGTACTGGGTGTTCAATAAAATGCCTCAATAAAGTCAGAGAGACAAAAGTTAGACTTTTAGGCTTGAAAAATGCGGAAGCTTGAACAAGATTCAGAAAACATTGCTCGTGATACCATATTAAGTAGATCGGAAGCCAAAACTGAGTTGAAAATCATAACAGCTTATAAAGTAGAGAGAGCTTTGTACATACACGATCTCAACTTTACAAAAAGAACTCGATGGCTCTTAAAGAATCACAAATAGAATGAATTACAATTATATCCCTATACACATATTCTATGGACAACAAGAGAGGGGCAACATTGTAATTTCTAACAATTCCACTGGTGAGTTACGAGATTTAGGAGATAGTGCAATTTCCATATGCTTGTTTGTCCTACATGGCTTCATTGTCCACATCCATCGCTTCTTCTTCTGTTTAAGCTTCCCTTCTATGAAGATGGCTTTTGTGGTTGACTAGTTGAAATCATAGTAGGGAGGCTCGTAATTTTGAGATGCAGGCAACGAAAGAAAACAACTATACAATATACATTTATATTTGCAGTAAAATTATTAAGTCTCATCTTTAATGTATAAGAAGAATTAAAAAGTTGAGCATAAATAAACAAAAGAACATAAATAAACAAAAGAGACCTTTTACCCCTGATTAATCATGTCATCCTAGCAAGCGAGTTCAAAAAATCAACCTTATTATGTTTTTACTAACTTTTAGATGTATTACCATAAAGCGGAAGTTTTAGCAAAAATAAGTTCGACGCTTGATTTGTCAGTAATGGCTTCATTGTCCACTGTGTTGCCCATGTCTCTACTTGTAGATCTTTCTTTAATGGTTTAGATCGGTCATTTCATCTTCTTCGGTGGCAGTCAGATCTTTGAAGAACCGCGGTGGTAAGCCACTTCCCTTGTTCCTCCAAGCTCAAACCTTTTCGAGTTAGGACAACACTACAGTGCGGGTCTCGTGACCCACTTCAGGCCTTGGAGCTAGTGGGCTGGGGAAGGTTGGTCTTTCATGTCTTTTTTATTTCAGTGAACTCATCTAATGGCTATTGTTCTTGCCCTTAAATGGGCTTTTTTCTATTTTTCCTTTTTCGAGATGGGATTTGCCCAAATTCAAGATTTAGATGGCGCCAAGCCAAGCATTCACTCTTGACATCACCTGGTATGGATGGAGTGTTCAAGATTCTTCCTTGGTCATACTTTCTCAAACATGATTAGGTTTAGGTATTATTGTTAGCCCAGTTTGGCTCACTAGTATAGCTAGGTCATTTGATTGTAAGGTTAGGCCTTATGGCCCAATGGACACAAAGGCTTTTCCCACCTATTATATTAATGAAATTATATATATATATATATATATATTTATATATATATTTATATATATAAAGCTCAATATTCATCCTTTAGGGCTAGGTCAACAACAAGCTATCTATCAACTACTAAAAATGCCTAATTATATAAAACCTTGATAGACTCACAGGTTAGAGGCTTCTTGGTTTTTTGTCATTAAGCCAAGTAGGCCACTCCCCTTCAAGCTTTGTTATCATGGAAACAAGATTGACATGGATGTTCAAATAATATAAAGCTAGTTGAATTTAAGGTAACTAGGAGGGTCTAAATTGGACTTCTTATCCAACTTTTGTTGAATTGAATGCTTTATAATTACTTCATGCATCCAACTTAATACTTAGGACCATGAACATTTCTAGGAGGTCCAAAATAATACTAAATGGATGTTTCATGTTTCATCTATTGTAATTTCTTCTCTTTCCCTAATGGTAGAAAATGACAATTAAAATTATAGGCATTGTACATATCAAAATGGTACTTTTAAAAAAAAAAAAGTCATCTTAAAACTTAAGAAAAAAATAAAAATAAAAAATATCTTAAAATGTTAAAGCACCATAGCAAGAATCAAAACATATTTCCTGAACTAGTAGACAAGTTATTTATCTTTTACATTTATCGTTTCGTAATAAAATGCTAACAATTTTGGAATATAATGCAAACATTTCATGTGGACGTTTGTTGTAAATTTTCAAGCAATAAAGCCTTTATGCCCTAAAATTTGATCATATTAGCCACTATTTATCTATACAAATAGATTGATAAGAATTCCCATCTTTAACCATTTAAAAAAAAATAAAAAAGAAATGATGGGATAGTTTTATTACGATCCTATGCTTTTAGTATATTTCAATTTGAAACCTCGGTTATAGAATTACGATTTTTATTTTATGTCGTCTTCTATTTTAAACCCCCTAAATTTTGTATGCAAAATAGGTAAAAATATAATTATACTTTTCTACTAAAAAAAAAAAAAAGATGAGGATCACACAATGCAACTACAGCTAGTAGGGCAACAAGTGTTCGACACCTCCCCTTCTTCCCAGGTGTGTGATTTTTTATTTATTTATTTAAAAATAAAATAAAAGCCACAACCAATCTTTGTGAAAATATGAAAGAAACTGAAGACAAACACAAGAAGAATAAATGTTCTTCTTTGCGTAAAAAAGAATGTGTTTTTTCTATCATGCATTTGGTTATACATTATTGGTTTTACTTATAAATTAAGGGTCTGTATTTTTTTTGAATTAAAATTCGCATAATTTACAAATTAATTCATAATATAAATTTAATGCTTCTTTTAATTCAAATCAGTTCCTAATATGGAAACCAATGATTCATTAATTGAGGGAGCATTTACAGTGAATTATATACTAATGTTTATTTCAATTCCAAGATTTAGGTGTGACCCAACTTTTGTGAGTTTGGATAAACATGCTTGCTCAACCCAATTTATGATGATTTTGAGTTTTATTGCTTTCGTCTCTAAATCTGGGCTCCTTAAGCTGTTTGGACTTTTTAAACTCTAAAGCTAGAGGTTTTTTGTCCAAGAATTCGAAGAAATTGCTAGATTGGACCCAAGGAAAGGTCTTTGTCGATCATTAGCGGTAGGCCCCGACGGGCTTGGTAAAGAGGGCAAGAAGCAAGAGCCCAATTTGGTCATCGCCTTTCTGACTGTGTTCCTGCTTCAAAAGGAGGAGACCTGCTGGACAACGAGGGAGTAGAAGTTGCGCTTCCAGGCCTAGTAGCTTTGCGAAAGAGGGGCAAAAGCTAGGTTTGCAGGTTAAGTGGGCGCAAGCTTTATCTTTGGTTAAGTACTATTGTAGAAACAATCCATTTACACAAATACATAAATTCATAAACTAAACTATAAACATACAAGAGATGCTAAATTTAGGGTGTTTTATACTAACACAATATCTTGTGTTGTCACTAGTGTAATTACTACCTCTTGTTCCTCATATTGAGTTTCTCTAAAAGAATACAATGGTTGTTTTCAACACTCACAACAACTCTCTCATTAGGCTGCTTTTACAGTAACTCTATGTACTATTGTCTCTCTTGGCTAGTAGTTGCGACACAAAATAGTGTCTTGTAGCTGCCACCCCCATAATGTGGGGCACGGGCTGCCACCCTTATAATAGCTCAACCCTCTTTTCTACCCTTCCATAGGTTTTCCCATGGACTTCTTTTTTAAAACTAACACCAAAAGAAATCTTAGCCAAATATTACTATGAATGCATACTAACTACCAATAACATAAATGTAATAATTAGTTTACATGTTTGTCCTTACTTCCACATAAAAAAGGAATAACTGAGGAAGTTAAGCTAGATATTCATTTCTTAAGGAAATGAATGAGGACGTTTGGGTGAGTGAGGAAGTTAAGCTAGATATTCATTTCTTAAGGAAATGAATGAGGACGTTTGGGTGAGACAAGCATCTTTTTTAATTTTTTATTTTTTTATTTTTTTATTTCCATATAAATTTTTTTATTTATTTGCAAAAAACGAAGGTCTAGGATTTGGAATGATGATCTTATTAAGATTTTCTAAAAATCAACGAAATTAAAGAAAACCCCTATTTGCATTTGATTATTTTGACTTTTAAACTACACTTTCTAATTCTAAAGCTTTCTCAAATTTTTGCTAAGTAAGAAGATAGCAATGCTTCTTCAACAATAAATAAATAAAATAAATCGAAAATAACTTTAGGATTGCGAGTTATCTATTCTAGTATTCGTCCTCATGCATGATTTGATGATCTTTTAGCCACCTTTTAAGTTAAATGATTGTTAAAGATGAAAAGTTTGCGTTGGAAATATATAATGTTTAGATCATATTTAATGAAAAAAAATATTTTTTCAATTTAAAAATTAACTTTTGGATTTAATTTTAAACTTTTTTATGTAATAATTGAGTCTAACTTGATTTACTTTAACCTTCATTTAACTTTGAATCTTTTAAATATATTTTGTGTCTAAAGAATAAGTGAAAACAAAAGTTTCGTTAATAATATTTAATAAAAAATTTATTTATAAACTAATTTTGAGTTAAATTTAAAATTTTTCTAATATTAGTTATGTTGATTTAACACCTTCCATTCTACCCTCTCTCCATCCTCGAAAAAATGAATGATTGATGAGAATAGTTGCTCTTGACTACAAAGCTTTAAAAAGTGGTTTATTATCTTTCCTTAACTTAAAAAACTAACTCAGGACTATTTCTTGACTAAAGAAAAACAAATCTAACTTTGAATTATGTCATTCACAAAATGTGATTACAAGTAATATTTCATAAACTTAGTTGGAAAACCCAACTTAATTAAGGAGAATGATGATATTTGTCTCACATTGAATAAAGCTTAGGAGATTTAAGAACTTATAAAAAACTTTATTACTTTTCATAAATAAATGAGTTACTTGAATTGAAACTTAAACTCATAACAAAGTAGTATCAAAGCTACTTGATGTCAGGGAAGACATAAATTAGTATGGGAAAGAATGTCATGAACCTAGTTGGAACACCTCATGCAAATTGAGGAAGGTATTAGCATTTCTAATGTGAATAGGAGTGAATAGGAGTGAATAGGTTAATGAATTTGATTACTCCACCTAAATAGGTTAATTCTTTAGTTTGAAATCCAAGTTTATAACAAACAGATTCAATTAAAAAAGAGTGACCAAGAAAGAGCTCAATTATCTACAAACATCACCATTCGTAGATCACTCAACGTAGTCTTGTCTTTTTTTTTTTTTATGTTTTTTCTTCGTATCTTCTTCTATAATATTCCTATCAAGAGTAAGACTGAATATTGACAAAAAATTGTAAAGGACATCTGGACACGATTTTCCAAAAAGTAATAAAAGGCACAATTAAATCTTGTCTTCCATGGTCTCTCCTTCCATGGTGTTATGGACAACATTTAAACTAAATAGCGAAAATTGAGGCAATCCGTCTATAAAGGTGGAAAGTGCACTTGCCTTGAGGAGGCCCTATCTGCATCAATCCAACCCATCAATCCACTACCAACCACGCAGAGAAGTACAGGGGAATCTCCCCTTCTCTCATTGCTCTGACTTCTGTCTACTGTCAGTTCTCTGGTGCACTTTGAGGATACCAGGATTGCAGAGAAAGAGCGAGCCGTATTACAGAACGGGAAGGCATCCCCGAGAAAACTTGGCCGTGTCACTTCTCACACGCAAAGTCATCTCACGATCTTTCTCAATATTCTATTTTTTACATTTTTCTTTTCTTATGGTTTCAAGAATCCCAAGCTCAAATGTTACATTCACAAAACTGGACTTATTATTTCAAAACCATCCGCGCTGTCAATGTCTTGTGTATTTCGGGAACGTGACTCTTCCCAACACCTCACGTCCACATTGCATGCGGGTTTTGGTGAAGTTGGTAAATTATATTGGTTTTAATATTCCACAAAAACTCATGAGAAATTAGATTGAAATTCTTTCAAAATTATCACTTGAAAATGCGGAATACTTTCACGCTGGCAACATGATTTTGCGAATAATTAATATTTTTACTTTATTATTAGTTAATGAATGCCTATACTATACCTGATACAGCTACTGCCTATGTTTAATAAATTCAAAATTTTAGTTGGATGTGATATAACGTGCTCTCCAATTACCTGATTACTTCAGGTCTATAACTTGTGTCCTGGACTGACAAGGTGATTGTGAAGTACAAAAATTATTAATAAAAAATTCCTACCTTCTTTTTTTTTTTTTCAACTTTTTCATGCCGATTTTGAAGTTTCCTGCATTTATGGTCTCAGAGATTATCCCCTTTTTTGGATAGGACATTTAAGGAGTTCGCGTACATTAGTGGACAAGAGGAAGGCCTTTTCTCCACTTCAGCAGATAAACCGGGAGCATAAGGAAAACTCCACAAGAAACCTGGGTAGAGAGAGAAAGAGAGAGATGATCTATCTAATAAATTATGATAAGAGTAATGTGCTCTTTTACTGTGTACTAAACAACAACAGTAGAGTCCCAGCGGAAGGCTGCACTCAAAGCTTCCTCTCAGGAATCAAATCCTAGAGCTGCGCATGCGAAGGACGGAAATATGGAGTACTGACATAAATAAAATAGAAGGCACTAAAAACAAACCGCGAAAGGGAAGACGTACAGCAATCAAATCCCCAGCCAGCAGCACCAAGATACCTGCTCTTGCTCTTGGGTTGCTTCCGGAGAAGGGACAGCTCACAGCACACGGCTCACAGCTACAGTCTCTGGCTCTCCTCTCTCCTCACGTCGCATCCCATCTCCTTCCTGATCGTGTAGTCAAACTGCCCCTCATTATGAAAATGAAAACAACCCTCCCAGGAGCCTGAAATTCTGCACGAAGCTTTGCTTATGACTTTGCTCAAGGGCCAGAAACAATAACTCCCGTCGCTGTCCCTGACTACGACGTTTTCCTCAATTATGAACTCCTCGACTTAAAATATTTGATACTCTTGACCACACTCTGAAAATTCTTGGGGCCCAATTTGATCTGCCTACTAGAAATTATGGAACTGAGGCCAGGCCAGATATTTTGGACTTCGTCCCCGCTCCCGAGACATGCTTCGTGAGTCCTTTCCCTCCGAAAACTCAGAATTGTAGACAAAATAAAGAATATTTGTTCTTTCTTTACATCATTGCATTTTAATTTATAAATATTAAAAAATTTAAAATATAATTTAAAATTTAATTCAAAAGTTAAATATATATTTTTTATTTAAATTTTATTAAATTAAAAATTCTGTAATATACATACATCTTCACATACTAAGTGATATTAAATTAAAGATTACATGAAATAAAATAAATTTAATCTAAACCCTAATATTCTGTTAAAATATTTAAAAATTTAACTCAAAATTAACTTTAAGAGTTAAAAGAACAATTACTTTATTTAAAGTCTTATCATAAAATATTGTATACTAATCTTTGTTCTAACTGTTCATTTTAGTTATTTATTAAATGAGGTTTAAAATTTGAAAGCAAATAAATAAAACCCACAATATCTTGAAACTCCACAAGTGGTTGGCTTACAAATGGAATTTGGAGATGTTACGCATCACACAATATTTGAGAATTCACAAAGCCATTAAATCAGAACTGAGACTGGGTCTGTGGAGAAGGCATCCAGTATCAATTAGTTGATTGACTTTGTGTTTTCCAGTGGTGTTAATGCGCGTATAAAGCGTGATTATCATTTTGGGCATCCATACTTGCAGAGTTGTCCAATTGTTCTACACAAAAGCCAAAAAAACAAGTGGATGAATAGAAAGTGTTCGCAATATGCCAGGCTCTGTCCACCGTACCTTTGAAGATGCCAACCGGTCGCCATTATGCGTTACCCTTTTCTCATCTCCGCAAGGACGGACATTCACACACCTCACGCTGAATTCACCACCAAAGGCCAGGATTTCCCTTTCACTTTCTACCATCGTCCCTCTGTTCCTTTTAATTGCACTCACGACACAGAATCCGAACCATCTGCCCCCACTTCGAAATAAAAATAAATAAAGAAGCACAAAAAGCTGGGAATCTGCATTTTATAATCCAATGAGATTCTTGGTTTTGTCATTAAACAGTGAGAAAGATATGATAAAGACAACAAAGTTATATGATGTAAGTGGAGCTCGTAGACCCTACTGGACGATGCTAACTATTAGCCATGCAAAGTGCGAAAACCACCAAAGACGAAGAGCTACGAAAGTGTACATGAGAGCACGAATATAAAGATGGAAAAGCACAATGTGGGGGGTACACGAAATGCCCCCTATTCGCCTCCTCCCTGAAGCATATTAAGAAAAGAAAAAAAAAAGAAAGAAAAAAAAAAAGAAAAAGGAAGAGGGGTTCGAGTTTATCCTTAGGCGAGGAAATTTGAAGGAGTAATGGGGGGTTTCCATGCAAACCAAAACAGAGGTGTCGTTACAGGGCCCAAAGTCATGTGAGCTGCGTGTCCTCTCTGACACTCGCAACTTCTTTTGGCTTTTGTTGCAGTGCCTCTCTCTTTCTCTTGCAATCAAGCTTTCCATCGTCACTCCCTCTCCTTCTCTCCTTATGGTGAACCTGTTTGTATAGCCTCTGCAATCTTCTCTCGCTCTACATTCTGAGAAAAAGGTTAAGTTTCTTACAGGACAACCATGGCGTTCAAGCTTCAAATTTTCGTTCTGTTTGTGCTCCCCCTTACTCTCCTGGCTACTTCAGACGAAAATGAGCGGAACCCAGAAAGAGAAGCACTCCTTTCCTTCAAGAAGTCGCTTGAAAATCCACATGTTCTTGCCCAGTGGAACCCATCAACCCCACACTGCAAGTGGGTCGGTGTCTCCTGCGAACTCGGCCAAATCACCCACCTTGCCCTCCCAGGTTGGTCCCTGCGAGGCCCACTTTCTCCCTCACTCTTGTCGCTTTCCAGTCTCGTTTCGCTGGACCTCTCTTCCAACTTCCTCTACGGCGAAATTCCACCTCAAATATCCAGTCTCCAGAGGTTGAAAGACCTTGCTCTGGGCGATAACCGGTTATCTGGGGAGATCCCTGTCCAACTCGCTGAGTTATCTGAGTTGCGGAGGCTCAAACTCGGCCCCAACTTTCTCACAGGGAAAATCCCTGAACAGATTGGAGAACTGAACAAGCTTCTGACCCTCGACCTCTCCGGCAACGCTCTCACCGGAAATGTTCCGGCCCGGATCGGGAACTTGACCCGGCTTCTGTTCTTGGACCTTGGAAACAACCTCCTCTCAGGTTCTCTCCCACCAACACTTTTAACTAAACTTCAGTCTTTAACCTCCCTAGATATATCAAACAATTCCTTGTCTGGTACAATTCCACCCGAAATTGGTTACTTGGTGAACCTCACTGACCTTTACATTGGCATTAATGAGTTTTCTGGTCAACTTCCTAAAGAAATTGGTCAGCTTCGAAAGCTTGAAAACTTTTACTCCCCGTCTTGTTTAATAACCGGTCCGTTGCCTGAGGAATTGTCTGAGTTACTATCACTGAACAAACTCGACCTTTCATACAATCCATTGAGGTGTTCAATCCCAAAGTCCATTGGGAAGTTGCAGAATCTGACAATATTGAACCTTGTCTACGGTCAGCTCAATGGGTCGGTCCCGGCCGCGCTTGGAAACTGTAGGAACTTGAAAACGTTGATGCTTTCCTTTAATTCCTTATCTGGCTCATTACCTGAAGAGCTTTCTGAGCTTCCTATGTTGACATTTTCTGCTGAAAAGAACGAACTTTCAGGGCCATTGCCTTCCTGGCTTGGAAAGTGGGAATTGGTCGACTCGCTTTTGCTTTCGAGCAATCGGTTCTCGGGAAAAATCCCGCCTGAGATTGGAAATTGCTCGACGCTCAAGCACCTTAGTTTGAGCAATAATTTGTTAACGGGTTCGATACCGGAGGAACTGTGTAATGCGGTGTCGCTAATGGAGATTGATCTTGATAGTAATTTCCTGACAGGAACGATTGAGAAAACGTTCGTGAAGTGTAGGAACCTTACCCAGTTGGTTTTGGTGAATAACCGAGTCACTGGTTCGATACCAGGCTACCTTTCTGAGCTTCCGCTGATGATGCTGGACCTCGACACGAACAACTTTACAGGTACAATACCTACGAGTCTATGGTATTCGACAAATTTGATGGAATTTTCTGCCGGGAATAATCTGTTGGAGGGCACTCTACCTACGGAAATTGGCGGTGCTGTTGCTTTGGAGAGGCTTGTTCTTTGTAATAATCAGTTGAAGGGCACTATACCGAAGGAGATCGGGAACCTCACAGCTCTCTCTGTTCTTAATTTAAACTCAAATCTGCTGGAGGGGAACATTCCAACCGAGCTTGGAGATTGCACTGCACTCACCACATTGGACCTTGGTAACAACCTTCTCCAAGGCTCTATTCCAGAGAAACTAACCGACCTGGCTCAGTTACAATGCCTGGTCCTTTCTCACAATAATCTGTCTGGGTCCATTCCTTCAAAGCCATCTTTGTACTTTCGTCAGACCATGATGCCTGATTTGAGCTTTGTTCAGCACCATGGTTTGTTCGATCTATCTTACAATAGATTGTCTGGCCCAATACCAGAAGAATTGGGGAACTGTGTGGTGGTGGTGGATCTTTTAATCAGCAACAATTTGCTTTCTGGCAGAATTCCAGGATCCCTCTCTCGCTTGACCAATCTGTCAACCTTGGATTTGTCCGGGAATTTGCTATCTGGTTCCATTCCTCCGGAATTCAGTGTCTCTCTCAAGCTTCAAGGATTGTATCTGGGCAATAACCAGCTCACAGGCACAATTCCTGGAAGCTTAGGTCGACTGAGTAGTTTGGTGAAGCTTAATTTGACCGGTAATAGATTATCTGGTTCGGTTCCAGTAAGTTTGGGGAACTTGAAGGACCTAACTCATTTAGATTTGAGCTCTAATGACCTTAACGGTGTGCTTCCTGCATCTTTATCAAGCATGATGAACCTTGTGGGGCTTTATGTTCAGCAGAACAGATTTTCTGGTCAAGTTGATGAGCTGTTTTTTAATTCCATGTCCTGGAAGATTGAAACTATGAATTTGAGTAATAATTTCTTTTACGGGGAGTTGCCACAATCGTTGGGAAATTTGTCCTACTTGACACATCTAGATCTCCATGGCAATGTCTTTGCAGGAGATATTCCATCTAACCTGGGGAATCTGATACAACTCGAGTATTTTGATCTTTCCAGGAACAGGCTTGCTGGGCATATACCTGAGAAAATATGCAGCCTGACCAACTTGCTTTTCCTGAATTTGGCAGAAAATAGATTGGAAGGGCCAATACCCAGAACTGGTATTTGCCTGAACCTGTCTAGAATTTCACTTGTAGGGAACAAAAATCTTTGTGGGAGAATTTTGGGTTTAGACTGCCAGATCCAGAGCTTCGGGAGATCAGCTCTGTTAAATGCCTGGGGACTTGCTGGAATTGTGGCAGCAGTTGCACTCATCATTCTCACCATGGCTTTTGCTCTACGGAGATGGGTTACTAGAAGTTGCAAGAAGAATGATACGGAGGATGTTGAGGAAAGCAAACTAAAGAGTTTTCTAGATCAGAATCTCTATTTCCTAAGCAGCAGCAGATCGAAGGAACCTTTGAGCATCAACGTAGCCATGTTTGAGCAACCTCTTCTGAAACTAACCTTGGTTGATATTCTTGTAGCCACCAACAATTTCTGCAAGACAAACATAATTGGAGATGGAGGTTTTGGAACTGTATACAAGGCAACATTGCCAAATGGTAAAACGGTCGCAGTTAAGAAGCTGAGCGAAGCTAAAACACAGGGTCACCGCGAGTTCATGGCTGAAATGGAAACTTTAGGGAAGGTAAAGCACCAAAATCTTGTCCCATTGCTTGGGTACTGCTCTTTCGGCGAGGAGAAGCTCCTTGTGTATGAATATATGGTCAACGGGAGCTTAGATCTATGGCTGAGAAATCGGACAGGGGCACTTGAAGTCCTCGACTGGGACAAACGGCTCAAGATTGCAACCGGTTCTGCACGTGGGCTTGCTTTTCTTCACCATGGATTTGTCCCCCACATAATCCACAGAGATATTAAAGCCAGCAACATCTTACTCAACGAAGATTTCGAACCCAAGGTTGCAGATTTTGGGCTGGCGAGGCTTATAAGTGCTTGCGAGACTCATGTCACAACAGATATTGCAGGAACATTTGGCTATATTCCTCCGGAGTACGGGCAGAGCGGGAGATCCACTTCAAGGGGGGATGTCTACAGTTTTGGCGTGATTTTACTGGAATTGGCGACTGGGAAAGAGCCGACTGGGCCTGAATTTAAAGAGCTTGAAGGTGGGAATCTAGTTGGCTGGGTGTTTCAGAAGATCAGTAAGGGGCGGACTGCTGATGTTCTTGATCCAGCAGTTCTCAATGCCGATTCAAAGCAGATGATGCTTCAAATGCTGCAGATTGCTCGTGTATGCCTCTCTGATGTTCCTGCAAATAGACCTACCATGCTGCAAGTGTTGAAGTTGCTGAAAGCGATCAAGGATGAGTAGATGCAGAGTTGACTTAGGAAGGGGGGAATATGTGTATTAACAATAAATAGGGAGAAATCAGTAATGTCAAGTTGTAAGAGTTCCAATCATGACTGTTAGGCTTAGTAGATATAGCTTGTGACTAGTTGTTTAATGCTCAACGTACTTATTTGGAAGTCTTGCCCCTTTTGGTCTGGACCTTTGCTCTCCTCCTTTTTGGTTAAAGCCCAGTTAAACTCCTGACAATGAAACCCACTGCGGTTAAATGGTTTTTGGATAGGAGCCGCAGCCACGAGGACGGTTGGTCTTCCAAATCATAGTAGTTAATTTCAACAATTACATGTTTCCTAGCTCTTTCCATTCGCTGCACTATTCTAAAAAGGTTTCGAATACACAAACTAAATCTCTTTTATAAATAAATAAATAAATAAATAAGCGGTTGATTTTTCTTCGGCTGGACTTGAACATCTGGGGTTAGCTCCACTCCGTGCTTTGCAGCCCACTATGAGAAAGCATTCAACTCCAGAAAGCGAACCAATTTCCTTCGGCCAACAAGTCAATAAAGACAGCGCCTCTGCTTTCTGTGCTTAATGAGGCCACTGATCACAAAAGAACAAGGAAAGTCACGCTCTTTCTTTCTAGAGAGGTCTGTAGACGGCAAAGCAAAAGAATTAAAGCGATAACTATCTTCCAAGAAGGCTGCGAAATATTTGGAAGATCCTGCATGTGAACCATGAAAACCTCGAGATATTCCGTGGCCGAAAAGATCCACTCTCCTACCTAAATACGTAATCTTGAACTTGACCCCCACGATGACCAATCCTCCATTATTTTATTCCACGCCCTGCCGTCCAAGTGGTCCTTTCCTAACCCACCACAAAATATTCAAGCCCCATTGCTAACGCACCACTTCAACTAGAATTAACCATTTCACTACTGCTACCTACCAAAAACTGAGATTGGTGAATAAATAAACTCTTAGTCTCGTGATCTCCTTATATTGAGTTAAATCTTTTAAAGTGAAACTTAAACCCATGATATTATAGCCAAATTATAACGCAATTCAATGGGTTTATAACTGTTACCTTTAGTATGGTGTAAACAATATGTCAACCTATAATAACATTGCAATGGTTATTCCTTAATTTTTTGGGATAGAATCATGACAATCGAACCTCTTTCAACAAGTGCTTAAACAACTACACGTACCTAAAAATGAATAAATAAACTTTCATTTAGCTCAAAAATTGAAATATTAAGGAAATAAGGGCAGCTATTTTTAAAATATTATTTAATTAGACCTTATTCTTTCTTTATACAGATACACGAGAAAATCTCGCAAAAACCGTGATTTGTTTACTGATATTTATTCTCCGAACGACTTTGCCAGCCAACAGACATCACATCACATTAATTAACGACAAAAAATAATCCGATACAAAAGTTACTACGCAGGAATTTCCTAGCCGCCTGATACTAAAATAACGCCTACTTAACAGCTCCTACCATCCTGTCATTGTCGTACAGAGCGACGACCATAGGAAGGGCCAATAGACCAACAAAGGCGCTACAGAGAAAAGTTCCAAGAAACTTCTTGAAAAGGGGGTCCCACTTAGGTTGATTGACACACATGACACCGTTCAGTCACGCGTCTCTTCCGCAGGGACTCCGATCCGGTGCTTCGCTGCTAAAATCTAATCGTACGGACACTATTCAGTTACACACTCCTTGATTGCTACGATCGTCCCAGTGGCAGTGACTCAGCCATAGTGCTTTCCGATTTTCGACGTTACTCTGACAATCCAACGGCTCTGATTTTGCGATCCCCACCCCGGGGAGGTGTAGCCGCAACTCCGTCTCGTCCTCTGCCGCCCCGCTCTCGCTCACCCTCGCTCTCTTCCCGCCGATCGCCACGCCGAACAGCCTCGCGCTCGTTCCCTTTTCTTCGCCGGCGGACGGATTCGACGGTAACAAATCGAGTGGTTTTCCGGCGGTTTCGGCTTGGTTACCATTCGCGAAATTCGCCATTAAAGCGAAGATGTTGTTGCAGAGGGATTTCATTCCCGCCAACTCTTTGCTCAGCTGCACGTTCTCTTTCCTTAGCCTCTCGTTCTCGTCGACGAGATCCGCCGGTGCGGTTGTCTGCGACGAGTTCGTAGATATCACCTGCTCCTCTCCGGAATTCGTAGGCGATATCATCGTTTTCACGGTCGGAGTCGACGCCACCGGCGCCGCACCTGTGACCGCCGCCGATGTAATCTTCCGGCGCTGAATTTCACGCAAAAGATGTTTCTCCCCTCGACGGAAGTACTCGTTGGAGAACTCCCACCGGTCAGGTACTAATTTTCTAAATCCCTGGAGGCCAAAAAACAAAAAAGAAAACAAAATCAAAGCCTTAAAATCCGAAGCTCCAAAATCATATCAACAGAGAGAGAGAGAGAGAGAGAGAGATTATTACGTAAGTGTTGAGCTGGCGAACAAAGCTGGAGAAATTGTTGTGCTTGAAATACTTTGGTAGCAAATCCTTGGCGAAGACAGTAGGGTTCCAGACGATGAAGGTGGATCCGTCGTCGCTCCAGGAGATTACGTCGTCGATGGTGTGATCATCCACAAGCTGATAGGTCTTCGTCAGAAACGGCGTCGGAAGAGACCTCTGAGACTCGCCACTGGTGGACTCGGCGTTCGTCTCCACCGGCGCAGCCATATCAAAACCAAACTCCGAACACAGGAGAAAGTTTCAGAGTTTTGGACAGAGAAAGAGAGGGGTGTTTGGTGGTTCTAGAAGGTTCCTGGGGGCATTTGAGGGTGGGAAGAGGCGGTAACGAAAGAAAAGAGAGGGGGAGAGAGAAAAGTGGGGAAAGGACGAGAAGCTACTCGGCTACGTCTTTGTCTCGGGAAGCTTCCGTCCCGTGTTAGATCCAATTTCCATTAGGTGAAAAATCTGTTATTAGGAATTACCGTCTGATTTGTAAAATGGCAAACGGATTTCCTTCTCTCATTAACAAGCCAAACATAGATGCTCCAACCACTTTCAAATCTTTTCATGCTTCCAAGCATGCGGCGTTAATTAATTACATTTAAAGACACCAACTCTTAGAAGTAACTTGTAATTAACAGCAACTTTAAAGTGGTTTGCTTAAATAGTTTTCTTTTCTTTTCTTTTATTTATTTATTTATTTATTTTGGTTGATTTGTGATGACAGGTGACCTAATCTTCTTGCGTACACACGAAGCACCCATCAAGGCGAGGGAGGTCTTGTCAATAAGAAACGCTGTATGGTAACAGTCTATCTCATTGTCTCAGATTCCCATTAAAAACTGCAAACATTTAAGGCTGTTGGAGTAAAATCTAACGGGAAATCCTCGAATTCTATGGGAAGTCAACCAAAATTGTAGAAATATTCAAATATTCCCCTAAATGGTCGGCCACGCCCCTCACAATTTGGTTAAATAAGCAATAAAATCATTGGATGCTGAAACTTCCTTTCTTTGTTGGCTGCCGCTCCTTCCATGCGTATATATCTATATCTATATCTATATCTATATATTTATATGAAAAGAAAAAATATATATAGATGTCAAACAATTAGTTCAATAATTGAAAAAATATTGAAGTTTTACCACTATTCTAAACTTTCATCTTGTACACATATATTATTTCTCCTTTTCTTTTCTTCTTTGGAAAACGTTAGGAATCCTCATGCTTCATATCTTTAGGCAGTGGTAAGTCCCCTGTGAAGAATAACAATCGGACCAACAAATGTTGTTGATTTCACAACAGCTAGAATTGGCCAAACATATATTGTCTTGAATTGTGTTGTTAGGTGGTTAGGAAAGCTTTCCTTAAACTTTGTTGGCGGGGTATCCTCCTTATCCAAACATTAGTCTGGATTCCCCATAAGGAGCCAAATTTGATCCATTACCCGGAGCTGACAACTACGAATCTGCTGGGGTATACAAAGCGTTGCTTGAATGGATATTCAAGTGTTTGTCCAGACCAGGAAATCGACAACTTTGTTATTATGTGGGGAGCCGTTTTCCTGTGAAGGAATTTTTACAGGAAACATCCACCGAAAGGCCAAAAACAGACGAGTTACAGCATAAATGCGGATGTGAATGGTTCTGGCCTCTTTCTAATATTGTAATCTAGAGAAAACACGTAATATATGATTAAGAGTGTTGAGCATGGATTTAGGAGACTTATTAGAGGAGGGAAAAACTCAAATCTTGGCCTCCCATATAGTAGAGTTTATGTGTCACAGAGTTGTTAGGGCTTGGACGAGAAATAAAAAATAAAATACCTGAAAATTTGACTGCTTTTATCGGGTTCGAAACCACATGCAGGGCCAATCCCCACCCGCATCCTACCGCAGGTAGGCCTTCTCAACCATGGTTAAAGAGGCATCCCACCAAAAGCCTCAGCTGAGAACCCAAATGGTAGTCTAGCAAAGTCTGGAAATTTCATTCTAATCGCCAAACTCAGGACAAAAATGCCATATCGCCTTTTGAATAACCCAGGACAATGAAAACACCATTCTTGGTGATAGAAACACCTATTAATCATTAACTCATAGATTCTGCCGCTCATATTAGGTGTACATCAAAATTCAGCTAGAAGCAAAGCTGTTTTGCAGTGATCTTCACTAAGAGTCTAAGTAAACATGCAGCATGATGAGTCCCTGAATCAATGCTTCTGATAATGATTTTCACAGCAACAGCAGTTATATCCCCACTAAACAAAAACAATAATAATACCAATTTCATTAGGGATGCACAGCAAGTAATAAAGCCAAGTTCCTGGAGAACTAGCTTCAAACAACAAAATCTTCAAATACATGTGAGCTTCTAAAACAGGAAGTCATTTTTGAAAAAGAAAATACAGAAGGGATCAATTTTGACAGCAGGAAGTTCCTTCTAGTGTTTTTAACCACAAACTTGTAGAATAAATTCCTTCTAGTGTTCATATGGCAATTTGAATAAATTAGTTGCAAGTAAATACCTACTCCTCAACTAACAAAGGAAAATTGGGCTTGTAAAAATGCTAACAGCTGCAAAACTGGTGATATTATGGTTATTATAATTATGAATTCTGCATGACTACCTGCATCCTATGGGAAAAAGTTTTTCTGATTGCTTAACGAGATGATAAGTAGGTGATTGAAGATCATCTTCTATATAATGCTTGAATGTGGCTCTAGCAAGTCACAACCAGATATTTCATATGCAAGACAGGAAAGTACAGATGACATTTAGAATGGACGGTTTAAGCGCATAACCATTTGACTTCCTTGGCCACTAAAAACTTTTAAACGCAAAACAATCTGAGAAGATGAATTGACGAACAAAAGCTTGTAGCTGAGCCAGTTCTGCATGTCAGCATCCAAAAGAATTATGTTACAAGCACAGTATCCTTCACTCAAATAAAGGGAAAACCAAGAAGTTGCAGAAGTCAAAATTCCAAAACTAAAAATCAATGATCAGGACAAATATAAGATGCCACGGCGATACAATGCTAGGCTTGCTGAAGTGAAAATAGCCCAGACAAAGACAACCCACCAGGCCAAAAACAAGGCCGCTTCCTCAACAAAAGCAGAGCAAGGCAGCAGACCACATACAGATTGGTAATTTCCAAAGGAGTTGTTGTTAATCTGAGATATGCCAACAAAGACAAGTACCAGGATCGGGGGTGCGAAAAACTGCAAAACTACAAGACATAAGTAGTGGTTGTGCAGAAAAACCTTCGCCCTGCTAAAATCCAAATCCGGAACCTTGCTGGCATGCAAACGTTGGTACCAAGATAACAATGCCTCGCTCAAGTACATTTGCACGTTTGGTCTTAATGCTAAAATTTGCAATAAACCCGAAAGCATCAAGCACCAAACCCTTATCTTATTAAAATCTGAACGAGGCATTCCAACACTTCCAATCAAGCTCTCAGCATTCCCAATTTCACCACCAGTACTCCTTCCTTTACTGCCATCAGCTTTGTAGTTAACAAGAATTTCAGCAAATGGAGTAATCCAAAGCAATGCGGTGAAAAGAATCAACATATTATTTGCATAAAGAATCATTCTACCAAACCACCCACAATAAATCATGGATAAGTTGCTTCGAAGCTGATCCGTTCCAAGCCAAAACGCCCTTGCATTTTTCAATGCCGGCATAAGGAGGAAACCGGCGAGACAGCCCATTAAAACAGCAAGAAAAACCTTCCCAACCTCACTAATTAACCGAAAATGGAAATCGAAAACCCAAGGAACAATCTCAGAGCAAATCACAAGCCCTAGGAAAAACCCCAAAGCGCCAACTAGCAAACCCAGTTGCTTCTCTGACCATCTCGATGCAGACTTTTCGAACGAGACCTTGGCCAGCAATACAAATAGCTTACAAACATCCAAAAATCCTAACAGGAGTGGAACAAAAGATCCATTTGCCCATAACCCAGAACTCTCTGAAACACCCAGGTAAGATTGAAGCAATAAGCAAGAAAGACACACTACCGAGAGAGTAAAAGCACTACGATACTGATCGAAGTAGAGCGGGACTGGACATGGCTGTCTTCGAGCGTGATTCTGAAGATCTGGGCATTGTTTTCATCGAACTCGAACTTATTCTTCGACTTGATCCTTTTCCTGGGCTCAGTGCTGGCTTTGGAAGACAAGTTTTGGTAGCCATCTAAGTTGGGGGCGGAGTTCGAATTCTGGGGTCGTCTAATGGCAGCTCGGGCACCGTCTTGGTTGAGATTTTCGGGTTGGATGTAGGAGTGGAGGCCATGGAGGGAGAGGGAGGGGATTTTGAAGAAGGAGAGGAGGAAAGTAAGGGAGAGAGTGAGAGAGGAATGGAGTAAGAGATTCTTGTACGTTAGGAGGAAGTGGAGCATGGTTCTACGGTCTGTATGGTTCAGAGGGGAACAGTGGGATCGTTTGAGCGTCGAGATCTGGAAAAAGGTTTGAAACTGGGACTCCAAGAGGAGGCTGGATCCCCTGCATGTTTGGTGGGGTTTTTGGGTATCTGATTATTTTACTCTTTTTATTTTCTCATTTTCATTGGGTGATTCATCAGCTGACTCTAATCTGATTGAATAAGATTTAGAAAAGAGAAAATTATTTGATAAGAAGTTAAATCTGGATATGGCAATAAAAAAATTATGATTACTTCCAATGGTTCTTCCAGAAATAGATTTGTCAAGTGAATAGATGCATGATAAGAAGTTGATGCAAACTAATTAGTTAACTAGTCCAAATCAAAGTAAATGTTAGGTATGGATTTCATTATTGAATTAAATTCACTCTTAATAGCTAAAATATTTAATTGAAATGGAAATAAACATTGAGTACTTGTTATGATATTAGAATAATTATCAATTACTTGAAAATTATTAAATTAAAAATAACAAACCAAATAATTCAAATAATGCTACATTTGCTTTGTCTTGAATTTGAAATATCTTGTTGAGGACTATTGTCTCATACTAAAAATAATATTTTTAAATTATTTTTAATGTAAGGGTTAATTTCAAATTTTTAAAATTAATTTTTGAATTAGATTGTAATTTTTTTAATATATATTAGAACTCATGATGAAGTTTATTTCAAGCCTTATTATCTTGAACTCTTTCCATGTGTAAGAAGTTGTTCAGGCTTTTTGTGTCAAACCAAAGATGTAAGATTTGTGAAATAAATTTGTTTTCCCAAGTCAGGACTAGCTTTCCGGTTGAATTATAACCTTCTTTGATATGAAATGTGGTGTGTGGTAACAAACAAGCTGGGCATGTAATTAGATGCATCGGCATAGAGATAAGGGAAGTTTAAAATTCCAAATTCAACATCTTTGTGTGGGAACCCACGAATATAGATGAGCTTGTGAGGCTGACTAATCAAACAAGGTAGCCCTTCATTTGGTACGTCAAAACAGGATCAAGAAGGTGGATTGATGACACAACTTGTCTCTGTTGCAGCATCTAATGGAATGGCTTTCAAAAGATAAGAGTGCAGCTGGTATCCATGTTCAGCAGGTTGGGAAGTTTTCTTCGATGTTGTCTAGCAAAGATGGTGGGAATCAAATTATCAAATCATGCTTTTGACAAGTTTAGTGGCTCTCGATGCACTTAGGAGGAGATATTTTGTGAAGTTTATGCCCATAGTTAATGATCTTTATGTCCACGGTTTCGAATTGTCAACGAAGATCACGACAATCCTTACGCCAGAGTCAATATAACTTCCGTAGTCATCACTGTTGGTTAACATGTGGAAGTGATCCTTTTGTATGTGTAAAAAGTAGTTCTTGCAGAGCATGTAGCTGATGAACAAATTGAACCTGCTTTTTCTATGTTCTCGTAATCTTTTCTGATAAGTAGAATTCTTTGGTTAAAATCGCTCCTTTGGTTCGATTATTTCAGTTGTTAGTTTGAGTTTTAAGTCGTGATTGCGCCTTTGCTTATTAAGCTTTAAACCAGCTATTTATCTTTGTTTTACTGAATTCATTTTGCATCAAAGGTATTAGAGCTGGTTTTGGCTTTTATTTGGGATAACTCTCAAAAACCTGTCTATATCATAACATCACCATCGTCTTCATTCCCTACTTTGTCTAAACCACTCATTCCCAATTCATTGTTACCATTACCAATTTTCAATAGTAACAACTACCACTTTTGGTCCATAAAAATGACAACCTACTTGAAATGCCAAGGATCGTAGGATTTGGATGACAAAGGGCTTCCAAAAGTTACAATTGAGGGGGTATTGTCGTCTCTTGAGCGGGAGAAACTAAGGAAGAATTGGATTGAAAAAAAATTGAAGACTCTTCTAGTACTACAACTTGCAATAGCGGAAAGTGCATTTTCCAAAATATCTCATCCCATAATAGCGTAGGAAATCTAGGTCCTTTTGAAGAAGGAATACTGGGGATCCTAATGTATGTCATGTTCAAATTCAAGCACATAAAAGAAATCTTGAAATGCTTCAAATGGAAGACAGTGAGGTTGTAGTTGATTATTATACTAGAATTGATTCCGTTGTGCGGCAAACTAGAGCTTTAGGTGAAGAGCTATCCAATCAAAGAGTACTCAAAAGACTTCTCATTAGCCTGACTGAAAAAGTTTGGTTCAACCGTCACTACTTTGGAAGGGATCGAAGACTTCACAATTATTCCTATTTCAAAACTTATGGATTCTCTTGAGGTATTTGAAAAATGGAGCTTTAGGAGAAAAGAAAAGTCCCCTGTAGAAATAGCCTTCAAAACCAAGTTGTCCCTAGAACCACCAATGTTTGAGTGAAACCAGTAGGGAGAATAAGGAGTGAAGGGAAAGGATGTTATCCTTAATGTAAAGTATGTAAGAAGACTAATCACCTAGAGAACTTTTGTTGGCCAAGAGGAAAACCACAATGCAAGCAGTGCTTTAAGTTGGAAAACTTAGAAGGCCAACTGATGTATCTTCCATGAGAGTGAGACCCTTCGAAGAAATTTATGAGAGCTACAACTATTCCAGCTTGGAGCCCTACACCTTCGAGGAGAATCTGTTAAAGTGAGTGGAAGAAGGCCATAAACGAGGAAATGTAGACAATTTAGAAAAATGTAACCTAGGAGCTAATTGATTTTCCTGAAAGAAAGAAGGCAATTGGAGTCAATGGATCTTTAAAGCTAAGTCAGATACAGAAGGGAGGGTCTAGAAGTACAAAACACAGCTTGTAGCTAAAGGTTACTATCAAGTGGAAGGAGTATATTGCAAAAAGAACTTCACACCTGTGGTCAGAATAGAGATGATCACATTGGTAGTCACAAAGAAAAGGGAGAGGAAGAGGTCTTAAGGCTGAAGAATGCCCCTTATGGACTAAAATAGGCTCCAAGAGCCTGGATTAGTCGAATTAGCCAATATTTTATGCAACAAGGGTTCATTCGTAGTGCTAGCGAGCCAATCATGTTCCTATGCCACAAAGGTAGTTTCATACTCATTGTTTCCTTATATGTTGACCTTTTGATTTTTACAGGCAATTGCCCAGCCACAGCAAATATGCATTCTCATTAGGATCTAAAGTCTTTAGCTAGATGTCAAAAAAGAAGTCAGCAACAGCCCTATCAATAGCTCACGTAAAACATGTGACTACCTCAGCCGCAACAAGTTAATGTATGTCGCTAAGGAGAATGTTGGCAGAGATTGGATTCCTATAGGCAAAAGGAACAACAATTCCATGTAATAGTCTATCCACAATTGCACTGGCAAGAAATCCTAGCCATCATTCTAGCACAAAAACACATAAGTTGGAATTTTGTAGAAGCAATGAATAGGTTATTGACATTTTCACAGGTCTCCTAAAGAGTCAACTTAAGAAGCTGCAAGGGTTAATTGGGGTTACTGAGAATCCAATTAAGGAGGGGTGATAAGTTTAATGGACTCTCAGTGCACTTAGGAGGAGATGTTTTGTGAACGTTAACTTTGTCTAAGCTAAGTAAACGAAGGTTAACTTTTTTGGTTCAAACTACTTCAAATCTTTAGTATTGCGTGCATACTTTTGGTGTTGGTGTTATTGATCCTATTCAACCATGGACCTGGTGGAGCCCCGACAGTGGGTATGCATGTTGATGAAATTGCATGTCTCCCTAGTTATCCAAATGCTTTTGAGGTTTTAACATTCACACGCGGTTTATCTGTTACTCCAACACGAAGGTTCGCAGTTTGACTCACAGGAATATCGCCTCGGAGTTCAGAATCGGTGCTCTTCTCTGCAAAATAGAAACTTCCCAATACTGCACCTTCTCCGCACACAGTATAGAAAGAAAGAAGAATAGGAAGTCACAATAATATCAAGAGAGAGCACCAAAATATCCATCCAGCTTCCCAAGAGATAAGCTTCAAAAGTTCTCACAAATCAAGTGGGATTGCGTTATAGAATGAAAGGATCATGCAACCCACTTTATAATAAAGATGTGATTAGATTAGACCCAAGACTCTTCCTTTCCTTGTCCACCACATCTTCTTTATGACTTTCTACATCCCTCGGCCATTATGACGTGGAATAAAGGAACTTATCCCTGACCACAAGGATCTGATGTTCCAAACCCTGGAAAAGGAAGTATTTGCGTAAATTGCGGTATATGAAAAGGAAAAAAAACTTATTAATTTACAAAAGTTAAAAAAGAAAAAGCAAAAAAAAAATTATACCTTCTAAAATTCTTCTGTAAAAATTTCATTTCAAGTAAACTTTAATCTTCATTTTTCTTAACTGTAATAACTTTGTTAATATTAGATATATTCTTTGTTTCTATACTCCAGTTTTTATTAATATAATTTACTGATTAATAAAAAAGAACTGCATGACAAAATTCATTAGTCATAACCAATGAAAACAGCATTTGAATTTTTGCTTTCTTCTATTGGTCCACGAGAAAACAAAATGAGTATGGTAAGTACCACTAGTATTGTAGGGATAAACCTACTAAATAGTGATAAAAGTACAAGGCTAATTCGGTCCCTGAAAAAACACATGCCATCTCAATCACCATAGCCATATCACGAAAAACAAATCCTCAAAAGGAGGAAGACCAATGTGGTCATCCAACCAACACATGTAATCTTTTCTAACTACACTAAAATGATGACCGCCCACAAACCACCACAACCTTATCATCTCGAAAAGCCAGGCTTGAATGCAAGATAAGTAAAGAACATTTTCCTACGATAAGAATCTTCCTCAGTCGACAGGTGCCACGGGCGGGTCTCGCTCATCCTTGTCACTTCCTGCTTTGCTTTCAAACTGAGGTACTACCTGCAGGGACATATCAGTCTTAAGCATATCATAAAGATCGGCTTCATAGCACAAGACTAACCCGACCAGAAGTTAAAAAACAGGAGAAAAAATGCTACTTCACTGCTACTCTCCTTATCTCATTTAGATGTACTGGGACCATTTACTGGTGTTGAAATGGTATTTACCAAAGACAAATTCACACGCACACGCGAGTGCAGCAGATGAACGTATACAAGTATACTTCGATATAAACTAGGCGATTAGATCTGTTTTAGATTTAAGATTCTATTAGATTGTTATGGTTAATTCCAAATCTTAAAGGCATTAAGTGAAAAACCTCATCACTCAAAAGGCCAAGTTTCATTCTTATACTTCCATGTTAGACAACGCCCACGTTAAAAATTCCTTTTAACCCATTTGGTCATGATCATGATCATGATCATATGGTGACCAACCTAGAGATCAATTAGCAATATACAGAAAATACGTGTATTGCTAAGATGTCAGACTAACTTGATCTTGTGATGGATTGCTGGGTTGGGAGGAATGTCTCCTTGCTCTCCTGTCAGCCCGGCCAGCCCCTCTGGCTCTACCGCGAACTGCCACAAAACCCAAGACAAGAATAAAGAGATGCTTTAAACGGATTAAAAAAGTAAGCGGAGAAAGGTAATATACTATAATGCGACAAATATCTCAGACAAATATTTGTTACTCTACACGTCAACAGCAACACGGCCATGAACACCCCTTGAGACGAAGAGTTTCAGCTGTACTAACATGCGCCAGTCTCCCGCTGGCGCACGATAAAGAGGGCCGATGAGCAAAACATTGAGAGAACTATCACATTACCAGGGTTGGCATGCTTTTCCCTTCTGGGTGCCTTCAAGTCTAAGGTTGACTCCGAGCTGTCCGGCAAGTAGCGGTCCAGCCGGGCAAGTCCGTCGTTGTTTTGGAACATTGCACGCACAAACGAGGCCTCCATGTTGTTCAAGAAGTGCAAGTGCTTCTCGTCGGTCCACGACCCAGTTTGCCGTGCTGATACGGGTGAGTCCATGGCTCCGGCCAACAACCTTTGAGGTCGGTGAGAAACAGAAGTGACTCCGTCGATGTGGGTCGGATCGTCGATTTCGCACATGGTTACGCCGGCTCCCGGAGTTCATTATATAGGGCGCACACTAGATTGGCTTTCCTTCTTTAAGCGCTGGAAGGCTATGTTTGACTACACCTATGTACTCGCTACGAGGATGAAACACGTGTCTCCTCATATGTATTTTTTTTATTTTCTCAACTTTTATTATTAAAACCGTAATAAAATCTGCCCGAAAAATAGCTCTCTTCTTTTTTGACATCATGATAGTTAATATTACGTCATATTTGTCGGTTAGAATTTTTTTCCCTTGCAAAAAGATGTGATTCTCGTCAGTGGAGAGAGCGCGAGTACAGAGGCTTTTACGTAGACGTGCGGTTACAGGTATGGGTTCTGTGGGTAAAAATATCTGGATCGCTTTTAGAGTGAGTTATCGAGAGAACTGAAAGATCTTTTGGGTGGGGATATTGAACACTTTCCCTGAATTCCTACAAAATATCTGATGGGTTGTTAGCCAGTACGTCGTCGTGTGGGTCTGATCTTTTCTATCGCCATAATGTTATGACCTCGTTGTTGTTACAGATTCACGAAATTACCCTCGACAGTCCAGCTCTTCTGTTTCAACGTAAAATTGGCTAAATAATACTAATTAATTTGATCTTATGATCCAATTTGGACACGGAATTTGATAGGTTTTGATTGAGAGTTTGAAGTAATAAACAAAAGTCGCGCGTCAAATACGCATTCTCTTTTGATGAAGCTAAATAAAGTATTTTTCTAATTCCTAAATTAGTTTTTGGTTAATCTTTTAGATCATTTGACATGTTATTAAAACTTAGATTGAGTATGTTTCATCTTGCTTAATGTTAAACCAATATTACTTAGCATATGAAATAAAATTTTTATATTAAATATATAATTTTTCTTAATGAAGCTTAAATGAAATATTCTTCTAACTTTAAATTAATTTTCAAGTCTTTAATCTTCTAGTAGAGTATTTAATAAATTTGCATGGTGCAGATTGGAGAGGTTTAAGAGTAGAACACGTCGAGGAAAATCTTGTATAATAGTTTGTTTTATGTGGGATTGAGCATTATTGGCTGCCATTACAGGAGAAGCATTTACACACTCCCAAAGGAGGGTAAAAAGGGCTGGTTGAGACCGAAAGGCGGCTTGCGAAATATCTGTTTGGACTTGGTCGCTTCTCTCGGAAGGCAAACATTTGATTCTCAACATTTGTGGCTGTGCTCTTCTGAAACCTAGAATAGACTAAACAACTAGAATGTCGTGCTAGAAACATCTCATCTGGTCACCAATCCAAACCTGTAACTCATTACCTTTCTCCTCCGCCGTCTTCTCCTAATCTCAAAGTCGGGGCTTCAGCCTACTTGCAATGCTTAAGTTAACATACAAATAAGAAAAAATATTAAAAATAAGTATTATCTTACATTAAAAATAAAAAGATGAACTTATGATTTTATAAATAATAAAAATTTTTCACTTAATATCTTAAAATTTTAAGATGAACTTTTACATTATAATAAAATAATTAACTCATTTTTTAAATTAAGTTGAATTTCACCAAATGACTAATTCTGATACTATGACCGAGGTTTAAGTCCATTTCTTTCGTAAGGTAAAGTGTTGTTCAAAACAGTAGAAATAGACCAAAAATCAACAATGATTCACAAGTACCTAACTTAATAAAGAACAAATATTGTATGGAATCTCTTGGACAACTCACGAATAAAACAAATCAATTTTATCCTTTTTACAAACATCAAGGATAATGCAAGACCAAGCTTTTGCTTAACCAATTAGAAAAGAAAAATGTCATTACCTCTCTCCTTCTCTGGTAACCCTTGTTCATTTTCACACAGTTACACTAGTTACATACATGGTTGCAAGATAATTTCATTACTCGTGCTTAAATATCAAAGATGAGGGTCTTAACCGTCAATTTTGCACTTACTAAATACAGTAGGTGAGACTTGCCAAATATATCATATTGTGTTCTCATATGTGGCTCCAAACATCACAACGTTTGGGGGCACCCCCCCACCTACTTCATACAAACTCATGGTGGGCTCTCTGAAACGATAACCATCGCATAGACTGCCATCATCTACTCATAACAATTTGCCTGCTCACTCCAGATTGGTGTGGCGTGATCGGACGGCTTCAGGGCTCTCACCCAAAACCTCGCCCAGTTTGTACACCACCATCTCAAACAACACAAACAAAGCTCCCTCGTACAAACTCCCCATTGGAAGCAGCGGCCGAGATTCGCCGGCCACATCATCGGCCATGGTTTGCGCAGGTACGTAACAGATCACACTCGCGTGCTTGATGCACGAACCTGTCTCAGGCTGAGCTGTAAGCAACAAAACTCTGGCACCGTGGGATCGTGCGACGTTGCATATGGCGTCGACAGTGGAGAAACCTCCAGGGCCAGCGGAGGCGATGAGGAGGTCGTTGGCGGTGATTGGGGGAGTGGTCATGTCGAAGACGAAGTGGGATGAGAGGCCCAAGTGGAAGAGACGCATGCAGAGGGCTTTGAGCATGAGCCCCTCTCGGCCCACTCCATATAGGAAGATCCTCCCCTTCCGGGCCGATGTGGAAGTAAGCTCGGTGTGGAGGAGGTCAAGGGGTGGTGGGTAAGGGTGGGTGGGTATTGAGAAGACAGAGGAGATGCCTGAGCATATCTGTGAAGCAAGGGACGCCATTCAAATCTCTTTCTCCTCTCTTCCCTTATCTATGTTTGGGTATTTTAGAGTAAGGAGTCTGATTATAGGCCGCGCTAACCACCAAAAATTGACCCTGGCGGTCCAATCATAGAAATTTTAGAATTTACGAGCTTAGCTCTCAAAGAAATTGAGAATAACAATTATAAAGGAGTTTATCGGTAAAGGCATTTTTGAACATAAAAGCATTATATCTCATTTAAAATCTTAAAGTATTAAATGATGATACTTATCTCTTCATAAATTATTATTTAATTTTTTATATCTCTTATGTAAAACTTAACATGTTTCTTTACCATAATTGAAAAACAATACTATTGGACAAAAATATTTATTTATAAACAAAAGAATAGAAGATTGAACTTAAATTCTTTATAAACTCTTTAACAATATAAGATTAAACATTATACTATTACAACACATTTTTTTATTATAATGTGGATTTGGACATTCATATTTGTGTTATCATTTTTTATATTGATCTAGTTTATCTAAATCTATATAGGTGTTAAAGAAAAAAAAATTAAGTTTTAATATCATATTAAATTTTATAAAATATTATTTATATCTAACTTAAAATCTTAAATGATTAGATTAAGATTCATTTCTATATAAATTATATTTTAAATTTTTTGAATGTTTTCCATGAGAAACTTGTTAGATTTGATCGTTGAAAGAAAGGTGAATGTAGGCTAAAGTGGGACTTGTGGCCAATCTAATTTATAATTGCGCATTATTGCTTGAATCTGCTCTCTCTGGTAGGCGTATTGTTTACTACCGATTAAGTTGCCAGATATAGACACGTATGCCTCGCATGTGCAAGAACCTTTTAGTTTAATTATATTATAAAGTAGTGTAGAAATACAGTTTTTTCTACGTGTCGAATCACTTAAACTTAGATGCCCCCTAATTGGTCCCACTCGATCCCCTTCCATTTTCTCCTGAGATCT
This sequence comes from Casuarina equisetifolia, assembly GCA_028551475.1. Lineage (NCBI taxonomy): Eukaryota > Viridiplantae > Streptophyta > Magnoliopsida > Fagales > Casuarinaceae > Casuarina > Casuarina equisetifolia. Next base: position 20,838,447 of record CM052355.1, read on the forward strand.
CCACTCCTGGAATAATGCCGTCTTTTGCCTTCTTTTTTTGCTTTATATTATTATTATTCTACTTTATCATGAATTATCATCCTCCGTGATGCTCATGGCCTTTTCGGCCCATTTGCACATGCGTGCAAACGACCACCCTTTCGAGCTACTCTCTCCCACTTTCTCCTTTCAAAAGTAAAATTTATTCTCCCAACACCCTTCGTGCTCTGCCTTTGACATTCTGTGTGATATAAAACAACTGAGGAAATGGTATATGTTGCAAGCAGCCCCGGGAAGGTATGATCACCCATGATGGATCAATACTATATTATCATCCTATAAACAAATGGTTCAGTATTATATTTTTGTTCTATAAACAAATTTAGAAGGAAAACACAAATAGAGCATAGTATAATTAATTTTATTCTTTCTTATCAAAAGAGTAAACAGGATGCTCTAATCATATAATAGAATTTAGTTACTTTTTTCATTAAGTTTACTTTTTAAGATGATATCTATACTCATAACAAGTGATATTAAAATAAATTACAACCCAATTCGATGAGCTTGCAACTACTATTCCCCTAATATGAGAGGAGCAGAAGGTTCATGCAATAAGGACTATTGTCTCTTAATGTTAGTAGAATTTCTCACCCACATTAAGAGACCATATAAATTTAGATAAAAGAAAATATAATAGACTTCACTCTCTTATATCAAAAAGGCAAAAGAGATGATTTAACATATAAAAGAATTTGACTATTCATCTTATTATGTTGATCTTTTAGGATAAAACCTAGGGGCGTCACAATAGTCTCTCGTTACATGACTTAATCAAAACAAATATAACGCTGAACGACCACAATCTGATTTTCAGAGAAGTAAATTCCCTCATCATGCTTGGCATGACCATAGGTTCCCCGGGCGTATGCTCTTTTCTGAAAATAAAGAAAAGCTCATAAGGTCCCTCAGAATGCACCCCATGAAAGAAGGTCAATATATAAGAACTATGACGCTGGTTTTGCGTTATGAAGTGATTAACCAACAAGACATACACAGAACCCGAAATAAACCACTGCCCATTGAAACGCCACTCAATGAAAGTTCCAACTGAGCGAGCAGAGAGTCCAAGTCTGATTGAAGCCCTGTAGTTCGATGTATGTTAAATGAACATGACAACTTCAAATTGCAGGAGCATACTTGCATACTTGGGTCATTACGAAAGAGGAAAACCGTACACACAAATAGTGTTGAACGTTACAGCAGTCTAATAAGTTTTTAGTTTCCAGAAAGCCACAAACTACACCAGCAAGGGACAAGGATTCTCAGATTTTTGAGTCTTCGATTGGAGGATCTAAACTCCATTAGCTTGAGGAGCCGAAGATTTTTGAGGCAAAATAACAGCACCTTCTTCATCGATGCCTATTTCCTTCACATCAGCGCTTAGTGATGAGGAAGAATCACATTTTCCGTCCATTTGTATATCCCCGTTACCATCCTCATCAACTTCATCATCAAGAAGTGAACCTTTGTGCCGGAGTTCTCTTACTTTGTGAAATTCATCATAGTGAGCTCTTCTTTGCTCCCTGAAAGTTGCACCATTCTGATCGCTCTCAGAATCTGAAAAAAAAAAATTAAAAATAAGAGCATTGTAGAGCACGTATGTCATACACGAATTGTTTGAGGATTCATGACCAGCTATTCAAAATTTAGAACTAAGAAAAAGATTCCAAGAAAAGACGGGAAGCATGGAGGGGGCAGGAGGTATGAAAGGATGGCCTCTTTATATGTTGTTCAGATCAGCAGTACTGCTATAGTTGAAGAAGACGGTGGTAGAGTACTTTTATACGATACATATGTGCAACTTCAACTAAACCCCATCTATTTGGCCAAATTTCACTAAACTCACATAGCATATGTACCTGCTTCCATGGAATGCCTTGAACAATGTAATCAATTTAGATAATTAAACACAAGATAGATCTAGATTTTAAAAGATTAAGCAAACAAAAAAGTGAAGATTGTAAGAATGGCTAAATATAAGGTGAAAACCACAAAGAAACACGTAATAAAAAAAAACCTTCATCATCCTGCTCCATGGAATCTGGTTCATCCTCAGACCACGTCCAGCCACATGATTTTTGGCAATCCTTTGTACTTGAAGAAGCCACGTCACTTAAAGCTGTTCGTATTGCTTCCGCATGAATTGAATCACCAACACATTCATCAAAGCTACCCCGTATAGGAGAAAAAAACCCTACATTGTTCAACATAATCCAGAGAGCATTATTATCAGAAATTGAAGAACCACTGCAAAACCTCAGATGCTAGGATAATGTACTCAATATGAATTATCCCCACCAAAGGCTGACACTATTTTTTTATCGTATTTTTTGCATGGGAACGAGAATGGTACTGCTCAACAGCTCTCTAGAGATACATCCAAATGGCATCTTCCTCCAAAAGAACATGCCTGTACGTTGAAATTCAGCCTAACAGGAATCTGCATAAAGGATAACAGAATATAATTCGACTCACCATCATCATCAATCATGCGGTGATATGGTGTCTTGGGTTCAGTGATTTTCTGCCTCACCGGTTTATTTGCTTCAATTTCCACTAGATTATCCTCGTCCCATCTTACATGGCCCCTACTATCCATCCAAATGAGAAAAAAATGCTGAGTATAAGATTCATCATAGAGAATTTACAAACTGTGTAATAAAAATTCATAAAACTTAATAGCAAAAAGGGCACGAACCTAATATTCTAATGCAAGATATGGAATAGGACTAAACCCCATAGATGACCTCATACTGAAAGAACTAATTAGTCCTGCTGCATTTTATCCCAATTTTGAAATAAGTTATGAATATTTTCTTCCACCTTGAAGTTCAAATCTGTTGAATGTGCACTTTACCCCCCTACATCAACTGCATTGCATGACTACACCTTAACTCTTCTAAGCACTAACTAGAACTATAGTAAAACTTCCACATGAATTATATCACCAACTTCCAAAAACACCCTATGATAGGAAGAAAACATCTCTTCCATCTTTTTTTTTTTTTTTTGGGTCACATCTACTGAACCAAAGGTCTTTCTCACCGGCCTGGCCAACAATGTAGCATTCTACTTGTTCTTACCTTGGATTCAATCAAGTCAAAACTTATTGCTGAAACATTTCCTTGCATCGGAAGTAACTATCTGAATCACCTATTCTCACTTCTAGACCTCAAAAGGTTACACCTTGCAACTTCAGTTGAATCTGACATCTCAAATCCCGCCACAATTAGACTCTGTTTATGAAAACCCCTTAAAATTTCCGCGCATTTTTCTTTAAATTGATGAGAATCTGTAGTACCCATACTATTCGCAGTCTAAAATCCGTTTTGACAAAAGGAACTGTCAAGGGTAACTAGTTGGGAAATAAGCCCAGAAAGCATATGACCAATTAGTCAAATTGACCGTAGAATTGTCTGTCAATAGCAATTGACCTAAACTTAAGCCTCAAACTATCAGGTTAAAAATTAGGCTCTTACAATCAAAATAGGAAAAAAGAAAAGGGTTCCTGCTCTGGTTTCTTCAATAATTAGCACTGATGAATACCCTCATGCGTTAAGGATCCCGTGACAATTAATTATTTCAAAATCTTTACGTCCAAAATGCCAAAACAAAATCCTCGCCTACCACAATTAAGAAAGCACAAATCACAAACAACTACTGATAAAGAAATCTAAAGAAATTGTGGAAATTACTTCATTTTCTGAAGTGGTGATATCCTCAGATACAAAGGAGTAGTTCAATCACTTGATTTCACTGAAAAAATAAAATAAAAGAACTCTAATTAGAAGCTGGACATCAAACATAATAGTAATGAATATTGACATCATAGACAAACCCATCTTGACGGGTCTGCGGTAGCATATGCAATAGGTGAAAGGAAATTCACACCTTAGAGAAAAGGAAGCATAACATAAACAATTTTCACAATCAGAAAATCGCAACCATAAGTGTAGCATAACTAACAGATCAGTTATCCCATTAAACGCACCTGCCAGATGGATCCTCAACAAAAAAATTTCATGTACTGAATGGCATAGCAGTAAACTGAAAATCCTCACTCCACCCTAGCTTAGCGAGGAGAATACATACGTAAATCTGATTTTAGCATCCAAAGCGGACACAATATTTCCTGAAAGCAGTCGATGAATAAAAGAAAATTCGAAGAGATTCTAAACCAATTTCCCTTTCAAAATGATATTGTATAAAATCCAATTTCCCTCTCAAGTACATGAACCTCATAAGCCAAAATAGACGGTTTCACAAACTACAAATTCCGCTTTCCATCTGCAAAAAACGAAGAAAAAAAACCATTGGAAACACAGATCAACCATCATTCACTACCTCGGGAATAGCAACAGCAAAAACAATGCTACACAGTCCATTTGGTTGCTGAGAAGGTATGCCGGAAAATGAAAAACTAAAAATCGCAAAATGAGTCGACTTCATTTTGTAAACGAATTCAAGTTTTCGTCTCTTTCCTTTTCATTCATTCTTACGCAATCAAACCGATCATAAATTTAAGACTAGAACAAGTACAGAATAAAAACCACAAATAAAAGGAGATTTTTCAGTTTCGTACCTGCGAAGAGAAAACATCCGAGCAAGTTACTGGAGAGGCGTAAAGAAGGAAACGGCAAGCTCGTGTCCCTTTTCTGGCTATACCTTGGGCTTTTGCTTTCCAGAACTATCCTTTCTCGACGGGTTGACCCGCATCCCATTTTTGATAAGACTAAATAAAAGAAAAAAGGGTGCGAGAGTTTGTTCTCGATGCTCTACTAATTAATTTCCGAGCCTACGCAACTCAGAATACATAGTTATCCATTATCAGTTAAGCGGTGGAAGTTCGAGATACTCGTTCACTAAATAAATCTTTAAAATTTTATTTATGATTATTTTTTAAAGTTGAATTTAGAATTGCTTGAAGAAGAAAAGAAAATTTTCTTTGACATGCGTTTTTTACGGTTTGAGATGTACGTTTATTATAATTTTTTTTTCTTGAAATTCTTATTTATGAAAAAAATTATCTAAAAAAGAGATTTCTTTATTTAGAAAAATTAAATTACAGCTAAAATTTAAAAAATATATTTACAATAAATTTCACAATAAAATATTTTTATAAGGTTTTTAATTCTCTACTAGTGAGGAACTTGTAAATTTGTACACAAAGGAAAAAGTTTTTAAAATTACATTTATATTTTTTTCTTCAAAAACAAAGACCGTAACTTTACACATTTTTTAATACCAATACATATGAACATAATAATATCTTGTATAAGTACAAAGGTTTAGATGTAAGCTTAACCTTTAAAAAATTGATTAAAAGCATTTATATCAAGTTGTTACACAAAAATACAGAGAGGAAAACTTTAAATACTAGTCAACACATATGTTTACCCCTAAGTTGACCTTATATTATTAGAGTTTAGGTTATATTCAAAAAAGTCAAGTCGATAAAAAAAGTAATCAAACCTCTTTATATGCCTAATCATTTTGCTTGCTTTTTATATATATATATATATATAAGAGAATTAAATTCCTTACATTTTTTTTCACTAAAATTTACATTGCCCTTAACAAAGAGGGGGTCCCCTGTTTATCTCATATTAACAATCTACCTATTACCTATTTTACACTATGAGATAATAATTGCAAACCTAATTGATCAAGTTACAGTTTGATTATGATACCACTTATTACAGGGTCCTATATCAAAAAGTCAATTCAATAAGAGGAGTAGCTAACCCTTTTATATAATTCTATCTTCTCACTTATCTTTTCAATATATGAGAATAAAATTTATTACACTAAGCCCAAGTGATCCACAACAAAATATGGACTCTTTTTTTTTTATTCTTTTTTGAAAGTTAACTATTTCATTTCATTTATTCTTTTTCCTCTCTATTATGGATTTCTCAATCATTATTGATGTTACTTCTATTCGTTTTACTTTTTATTTTTAATTTTATTTAACCGCTAAACCTTTAACATGATATGGGCCAAGGTTGAACCACACCTCCAATGGCCCATTTAGCTGGCGATATCTCCATCGATGGCGGCCCACCAACGGGGCCCAGAAACCTCGCGGGGGCAGAATGGGTATACGGAGAATGGAGGAGCGGAAGAACATTGGCAAAAATGGCAAGAGAGGAAGTCTCTTGTCGCTGAGGAAACTCTCGTTTTTCAGGGCCAACGAACCCCGAGACCCACTGCAGCTACTTCAACACCGCCAAGAGTACGAATTCTGACGTCGACTTTGATTTCGATGTTCTGTTTTCTTTTCCCAGCCTTTAGCATCAGTTCTGGATCTAAGTAACATTATGGATAAAACACATGCCTGATTACTTCTTGATCTGGATGTTTTCTGGTTGCGGTTTTGGTTCTCGTGTTGAAAAGCAGCCGTTTCTCAGTTGGTTTTCAATCTTTCATACTTTTCGATTGTGGTTGTACCTTCAGGATGTTGTGAAGCGATCTTGATTTGATTAAACTATTTGTAGTTCCATTGTGCTTTTATTTAGCTTGATTTGTTCAAACTAATAATTCTTATAGTTTTTTGAGGATTTGAATTTGAGTGATTTTCCCCGATGATATCATCTAGAGTGATGGAAGTGAGAATTGTTGAATCTTCATTCACTCGATCAACTATGGCCTTCATATATGTACTTTGAACAGACAAAATGAAATTGATATGATGTTTCTCCCTTTTATTTTGTGTACTTGTGGCGTTAAGTTCCTTACCTGAGGAAGAAAATGTGTAAGATAAATATGAATAATCTACAAGCCAAAAGGTGGGACCTCTGGAGATGGGGGAAGTTAATTAATATATCAACGAACGGATAATTCAAATTTATGGTTCCACTGGAATGATCAGTACACTGGACGAATGGGTGACCGATTTTTTTTCATTTGGAGTGTTTGAAGAGGAAGGTTTTCTTGATTTGCCTGCCTCTGTTTTTTTTCTCTTTCTTTTTGTGATGCTGCTAGCTAGACACTGGGTCAAAACTTTGTGCTTCTCCAATTTTACAAAAAATATACGAAAAATTGACTTTGGCAGGATGTCGTTGTGTCATTTATAATATAAAACAAGTTTGTAATATCAAAGAAGTCTAACCTTCAATTATTTTCTTGTTTCTTGTTCATTTTCATTGTCCTAACTTTTCCCTTTTCCCTGTAATGTTGACACCTCTATTCCTTTTCCAGAAGCTACAAACTGAGACCACAAGCCCGATCAAATTAGATGTTGTGAAGTTCTTGGCTTTCTTCCCTTGAAGCTTAGAGGGAACAAGGGATAAGGAAGACTAAACAAGTTAGAGATGTTCTCATTGTTTTATGGACTTTGGAAGTATATGTTTAGTAAGACTGAGTTTCGTGTACTCATTCTTGGAATTGACAAGGCGGGGAAAACAGTAATGCATCATCTACTTATATTCTGTTGGAACAATAAATCTTTTAAAATTTTTCTGTGTCAAAAATATCTGCTGGATATTACTCCTAATCCTTTCATAATCTATTCATTTGTAGACTTTGTTGGAGAAGTTGAAGTCACTGTACTCAAACATAGAAGGCCTCCCCCCTGATCGAATTGTTCCAACTGTAGGACTCAACATTGGTCGTATTGAAGTGTCAAACACAAAACTTGTGTTCTGGGACCTTGGAGGTCAGGTATGTCTAGTTCGTAAAAAAATCATGAAATTTTGGGGGAAATTTTTAGATGCACACGTATACATGCATAGGCTTGTATATTTCAAGAGAACACTAATTCTTGGTACAAAAATGTCAAAACTTTTTGAGCAGCTGGAGAGCCAATATTTTTCTGGTCATTTTAACTTCTATTTGTTACTAGAGTTGTCATTTTCTGCAGAATTTTACAATAATACAGGGCTTGTTCCATATTTATGCTTTATAATGACCAACCTGATACTAGAAGAGTAGAATTAGGGGCATTGTTTAGATGATAATTGTTCTAGGAGATACGACTTTGAAGTTTCTTTAACTTTCCATATTGTATCTGGAATTTCTTAAAGAGGTAACTAGGTTGATTTCCTTTATGTGTGCAACTAGAGATTTGAAACCATTCTCTTGAGAATCAAGTGTAGATAAAGGGAGTTTATCAGCTCATCCATGGTACTTTGCACCTTTTGTCATTTAATAGAGAGCTCACCGGAAAGGAATTGGAGTTTTTTTTTTTTTTTTTTATATCACAGAGAGGTAGGTGTGGAACCAACTCCGTTTGAGGGAGGATTTAGTCCATTTGATTACTACTTGACAAATTGACTGAAATTTGTTTAGCTACTATAATATTGCCGTATGAAACAGATGTATTGAGTGTTTAAGTTTTTGTTTAGCTACTAAATCCCAAACAAAAACACGTGATTCACTTTTTAAAAGGCAAAACAAAAAGCATCTTTATAAGGTATAGAATAATTTTGCTAAGAAAAACAGAAATCTTTTCCTAATTTCTTTTTTAGAAAGAAGGTGATTATTTTTATAGAAGCAGAACTGACTTATTAATATTATTTAGGAGAGGTAACCCTACAGCCCGCTCCTAGTGGAGAAGAGGTGAGCATAAGATTATCATCTTACATTGATCATCTAATAAATTAATGCTCCTATTTCAACTGAGGTCTTTGGGATATAAGAACTAACTATTATCATCTTACATAGATCATCTAATAAATTAATGCTTCTATTTCACCTGAGGTCTCTGGAATATAAGAAACAACTATGTAACATCTCGATTGAGAATTTAACTATTGTATAGGCCATTGGCTTGATCCTTTATATGCAGCCACCTCTAGCTTAGTGGTGATCATGCAAGCACCTTAACAAGATAGTGATGTCTGAGCGCTACCTGTGCGTAACCACTTCTTTAGCTCAAAGATTGCTAGAGTGGTGCTAGCAACACAGCATGATACATAGTTACTCAAAACTAATGACAGTGATCATGCCACATCTGTTATTTATCTATTTCTTTTGGTTTTTTATGAAAAGAAAGTCTATTTCCATACCTAAAAGCGAAATAAATATGCTTATATCTTCATGGTCTATTAAAAAATTTACCAGGACCATTTTCTTGGTGAAACCCATAAACAATATTTTTCAGCTACAGAGAGCCAAAAACACTTTTTGACTTTCTGTTATATCAAATACTTTTCAAAATGAAAAACTGAAGGTAGTTTCAAAATCTGTGGAAAATATAGTTTTCCTATTTTTTTTCCTCTCTCTCTTGCTCTTTTTTTCTTTCTTTCTTCTTGTTCTTTTTTTTTTTTTTTTTTCTTTGGGGGTTTTTGTTGGGGGGTGTGGAGGGGGTGTTTGTTGTTGGGGATGGAGGAGGATTGTTTAATGTTTGTCTGGTTAAGAAGTTTATTTGCTGACGCAAGATTCTGATCCTGTCAGCCTGGTCTTCGTTCAATTTGGGAGAAGTACTATGAAGAAGCACATGCTGTGATATATGTGATTGATGCTGCTTGTCCATCACGGTTTGAAGATTCAAAATCCGCTTTGGGTAAGTTATTTTGAGTTATTTAACTTTGCTGTGCAGAGTGCCAACTGAAGAGACTGTAACTTTTGTGTTTGTGAAGACTCTTTGGAGTCAACTCTTGAATCTAATACCTTACATTTCTTACCAGAGAAAGCTCTACGACATGAGGAATTGCAAGGAGCCCCTCTTTTGATATTAGCAAACAAGCAGGTGAGATCAGCAGATGTCTACTTCCATCTCAAAAATTGTTTTCAAAATCTTGATTTCACATTTCCAAGCTGTGCGAATTTTGAGCATATTGTTTCAGTTAAGAAGCATTTTTTACTATGTTGGAAATTGAGGGATTCTGTGGATGACTTCTTCTGTGTGAATGTCTCATACTCTTGACAATGTTACTCTTTTAGAGCTAGAATTTTGTTCTCTGTAACGCAGAAAACCATTATTTGTTTTGGATCTTTTGCTCCTCCCATTTTCCCCTATTTGACGTCTTTAATATTTTGAGCCGTAAAAATTATTCTCCTTAGTCTCTGAACTCTGTTCCCTGATGAAATTCTCATCCCCATTGTGTCGCGCTTTTTCATGGGGAAAAGGAATGCTTGACGAGTGCCACGTATCTTGAGATTTTCAATAAATTGTCTCTGTTGTTTCTCCGTCTTTCCAGAACTAAAACGAGTGTCCTTTCTTCTTTTCTTTCTTCCCCTTTGCGTTTCAAATGACGGTGTCAGTTACTGAATAGTAGTACTTTATCATATTTCATTTTGATGCCAGGATCTTTCTGAGGCTGTATCTGCAGAAGAACTTGCTCGATATCTTGATCTGAAAAAGTTGGACGAAAGGGTTTACATGTTTGAAGCCGTGTCAGCATATGATGGGTAAGTAGTCGTATGAAACTGGCTGGTGGCTGATTCCTGCATTTCATATTCTTTCCTCATCTTCGCAGCTCTAAGATGCACAAAATGTGAGAAATTAAAACCCCAAATTTCTGTAACTTGATTGCAGGATGGGGATTAAGGAAGGTTTAGAATGGTTAGTGGATGCAATGGAGAGAAGCAAGAGAACTGAAATGTTGAGAGTTCGTGCTGGCACAACTGGCCCTCCTGCATAGAAGAGACTATATCACATTCAGCTCTTTTTTATTTTATTGTTTTAACCTCTTCCTTAAATTATGTAGATAGATAATAGCCAATATTTGATTCTAAATGAGAAAAAAATGTTTTTTTTTTCTTAACATATCATCAACCTGTATCGATTTTTAAAATTTCATTCCAAATTGCACATAGTTACTATTTTCTATGTTCAGATTCCTGTTGTAGTGAATTAATGTCTGTCCTGCCTGGAAGTACATAAATGGGAACGGACGACACTCAAAGAATAGGTATGAATATGTGTCACTGCCATTGGGACTAGAGTTTTGATAACCACGTGTACATTTATGCTTGCTTATTTTACACACACAACACAAATGGATATATAGTTACTTACAGAGATGAGCGTAGGTATAATGTGCACATACGGTATATAAACTGGATTCATACTACTTGTCTTTATCATGCAATATATGATTTTTGATTCATCATATCCTTGTATAATTCGAATTATTTTATGAAAATACTAAATACGTTAGGTATGTCACTTATGACAATTTTAGCCACCTTAAATATATATTTATCATGACTATCACTACTTTAAAATGTCATCAGTTGCCAATTATATCTGTTGTCCTAAATGTTCGTATTGTTTGTAAAAATAGATACAAACATCGGATAAATATATAATCAAACTTTTAGTTTTCTGAATTTAATGTGATTTTGTTGTTTTATGCCGCTTGTCAAGATTTTTAGTTACTCTACTACCATTCACTTAATTCACATTTTCGTCTTACAGTGTCTGTGAAGAAATTGATATGTGTTGAGTGGATTCCACAGAAATATTAAAAAAGAAAGAAAGAAAGAAAGAAAATAAATTTAGCAATTAATAAAGGTATTCTAACTAAAGTGAGAGTTTTCAAACCTTGAATTTAGAAACACGATTATGGAAGAACTCAATTATATTATCTTCATTTTTCAAGCCTACAGTTTCTCATAGTTCTTAGAAAATCTATGTAGTCAATAGAGTTTTTAAAATCTAGGTCCTTCGAGTGATGGAGGCAAAATATTCATGAATATATTGAGAGTTTCAGCGCCAACGGAAGGAGTTGGAGTTTTTCATGAGTATGCATATTCGTAAGTATTGTAGTGTTGGTATTTTTTGTGCTGTCTCAAACAACTCAAGGCAAGCAGATGAACTTAAGAACTATGCATACAAAGTCATGACATGATCCATCCATATATGAGATCATACGATGTCGTGACATGATCCATCCTTATATCAGATCATGCAATGTCGTGACATGGTCCATCCATGTAAAATATAAAGCTTGAAAATAAAAAGTAAGATAGGATTTTGAAAAAATAAAGATTAGATAAAGTTTCTTAAAAGTTTAAGATAAGATAAAGCTTTTGAAAGATTCAAGTTAAGATAAGGTCTTTTTTTTTTTTTTTAATATTTCAATACATGCATCTAAGTTATGCACACAAGGCGTCAAACTTTAAACTATGTAATTGAAATTCCTACTAATTCACCACTAAACTAACTAGTAGGACTTGAGAAGATGAAAAAGGATGCTCCATAAAAAAGTCTAGGGAGTGGGGAGAAGGCATCTAGGACCTAGAGTATTCAAGAAGTTTTATTAATTAAAGTTTAAATAATTCTTAGTTCAAATTAGCTTTCCATAGTTCCTTAATTAATAGCTTTAAATTGTTCTTTAATATTGTATAGCACTCTTAGAATTACTCTGAGATCTAATTCTTCCAAATTCTTCATTGTTTCTAGTGAGAATCAATCTAGTTTCTTATGTACAAAAAAACCCAAGTGCTGCTTAGGGGATTTCTTGTCTAGTCAAGTATAATTATCCATTCAAAGAGCATGAAAGAAAAAGAAGTTGCCATTTTAAGTCAGAAAAATGATGTTCTTTACTGACCATAAAGGTTAAGGAAGGAGATGTTATGATCACGTAACAAGGACTTAGTAATGGGACGGTTAGGAGGTGGGTCGAATAAATTGACGAACTTTTCTTCTTCGATTCCCCTATGGTGATCAAAGGAAAGAGACAAGCTTTTTTAGGAAGCACCCTCCTTAATACTTAGATTTCAATTTGCCTTTTTATAGCCAACTTCTTTTTTAAATACAACACAAAAGTTATCCACGTAAGGGAGTACTAAACCTAAATGAAACCCACTTTGAAAGTGTCAATGTGGGTCTCTTCACTCCTAACCAACATTAACGTAAAACAACTTCTAAGATGATTACTACTGTAGGCACACATGATTGACCACCCAATAACTTGTTGTAGGCTTAGTCTTAATGAGGATGAGACTAGCATTAATAGGGATGAGACAAAAGAGACAAAAGAGACAAAAGCTTCATACGTGATGCTATCCATGTTTTAGAATGTGTTGATAGTTTAAGATCATAACATGCAATTGTTTCCATTTTAGACCTTTTCCCTAAGGTCAAATTCTGGAAAATGTTATTGCAACGACATAACCTTTTCCCACGCGGCTTCCTTTAGTAGTAAGCCTTGCCACTAGATCAAGAACCGGCTGGTGTCATGTAGGTGGTGAGAATTGAGAATAGACAACCCATGGAAGGAAAGGTTGTGGAAGGATTATTTAGACATTGGGAAGGGGTCTGAAAAATTTGTAGAGGCAAGAGACATGAAACACTAGATGGATACGAGAGTAAGAGGGCAAGCTTAAATGGTAAGCAACTTGTCCTACCTATGCAAGAACTTTGTAAGGACCATAAAACCAACGAGAGAGTTTGAGATTGTGGCATATAGCTACTAAGGTCTATTGGTAAGGTTAGAGGTGCAACAAAACCCAATCTTTTACCTTAAAGATAACCTCTCGACGATGCTGGTCATAGTACTTCTTCATACGAGTCTGAGCAACTTCAAATGCTCTTTCAAGCATTTCAAAACTACCTCACGGTGTTAGAGCTCCTTATCAACATACTTCAAAAGGGTTGTATTGAGTACATAAGGAAGTAAGGAGGGAGGTGGTTGGTCATAGATTGCTTTGTAAGGAAAGATTCTTGTGCTTATATTAACACTCGTATTGTGATAGAATTTAGCCCACATGAACGACCAAGTCCATTCTTGAGGATGACCATCCACAAAGCAATGAAGATAGATCTCAATGGAACAGTTGGTGACCTTAGTTTGCCTATTTGTTTGTGGGTGGTAGGCAGAGCTATAGGCAAAGCTAGTACCCTACAGATGGAATAACTTGGACCAAAATATTCTTGTGAAGATGGCACCTTTATCACTAATGATGATTTGGGGGAGGCTAAAAAGCTTGAAAATTTCATTGAAGAAATGTTGATCCATGGTTACTACATTGTATGGGTGAGATAATATAAGAAAACAGGTGTAATTAGACAAGTGATCAACAACTACCATTAAAGAATTTTTACCATACAAGACTGGTAGGTTATCTATGAAGTTTGGGGAGACTTTAGTCTAGATTTGGTGGAAAATGGAGAAGAGTTGCAACAACCTATCAAGACTTTGGTTATCAACTTTATTTTCTTATCAAACATGGCATCCCTTGATAAAGTCGCGCAGTTGGATTCCATGTTTTTCCAACAGAACATTGAATGGAAGTATTCCTTAAGAATGATTGATATAACCCTTGTGCGTGCTCATGGAATTCCTTAAGTATAATTAGAATTAGTTCTGAGTCACCAAGAAGTTATTTGCAACCCTTAAAAAAGATTAAGTTGAATTTGTACTCCTACAAAGCCATAACCTTATCTTGGCAAATGTGTTCAATGAGGTCCTTTAGACAAGAATGAGTTTCTTCTTAGATAAGGAGGACCCATTTTGGAATAATGGAAAATATAGCCCCCAAGGTGATACCATTGGAGTGGGAAGGAAAGTCTGCTAGGCTAATCAACAAGAGGGTTGGACTTGGTAATGTTGGTTGAAGAAAGTTCCCACTTGTGAGGTTATGGAATACTTAGGCGCCCTCTCTTAGACATGTGACAGTAGGGGAGGAACACTTGGTTGGTGTCCCATTTGGTATAACTAATGGCTAGGCAACCTTTAGAGACATGGCTACATGGGACAAGCACTCAACCATGGTCCCTTTGGAAATTTTGAAAAGGACATGGGCATCTATCTATTTGAGAGACACAATAGCTAGGGGACAAGTGGCTCATGGCTATGTGGCCATGTATGTAATGGTATTCAAGGACTTCTCGTGCTCTCTAACACCTGTATGGGTACTGGAGTCAAAAGAGAGAGGAAAATCACCAAAAGGAGAAAATGGCTTGCTATTGGAAATATGCACAGCAAAGGAAGAATGTTGCAACATTGGAGTAGCATCCTTAGTAGGTGAAGGAAAGGAAGAGGAAGCCATTTCTCAATTGCAACCGTTGGAAGCCTTGAGAAAGCGTTGGCCACTTTATGTCTCAACCTAGTTTGAACTCAATTTGGAAGTCAAATTCAATAAGTTTAGCCAACCATTTCTACTAATTAAGCATGGAAATCCGTTGATCCCATAAGAACTTCAATGAATGTTGGTTTGTGTGGATGATAAACTATTGCATGAAGAGATAATAACACCTTTGGCATATGGCTAGTAGTAAGGCCATCATTTCCCTCTCATATGCCAATCGGTGTAAGGTTTTTATCAACAATGCATAGCTAAAAAATGCAAGTGAGTCACCTTTTTGAGATAATACAAAACCTACCCTAAAACAAGACACATCGCACTCCACTACAAATGGCTTGGAGAAGTCAAGTAAGTGGAGGATGGGTGTGGAGGTCATAAGAGGCCTCAGACAAAGGAATGCTTGTTTGGATATGTAGGTCTAATTGAATCTCTTTCCTTAACAAATCTGTAAGTGGTTTAGCCAAGATTCCATAATGAAGAACAAACTATTGATAGATAATATCTTATTAGGCCAAGAAAACTGGGAAGAGCCTTGAGTGTCTTGTGTTGAGGCCACTCCATAATGGCTTGTATCTTAATAAGGTTGATGTTGACTCCTATGTGTTGGGTTTTATGGCTTAACAAGAAGGGGGGTTGAATTGTTAAACAGACAATATTATGTTATTGTTATCAATAAAAATTCAATCTAATTATATAGACAATTCACATAAGTAACACTAGTATCAAGTAAGCAAATTTCAACCAAATGATGCTTTATTTCTATATTAGGCAGCAAGTTATCTAGAATATTTTTACACACACACACACACACACACACACACACACACACACACACATATATATATCAAATGAGTTGATTGGTTAGTATCAAATAATCAATAGAGTAATAAGCAACATGTATTAGGAGATATTTAAATCAATAGAAAGCAAAGGAACAAACACCAGATTTACCACTGTGGTTCAACACTCAATCATTGAGTCCTACGTCCACCCTCTTCTCCTTCAATCCAACCGATTGAAGTCTCTTTTACTTAACCAGATTAGGAGAAAGCGTTCTCCTTAATCCAAATAATTCCCTCTCAAGGAATTTTCAAGCATAGTTATAAATAATGATCAAAAGATCATGTACAGATGCAAATCCCTAAATAATATGGTAGTTTAAGGGATATTGGTAATTAGAGAAGCTATTCAAGTATAGATAACAAAGTTCAAAGCTCCTATCACAAAATCCCCAATTTCAGTAAATTAGGGTTTTGGATTTCTCACAATATTTATGTGTAATAAATATTCTTAAATGTAATCATCATATAAATAATGTTATACACGGTGTAATCAATTAGATAATCAAAGGATAAGCTGAATAACCAAATATCACCAAACCCTTGTGAGTCATTGAGAGATGAGCGAACTTGAATCAAGTAATGATTGAGCTCAAGAGATTGTTTCGTTGTAAAGAGAACACTTTAAATGGTTGTAGATCATCAGTCAATCTCTTCACGCATTCATCCCTTTAAATAGAGAACAAATCTAGGGCTTTTTAGATCAAACTTGAGCCGTAGCCTTCTTCCCGTTAGGAATAGTGAACCATTTATCAAATCAACCTCATATCACTTCTTAGAGCTTCAATTTGACTGTTTTGACATCTAGTCTCCTCCAAAATCCTCCCGTTGAGGATTCAACGCTATAGAGAATAAAGGTGTCATCGGAGGCTTGTTTATCTTCAAAGGGTAACGGCTAAGGCACATAATCAAGAGCCTCTCTTATGTGCGCCTCTGATAAGTTGGACAACGCCATAGCATAAGTGATCAAATGCGCCTCTGATAAGTTGGATGACGCTATAGCATCAAGTGATCAAGTGAGAAGCGGGTAGGGCTTCTACATCATATATGGGCCGTGTCATGGATCAGTGGTCCAATAACGTGTAAAGTCCAACACATAATTACAGTTCGATATCATCAGCAAGGTCCAACAATATAGGTAATTACGGTTCAATACTATTAGCAAGGTCTAGCAATATGAACATAGTCCAATAATGTAAGCACGGTCCAATAATATGAGCTTTTAGTAAGTTCACATTTTGGTGTAATATATATCTTAGCTTGAATTAAAATCAAGCTAGAATCAAGGCTCTTTATGTTCCTACAAGTGCATAAAGCCAAGTATCATTTTTTTTTAAAAAAATGATCTAATATATTTTTGACATCATTCATAAATATATTTTTCAAAAAGCACTTTAAAAAATATTTTATGAAGAAATATAGGAACCCAATTACTTTATAATATCATTAATTGATATTATAATTTGTATACCTTTTACTTCCTATGATTTTCTTTTGCACTTATGAAAAACATATTTCAAAAATTATATTTACAAATATATTTTTGTCACAACAAAACCCTTATTTTTCAACACTATGCAGCTAATTATGTGACCTAGGAATCCTAGCTGCTTTGTCTCGAAGTCATATTTAGAGGACTTGGCAAATAATTGGTGGGTGCATAGTAGCTCCAAAACCAGTCAAAGGTGTTGTAAGTGCTACTCCCAAGTGTTAGGTATAATGGCCAACTAAGAAGGGGGAGGGTGGGAAGGTTAAATTGGTTGTTTAGCTTAATGTCTATTAATTGGGTTTCAAAAACGTAGCAATAGGTCTTAATTAATAGCAAACTCAAACAACAATAGACAACAAGCATACACACAAGGTTTACCGTAGTGGTTCAACATTCACACCTACATCCACCATTTTCTTCCTTCAACTCAACCAATTGAAGTCCACTATACTCACTAATTAGGAGAAAATGTTCTCCTAACCTTCATAATCTCTTTGCAAAGGGATCACAACATAATAAGGTTACAATAAAAGATTGTTCCAACCTTATTATAAAGAAAATCCCTAATGATGTACAGTTTGTGAAGGATATTGCTAATTAGAAAGCTTTCTAAAGATGTAGAATAATAATCTAAGCTCTAATTATGAAACCCCTAAATTACAAAAAATTAGGGTTTCAGATCTATAATCAAGTTTCTGTGCAAATAATAGTCGTAGTTCAATTAACACATAAACAAGATCATATACAGATGAAGTCACAAAGTATATGATCTTAAGAGAGTATCACCAAAGAACTTCACAAAATCGTAACACTTTAAGCAATCTTAATTTCTTCTTTTGATTTCTTAATAGACTTATGCAAAAACTACTATTAAACCATAGAATGGAAGCTTTTATAATATATTCAAATAATAGTAGTTGATTTGAGGTTTTTGTCAAACTTGATGAAATCAAAGACTAATTCTCATTGAGAGACTAAAATGGTTCCATCGTTATACTATTAAGACATTAATTCAAGCTTTTAATCATCACAATCGCCCATTTTGACACTTACTTGTTTCTCTGCATTTCTTCCTATTGGGAGAATGGACATTTGGCTGCAAAGAGGACATCATCTCTCATTGTCTCGATCGAGTTAGAAGTTAGGGCTTCTAACTAAGCAAGCTAATTTAGGGCACTTAGCCCTTAGTTAAATAGTGTCGTTCAGTGAACACATCGTAGCTTTCACTTAAGTGCTGTGTTGCACTTGTGTGTTGTAGGCTTGGATCAACTTGCATCTTGCGGGCTCTTTATATAAAGCTTATATAAGCTTATCATATAAGCTTTTGCATAAACATTTTTTCTTGCAATAACATAAAGTCTAACATCACATTCTCTTTAATATTAATACCATGCAACTAATGTTTTATCTTTGCTTAGGAAGTATTCTTTTGAGACTTGAATAATATTGCAATATATAAGGATGTAGGAAATCTGCTACTTTATAATATCATTTATTGATATTATAATTTTTACACTTTTTACTTCCTTTAATTCTATTTTTCACATAAATATATAAAAAACATTTATATACATTTAACAACAAAGTTTATCACATATCTTTTTCCAATACCAAGATGGGCTAAAGACCAAGATATCATCAAAGAACACCCAAACACATCTATAAAGTAAGTTTCAGAACACAAAATTCATTAAAGATTGAAAAGAAGCTAGGGCATTTGACAAATTGAAGGGCATCACAAGCCATTCATAATGGCCTTTCTTATGTATGTTTGGTGTTAGCCTAAGCAAAGGTCAAGTTTAAAGAAGATGGTGTCACCATGTAGTTCATTAAGGAGCTTGTTCACATTCGGAATGGGGGAGTAATTCTTGATTCTTTGTAAATTTAGTGCATAGTAGTCAACATGCAAGTGCCAAGACTTGTCTCTTTTTCTTACCAAGATGACCGGGGCCAAGAATGAACTACTACTTCTTTGGATGATGCCTAATTCAAGAAGTTCTCTAATAATTCTCCTTATTTTAGTTTTTTAGAAAAGAAAAAGGTACTTGTAAGGCTTTACCACAAGTTAACTTTCATTTTTGAGGATAATGTGGTGGTTTTCCTTAATGGGAGGTAGACCCTTGGGTGTTGCAAAAAGGTTGTGGAACTTGGTTAGTGAGGTGCTAAGAGGATCTTTTTGGAAAGTATGAGTTAGGGAGCAGGAAGCCTTGGCAATCTATAATCCTCTGTGAATGGACATGATTTGCAGCACCACCCTTTGTTTTTGCTTAGGTACCTTGGACATCTCTGTTCTACCCATTAGCTTATTTTGGGGGCCGAGGTACACCAATCAAGACTACCTTCTAGCCTTTAAAGGCAAATTTCATGGTGAGACAATGAAGGTCCTAGAGAATGGGCCCTAAGGTATAGAGCCACTGGACTCTTATAACAACATCAGCTTTAGAGAGGTCTAAAAGGATGACATCAACATGGAATGGTATCTCCATTGGAAGCTAACTTCAAGGTTGTTACAAGTACCCAAACTGAGGATGGTATCTCCATTGCGACCTTAACTTGGAAGGCTTTGAGTTCCTTATGTTTTATCCCTAAGTGTTGAGTAAACTTCATGGTCTAAGGACTAAGAGTTCCATAAAAGGCATTGAGGGACACAATTAGAGGACCACTAGCAGTTGCCTCTACTTCAGTTTTAAGATCCCAAGTAATTTGCAAACCCTTCTTCTTTTTCCTTTAGTGCAAGAGCTTCCTAAAAAAAATAAAAAAAATAGAAGCTTTCTATAATAGTGACTGAGATGAAACCATTCATTGCAATTGAAGCAAAGCCCCTTGGTATGTCATTCAACCATTTTTACAGTTAATAACTTCTTGATAGGTAGCGAGGAGCTAAAGGGTGGAACTCTACTGATAACCATTATTGCTTGCCATTTATGAGTTTTAGAGGTAGAAGAATATTTCAAGTAGGAAGATGGGCCACATTGGCCAATGAGCTTAGTTTTTGAGAGTTTGGCCATTCCCAAAGCCCCATAAAGGGACCTAGGTTCGGAGATGAGGACATTAGCTTTCAATTCTAGTTTGAGACCACTAATAAAGTAGCTAAGTTGGTGCCTATGAGTTATCCATTCTATTCGAAGTTAGAGTCATAAAAACTCTTTGTAATAGGCATTAATTGTACCCTATTGCTAGAGTTTGGTAAGGTCCTTAAAATAGTTTGTAAACTCATTTGGGTTATTCCTCTCCATCCCCTTATCATCATTTCTCCAATGACTTCTTCCAAGCCGTGTTGCTCCTTGAACAGTTGAAACCACACTTGAGCTTCACCTTGCAAATTCCAAGACAAGATTTATACCTTTTTGACATATGTGGTCTTGTTGCATGTAACGAAGTGTTTAACTCGACTAATCCATTCATTAGGGCCACCTTTTCCATTGTAAGTGGGGAACTCCATCTTCATCTTGGTGTTGATGGATTTGTCAATTGTTGAGCCTTCAGAAGGAGGGGGATTATGGTTGTATGTGCTGCCCAAAGTGTCCCTTAGGTCATCTTCCTAGTCCTTTAAGCTAGTTAACCCTAACGAAGAACTAGGTCCATTTAGTTGATGCTTTTACAGCTTCTTGAGTTTTACTTCAAACACGACAAACATTTGCTTCATTGTTTATTGTATGGATTGCTGCATGGAGTGGTTGAGCTCTTAAAAGCATTTGTCCAAGTCACTACTAGCCATGTTGCCTTCGAAGTCAACCATCAAGATCACTAGTTATGATACCAATTTGTTACAATCCTATAACAAGGACTTAGTAATGGGACGGTTAAGAGGTGGGTGGAATGAATCAATAAATCATTTATTCTTCAATCCCCCTATGGTGATTGAAGGAAAGAGACAAGCTTTTTCGAGGAAGCACCCTCCCTAATACTTAGATTCCAATTTGCCTTTTTACAATCAAATTCCTTCTTAAGTACAACACAAAAGTTACTTATCTAGAGGAGTACTAATGCTACACTAAACCCATTTTGAGCATGTCAATGTGGTTTTTTTTACTCTTAACCAACATTAATGTAAAATAGCTTTTAAGATGATTGCTATTGCTAGCATGCATGATTGAGCACCTGATAGCTTGTTGTAGGCTTAGTCTTAATGAGGATGAGACTAGTTAATGTGGGGAAGCCCAAAGACCAAGGTAACGAGAAAGCCCAAGTTTTGTTGATTCATGTGATAAAAAATTGGGGCTACAATGTAATTCGTTGGATCCAAGCTCATACAAAAGAAGTCTAACTAATATGGAATTTCAGGATTCGTACTATCTGAAATTTCCATTCTTGTCAGGATTCGTACTATCTGGAGTATCTATTCCTATTAGGATTCGTACTATCTAAAGTTTCCATTCCTATCAGGATTTGTCCTATTTGGAGTTTCCATTCTTGTCAGGATTCATATTATCTAGAGTTTCTATTCCTGTTAGAATTCTTACTATTTTAAAGTTCCTAATTTGTTGCGATCCTATACCTAATTTTTTTAGGATCTTAATTTGGTTAGTTTTTATTTTTCTTAAACCTACCAGACTTAGGTTTTGAGTATTCCTAATTATTCTAACATTAGGTTTAGTCATCTATTTAAAGACATTGTTATTTCAGTTGTAAGTAGAACTTTTGAGATTGAAGAAGTCATTGAATTTTGTTTTCTTTAAGCTTTGCCTTTAAATTTTATGCTTTTACTTTCTAGCCTTTTATACTCCAGCTATTTTAATTCCTGCACTTTAATTACTATATTTATATTTCAGTACTTTATTTTCTAGTCTTTACCTTTTCAGCCCTTTATATTTCTGAATTTTCCTGTTATTATTTTGTTCCAATCTCTCTAGAATCCAAAGCTCACTCAATTGCCCATCACAAAATGCATCAAGTGGTATTAGAGCCAGGTTTTGGTGAATGAGCTATTCTAACAGATTTGTTCATCTCATCAATCTGTTGTTTGATAGCATCACCATGTCTCAAGAAGGAAAGGGTTCTTCTCGTTCATTTTCACCCACTCCACCATGGCTAGTTACCTATATAGTGTAGAAGAGTGAAATCGAGAAGATGAGGGTTGATTTCCAAGAGTTTAAACTCTTAATTCAATAGTGCTTACTACCTTAAACAACTCAGGCACCTCATTATATTCCACCACCATCATAAACAACGCACCTGCCTTTCCAAACAACCTTACCACCACCCCAAGTATCTATACCATAGATACAACTGTCCATTCCTTAACCAGTACTCACCCAACCATCAACCCAAACCTTTTTACCGAGAAGACCAAGACCACATGCCCGTCATTACTAACTTTCCTAAATTTGATGGTAGTTTAAACCCAAATGATTTTCTTAATTGGGTTTGCGCTATGGAGAGAATCTTTGAATATAAGAACTATAGCAAGGAGAAAAAATACAAGGTAGCTATTCTCAAACTTAAGGATTATGCTTCTCTGTGATGGGACAATACAAGAAAGCTCAAGGAAAGAGATAGGTGAAGTAAAGTCAGAACCTAGGAGAAGCTCAAGAGGCTCTTGACTAGGTGATTTATTCCCAGAGAATACAAAGAAGAACTTTATCACAAGCTGCACACTTTCAAGCAAGAGAAAATAAGTGTTGGAGAATACATAAGAGAATTTAAGAAGTTGATGATTCGATGTGATGTTCTTGAACCAATAGAGCAGTCCATTGCCCGATTTCTTGGAGGCTTAAATCTAGATATTGTCCAGATGGTCGATTTGCAACCTTATTGCTCTCTTAATGATGTGTACAAGCTGGTTATCAAGGTTGAGAAGCAAAAATCCACCTCAAAAGCTAAGTATTTTAACAAGGGAGATTATATCTAGAAGGTTGCCTTAAGCAATACCAGATATGGTTCTTCTAGTTAGGTTCCCAGGAATTGGACAAGCTCAAAAACATGGAGGCCAAACATAATAAAGGTTCTCAGCTGTTACTTCAAAAAGTCAACGGCCCTAAGCTAGATGTTATAAGTGCCAAAGAGTTGGCCACTTTCAAGCTAATTGCCCTAATCAAAAGGTAATGACGATGAAAGAATGGGAAGAAATTGG
This sequence comes from Casuarina equisetifolia, assembly GCA_028551475.1. Classification (NCBI taxonomy): domain Eukaryota; kingdom Viridiplantae; phylum Streptophyta; class Magnoliopsida; order Fagales; family Casuarinaceae; genus Casuarina; species Casuarina equisetifolia. Next base: position 20,861,869 of record CM052355.1, read on the forward strand.
AGAAGTGTACCAGGTGGAGGAGCCACTGGAAGAAATAAAAAAGGAAGTTTGCATAGCTGAACCAGATTTTGGAGAGCTTTTGGTCATTCGACGCACTTTTTTTTCAAAGCTTGGTTCTCAAGATGATTAAAGAGAAAACATCTTCCAAACGAGGTGTACCATTAGGGGCAAGGTATGCTCTATGGTCATTGACAGTGGAAGTTGTACTAATGTGGCATCCATAACACTAGTTGAAAAGTTGAAGATGTTAACCTTTCCTTATCCACAGCCCTACAAGTTACAATGACTAAGTCAAGGCAACGATCTTTAAGTAAAGAGGCAAGTTTTAGTTTCTTTTTTCATTGGGCAGAATTATACTAATGAAGCCCTTTGTGATATTATTCCTATGGAAGCATGTTACTTGTTACTTGGAAGACCATGGTATGATGGGAGAAGCAATACTTATGCCGTGAAGAAGAATGGCAAGCTGATCACCCTTAAGCCCATCCTAGATTCATAAAACCTCAACCTAAAGAGAAAATACCCAGGAAAACCTATTCCTCACCCAAGCCAAACTCGAAAAAGCCATCCTTAAACAGAAACCTATATATGCCCTACTTATGGTAGAGAGAAAATTAGTAACTGAAAAGAGTATTCCTCACCTAAAGGTTTTACCAATCTTATCTAACTATAAAGATGTCTTCCCAACTGATCTACCACCCAGCCTTCCACCCATCAAAGGCATTGAGCATCATATTAACCTTATTCCAGGGGCATCTCTACCTAATAAGCCTACCTATCATTATAATCCTAAAGAAACCAAGGAGTTGTAGAGGTAAATAGATGAGCTGATGAGAAGAGGCTATGTTAGAGAAAGCATGAGTCCATTTTCTGTTCCAGCACTACGAGTCCCTAAGAAAGATGGTAGTTTTTCGGACGTGTGTTGACAGTTGAGCCATCAATAACATCACAATCAAGTATAGATATCCTATTCCTAGACTTGATGATATGTTTGATGAAATTCATGGAGCTGTAGTCTTTTCCAAGATTGATTTATGGAGTAAATATCACTAAATTCACATGCGGGAGGACGATGAATGAAAAACTACCTTCAAGACTAAGGGAGGCTTATATGAATGGTTAGTAATGCCTTTTGGAGTGTCGAATGCTCCCAGCACCTTCATGAGACTGATGAATGAGGTACTTAGACTATATCTTGGTAAATTCATAGTTGTTTATTTTGATGATATTCTGGTTTATAGCCAAAGTATTGATAATCATGTGGAACATCTGAAGAGAATCTTTGACTTGTTGAGGGAACAAAAATTGTATGCAAAAATGGAGAAGTGTGAGTTCATGAGTCCAATTGTAGTGTTTCTTGGATATGTGGTTTCTCAACATGGCATTGTAGTTGATCAGTCCAAAGTGAAGGCAATCAAGTCTTACCCAATTCCAAAAACACCAACTGAGATTAGGAGCTTTCATGGTTTGGCTTCATTCTACAAAAGATTTGTTCCTCATTTTAGCACTATCATGGCTCCAATCACTGAGTGTATGAAGAAGGGACAATTTGAATGGAGTGAATCCGCAAGCAAGGCATTTGAGGTAATCAAACACAAACTTTGTAAAGCTCATGTTCTCACTTTACCAAATTTGATAAATTGTTTGAAGTTAAGTGTGATGCTAATGGTGTGGGAATTGAGGCTGTCTTGGTTTAGTCCAAGAAACCATTAGCCTATTTTATTGAGAAATTAGCAGATGCCAAGAAGAATTATTCAACATATGATAAGGAGTTCTATGTGATAGTAGGAGTTCTTGATCATTGGAGCTACTACCTCTAACCAAAGCAGTTTGTTCTTCACTCATATCATCAAGCACTTAAGTATTTGAATGGTCAACATAAGATCAACTTAAGGCATGCTAAATGGGTAGAGTTCCTTCAATCCTTTACTTTTGTTTCCCATTACAAACCAAGAACTACTAATGTTGTCACTGATACTTTATCAAGAAGGTATTCTTTGCTAACCATCTTGGATGTAAGGGTACTTGGATTTGAAGTTATGAGAGAGCATTATTCGGAAGATGGGGAGTTGTATCCTATCATGGCAGAATGTGCCAAAGGAGCTCATGAAGAATATATGGTGCAGGAAGGCTATTTGTTCAAAGAGAATCAATTATGCGTTCCTAAGAGTTCCTTCAGGGAATTGTTGATCAAAGAGACTTATGAAGGAGGTCTAGCTGGACATTTTGGAGTATACAAGACGTTGGAAATCCTTAAGGAGCATTTCCATTGGCCTAAAATGCAAGAGGATGTTTAAGCCTTCATATCCTAGTGTGCTACATGTCAAAGAGGGGACGGAGTAGCCAAACCCTGACCGACAGTCCCGTCAATCACAGGTTCGAACCCCTGTCCCCCCTTCCCGGGTGTGTGAGTAAAAAAAAAAATGTCAAAGAACCAAGATGCATTTCAAGCTTGGTCCTTACACTCCATTACCAATTTCAAACTAGCCATGGGAAGATCTTAGCATGGATTTTATTGTGGCTCTCCCTTGAACTCAAAGGAGAAAGGATTCCATCATGATGGTTGTTGATCGATTCTCCAAGATGGGTCATTTCACTCTTTGCCACAAGACAGACGATGCAACTTATACTGTAGATTTGTTTTTCAGGGAGCTTGTGAAATTGCATGGTGTGCCTAGAACAATCGTTTTTGATAGAGATACCAAGTTCCTGAGCCATTTTTGGAGAACTTTATGGGCCAAACTCGATACCAAGCTACCATTCAGCACCTCTCACCACCCCCAAATAGATGGGCAAACGGAGGTTACCAACCGAACATTGGGGACACTTTTGAGAACCTTGGTAAACAAGAATCTCAAGGATTGAGACATCAAGCTTGCATATGCAGAATTTGCCTATAATCAAGCTCCAAGTGCTACAACAAGTCATTCACCATTTGAGGTAATCTATGGGCTCAATCCGCTTACTCCTATTGAGTTATCATCTTTACCCATTGATGTCTAGATCAACTTTGATGATCTAGATTGAAAAGATGAGCGGGCCAAATTGATGAAAAAGTTTCATGAAAAAATTTGAGTCTAGATTGAAAAGGCGAATGAGGTTTACAAAAAGAAGGCCAACAAGTATAGAAAACCATTGATTTTTCAACATGGAGATCTTGTATGGGTACACTTAAGAAAGGAAAGGTTCCTGACAAAAAGAAAGAGCAAGCTCGCACCACGAGCTAACGGACCATTTGAAGTAGTTGGGCGCGTTGGAGACAACGCGTACAAAGTGGACCTACCAAGTGAATTTGGGGGAGTCTCGGCCATTTTCAATGTGGGTGATTTGTCTCCATATGTGGATATCAATGACCATTCAGATTTGAGGACAAATCCTCTCCAACCTGAGGAGAATGATGTGGTGAAGCCCAAAGACCAAGGTAATGAGAAAGCCCAAGTTTTGTTGATTCATCTGACAAAAAATTAAGGCTACAATGTAATTCGTTGGATCCAAGCCCATACAGAAGAAGTCTGACTTATCTGGAATTCCCATTCCTATCAGGATTCGTATTATCTGGAATTTTCATTCATGTTAGGATTCGTACTATTTAGAGTTTCCATTCTTGTCAAGATTCGTTCTATCTGAAGTTTCCATTCTTGTCAGGAGTCGTCCTATTTAGAGTTTCCATTCCTGTCAGGATTCATATTATCTAAAGTTTCTATTCCTGTTAGAATTCTTACCATTTTAAGGTCCTTAATTTGTTGGGATCCTATACCTGATTTGTTTAGGATCTTAATTTGATTAGTTTTTATTTTCCTTAAACCTACCAGAGTTAGGTTTTGAGTATTCCTAATTATTTTAGCATTAGGTTTAGTCGTCTATTTAAAGACATTGTTATTTCAGTTGTAAGCAAAATTTTGAGTTCGGAGAAGTCATTGAATTTTGTTTTCCTTAAGCTTTGCCTTTAAATTTCGTACTCTTACTTTCCAATCTTTTATATTCCAACTATTTTAATTCTTACACTTAAATTACTATATTTATGTTTCAGTACTTTATTTTCCAGTCTTTACCTTTCCAACCCTTTATATTTTTGAATTTCCTATTATTATTTTGTTCCAATCTCTTTAGAGTCCAAAGCTCACTCAATTGCCCATCACGAAACGCATCACTAATGTTAATAGGGATGAAACAAAAGAGACAAAAGCCTTATGTGTGACACTATCCATGTTTTATCACATTCTAATAGTTTAGGATCATAACAACAAATAACTTGTATGCCTTCGATGGAATCTTATGTTAAAACCTCAATAGGGATTTAGACCCATTTAAGTCCTTCAAGAAGTAGTTCCATTTTAGAAGAATCATATTGAATGTAGAATTGAGATACAAATTTGGTAGTTAAGGAAGAAAAAGTGCCAATTTCTCAAAAATAAATTTTGCATTCAAAAGTTACAAGCATTTGAAGGCTATTCAAGATGCAACGAGGGTAAAGATTGAAGTAGTCTTTAAGTTTAACTTAGGGCAAGACAAGCAAACACAAACTATTAAAGATCTAACCCAAAAATTAATTCATGAGCAAAAGAAATAACTTCATATTTAAACATTATTCAAGGATTGCATTTTTTTTTAGGGTGAAAATTTTATATTCAATACTCTCTCCACATACTAAGCATATATTTGAATAACCCTAGATAAAATGGGAGCTAAAATAGATCAACTTAACTCTACTATCATATAAAAAAAAGTCCACTTTCTTTCTTAAAATAGGCTTGTAAGTGAAAAAAAACACATTCACTAATAAGAAGCGAGATACAAGGAATATTCATAATATTAAGTGATATAGAGTTGTTATCCTGTATTTCTATGTAATCCAATGAAAACCTTGCTTAAAATGAAAAGACAATGCATATCCTCGCCCTAAGGTTTTGAGATGGAAATAAGTTTATATTATGGTATCATAGTTCAAATTCTTCTTTCGCACTTCCATGGATCATATCAAGTCTATAGCTCACGCTTCCAAGACACACCACATATGATTATGTACAAGTCTAAAACACAAGTTCCAAAGGGGCGTATTAAACTGCGAAGAATTGTTGTTTTATATAATTACAAAAGTCATTGAAAACCCAGTTTAATGTGAAAAGACACCTTTGATTATCTTAAGGTTTTGAAATGAATATTGAATTATAATAGAGCTAATCAAATTCATTACAAGTTCAAAGTCCAGCAGCAGCTATTGACAATCAGATGGACATTTTGACTTGCAAATGCTGACATGCATTAAGATGCAGCCCATACGAGGCTCCTCAAGCTACGTAAGTCAATAGTTGTTAAAAAAATTATTATCGCCGCATGAACATTGAAACCTCGACTTGTTTGCAAATACAAACAACAGGCTGCTCACACCTGAAGGTTCCAACTCTGAAATGGATTTCATGCTGTTCCGTTCAGGGAGCAGTACCTTGCAGGTCGGTTCTTCCCTTCACTGCTGTTTGGGATTCTGAAGGGGTAAAAAGAAGATATATCTCTTACAACTTACAATTGTCGCAGGTCAAACAAAAGAGAAACCAAAGCAAGAAGAAAACATGAAAAGAATTGATAAAAAGCTACAGTAGAAGACAGAAAGTGAAATTTTATAACATGGTTCAACCATAAAATTCTTTCTTATCAACAGTGGTATACATTCTAGATCAGATCCCTTCTAGGCAAACAATGCACATACGGACACCTAAACAAACCTAATACCTCTACCAAACCCTTACACCTCAACAAAGAGAAGTTCGTAAAGATGAAAACTATGGCTGTGAAGAGAAAAATGGAAATAGCTATTCTGGATGTTGTATTTAGACAAAAGAAGAGTCAAACATCAAGCAAACCAAGCTTGGTGGATACCTATCTTATTATTTTGATAATGTAGCAGTGCTGAAATCAGAAGCAACCAGAATCACTAAGAATCCATGAAAAGATACTTGTTCATGAAAATATTTCTGTTTCTGATAAAAAAATATACATCTATTTCTAAAAAGACAATGGTCTATTTTATTAAAAAAATTATTGTATTTGTATCAGAAGCAATCAAACAAAAGCATGGGTTTCATTATGTCCAGTAGACAAATTTACTGCAATCCAATAAACACTGACACAATAAAATTGGAAGAGGGAAAAATATCATATTAAGGAAGGTGAATATCAGCACCTAGAAGCCTCTTTGATCTTATTTTGAAGTTCAAGAAGTTTTTGCACCAACATTATGCAACGCTTTGTACTATTATTGTTGCAGTATTTTAAAAAGGTCATGGGCTAGGAGTTGAGGGTTAGTAAAGCCTATGTAAATAGTCTCTTGTTAAGCTGTAACTGGCTGTTTCTTCCCAAATACATAAAGTTTCAAATTTGAATTCCTGAACTCTTTGGAATTTAGAAAGTGATTTTTGGTTACCCCATCTTCTAACTTATCTCTCTTTGCTATAATTCTACTTATTGCTGAAACTTCATCTCAAACAATTTTGTGCATTCCAACTTTCTTCAAAGGTGGCATTTTTGGCTAGTTCAAATTATATCTAATCTAGTTCTTAGTTCTCCTTATCATATCACTCACTATTAGAGAAAAATCTTATATCTAAGCCACAAAATTCATGTTGGAGTTAAAGGTTGCAAACTTTCAGCTTTAAACAGCTATGGTAGAGATCATAGGGTTCTCAGATATCAAGGCAAGCAAACGGAGATGGCTCACATAAGGCATATAACATTGAAGGTTTTCAGGACCACTATTAGTTCATTAGTGACAGAAACTAATTGGAAGCCTATATGGAGATTCCACAAACTTTAGGCTCATGAAAGGTGGCCTTGAGGATGAGAGTAATAATACAAAAGGTGAAAGCACCCTTCTTAATGCTAGGAAAGATGCATGCAGAGAATTATTTAGATTGGGAAGATGCAAAAACAAGTTGCTGAAGTTGAAGGGCAACATGCTTTGACAATAGAAGCCAAAAATCAAGCACGTGATGGTGCAGTTGCAGAAGCAATTGTTGTTTGCTGATTGATTATATTAGGATTGGTGGAACAATTAGGTTAAAGGATATGGTTGTCATTACAATAAGGGATTTTTATGTAATTGTGGAACTAATAAATATTTTATAAATATGGTGGGTTTCCTAGTAGTGTTAGATTAGGATTCTTATCCTTATGTGGAAGAAGATTTTCTTAATAGTATTCAATTAGGATTCCTTTAAGATTTTTCTATAAATAAGAAAAGTATAGAGAAACCTAGTGGGCAAATTGAGAGAGTCCCCATGGGGGACTAATTGTTAAAGAAGGCCTCTCTTATGGATTCTAGTTGATAAGAGAATTCATGAGATACCTACTTGAGGAGAAAGAATGTATGATGAGAAGATCTAATAAGAAGAGACTACAAGGAACGTAGGACATTGTGATGTTCCGAACCTCTTAAATCTATTGTGTTTGGGTGCGTGCGTTCTTATATTTGTGTGTTCGATCTTATGTGGATGATGCGACTTTATTGAATTCTCCCAACAAGTGGTATTGGAGCTTGGTTTGGATCCCAACAAGTGGAAAGAGTGACAATCTTGGTTCCTAACAAGTAGTGCAGTGAGCGTGGACTGTGGAAGATTGGGACCATAGATAATGAATCGAACGTGGTGAATGCAATTGAAGAAGCAGATTGATGTGTTTTGAGGTGAGATTTTTTCTTTCCCTAAATCCGGTTTGATTTTGGATGATATTGATGTGGATCAACCGGAATATGTTGTTGAAATTATGGATTGAGGTTTGCAAAGTGCAGATTTATATCTCTTTGTCTATATCTGAGCATTTGGCTCAAGTTATGGCGTTAGATGACAGAAAATGGTGAAGATATTGATGTTTAAAGGGGAGCACTTTGTTGATTTTGTTGATGAATTGTTGATTGAGGGGAAGCATGTGATGCTCCTATGTTAACATGATGCTCTTATGTTGATGTGATTGATGAAGTAAAAATTTGGAATTTTCAAGTTTGTCGATATCCAGATGAGGTGTATTGAGACTCTGATGGTTGATTCTAGGGAAGCACCAACAATTTTGGATAAGAGGTGGACTCTTTGTTAGGAATTTCGAAGAGTGATCTCAATTGTTGTGAAAGTCTCGTGATTTTTACTTTTACTGAGGGCCTCATAGTGGAAGACACATTTAGATGGAAGAAGCCCATGATGATGTGCAGATGCTTGGAGAGAAACACAGCCTAGGAGAGGTGTAACTTAGAAGAGGCTTCAGTGGAAGTGCCTAAGGAGGTATGACCTAAGAGAGGCATGGTTTAAAGAAAAGGCTAGATGGCACAGTTGATACAAGCTTGTTTTGAAGGGAGTTTTTGCAATGTTCTCTTTCAAAAGATTGTGGTTGAAGAGAGTTTCCTTAGTCTTTTTCTATCCAAAGACTATAGCTGTGAAAGTTGAATAGAGTTTTTCCAATCTTTCTCTTTCCAAAGATTGTGGTTGTGTAGTTGATAATTTGAAGAAATTTTCTATACTTTCCTATGGTGCAGGGATGTTGCACCAAATTGTTCCAAGGGGGAGATTGTTAGGATTGGTGGAACAATTAGGTTAAAAGCTATGGTTATCATTAAATAAAGGGTTTTTATGTAATTGTGGAACCAATAAATATCTTATAGATATTGTGGGTTTCCTAATAGTGTTGGATTAGGATTCTTATCCTTATGTGGAAGAAAGTTTTTCTAGTAGTATTCAATTAGGATTCCTTTAAAATTTCTCTATAAATAGAAGAAGTATAGAGAAACCTAATGAGCAAATTGAGAGAGTCCCCATGGGGGGTTAATTGTTGAAAAAAGCCCCACTCATGGATTCTAGTTGATGAGAGAATCCATGAGATACTAACTTGAAGAGAAGGAATGTATGATGAGAAAATCTAATGAGAAGAGACTACAGGAGACGTAGGACATTGTGATGTTCTGAACCTCTTAAATCTGTTGTGTTTGGGTGTGTGCGTTCTTATATTTGTGTGTTCGATCTTATGTGAATGATGCGACTTTGTTAAATTCTCCCAACAGATTATGCGATGGAATTGTATGAAAGATTTCACTCATTGAAATAAAGAGGGGTTTCCGAGGAGCAATACCCTTCAGAGCTCATGACTTTCTCCATTCAAGTTGGTTTAAATGACGCTCATGAGCAGACAACATCTTGCTATCTAAGTTAATCTTTAGTTAATCTTCAAGATGCTAGACAATATGCCTTACTGGTTGTTTAGTTAACCTTTAAGATTTTAGATAATACACCTTATTGGCTGGAGAGCAGGTATCAGAGTTACTGTGCAAGGACAAGAACAAGAAGAAGTGCTACTAGAGCCAATTATGGCCATGATGACGAAGGGGATGTACAATAGTCATTGATAGTACAATAAGCGATGACAACATGAAGAAGAAGAACAAGAAGAAAAAGAAGAACAAGAACAAGAAGAACAGAAACAAGGACAAGCACATGAAGAACTAGAAGTGCTAATAGTGCCTAGTTGGTCAATGATGATGAAAAAGGGGTACAGCATGCGGTATAAGAATAAACCTGGTAGTACAATAATGCTGTTCTTGATGCGATAGCTGTGAAAACATTATGCCCAAGGTGGTAACCAAAAAGTTGAAATCACCTAGTGAAAAGCATCCTTACTCTTTGTTTAGCTAATCTTCAAGATGCTAGACAATGTGCCTTACTGATTGTTAGTTAATCTTCAAGATGCTAGATAATATGCCTTACTGGCTGGACAGCAGGTATTGAGTTACTGTGCAAGGACAAGAAGAAGAAGTGCTACTAGCTCCAGTTGTGACTATGATGATGAAGAAGAGGATGAAGGTGATGCTAGATAATATGCCTTACTGGCTGGACAGCAGGTATTGAGTTACTGTGCAAGGCCAAGAAGAAGAAGTGCTTCTAGCTCCGGTTGTGACTATGATGATGAAGAAGAGGATGAAGGTGTGGGGGGTGGCCTTGAACCCCAGTTACTTGTATGGAATACCCCATGGGTGCCACTGAGCCACCAAGGGCTTGTACTAAAAATTAACTTCTTATTTTCCTGCACTATTGTCTCCTGATGCGAAAAACTCCAGGACCTTGAATGTGTTGAATCATATGATCCCTAATTCCTTGAATCGTATCCTTGCTGTTGGTCAAAAAGATTGACCCAAATTTTGTTACTATTCCTGGTTTGTGGCAGCACCAGTGACAATAATCTTTGCATTGTACAATCACGGATGACAACATGAAGAAGAAGAACAAGAAGAAGAACAAAGGGAGAAGGAGAACAAGAACAAGAAGAATGAGAAGCACAAACAAGAAGAACAAAAGCAAGGACAAAGAAGATCAAGGACAAGCACATGAGGAACTAGAAGTGCTACTAGTGCCTAGTTTGTTAATGAAGATCAAGAAGAGGTACGTCTACATATGCAGCACAAGGAGAGTCTGATAGTATAATAAGTGACAACACCAAGATGGAGGTCAATTGAAGGCACATAGTATCTCCCGTACATGAGTTTTTACAGTAAGGATTGTGATGCTGTTCTTGATACGATAGCTGTGAAAATGTATGCCTAAGGAGGTAACCAAAAAAGTTGAAATCACATACTGAAAAGCGTCCTTACTCTCTGTTTAGCTAATCTTCAAGATGCTAGACAGCGTGCCTTACTGATTGTTAGTTAATCTTTAAGTATGCCTTAACGGCTGGACAGCAGTTATTAAGTCACTGTGCAAGGACAAGATGAAGTGCTACTAGCGCCAGTTATGACTATGATGATGAAGAAGAGGAGAAGGTGATAGTACAGTAAGTGATGAAAACATGAAGAAGAAAAATAAGAACAAGAAGAGAAAGAAGAACAAGAACAAGAAGAGCAAGAACAACAAGAACAACACGGAGAAAGAAGAACAAGGACAAGAGCATGAATAACAAGAAATATACTCAACAACTTTGTTAGGTCAAAGATTTGATCCATAGTAGAATTGAGGAGTGGCTACCATCAGATAAGAAGAGTGGAAAACTGCAGACAAGATACTCAAATGGGCTTTACAAGTGGCAGGTAATGCCATTTAAACACTCCAGTGCACTGAGAACTTTCATACAGGTCATGACAGAGGCACTCAAATCTTTCTTTGACTCATTTGCAGTTGTTTGTTTAAATGATACATAGATATAGCATCAAACTGAAAAACATTTAAGCCATTAATTACATTTCAAAGGTTTTGCACAGGGAAAGGCTCCATGTTCACTTGAAAAAGTGCTCTTTCTTGTCCAACAAGGTTGTGTTTCCAGGCTTTTTCAAGCTGAAGCTTGAATTCCAACCATTTCTAAGGTTGTGCAAATTGTCAGAGTGGCCTGTGCCAAAATCCATGGTTGATGTTCAAACTTTCCACAGACTAACTTTGTTATACAGAAGATTTATCAAAATTTTCATGTCTAACCATCACTAAGTGCTCAAAGGGAGCTGATTTTGAGTGGTCCAAATCAACATATAGGGCTTTAAGCAAATCAAACACTGATGATAAAAGCTCCAGTTTGTGTACGACAAGTTCTTAGAAACTTATGTTATGGAGTTTGATGCTTTGCCAATGAGAATAGAGCCACTTCTTCCTCAAGAAGGAAGGCCAGTGAAGTTCTTCAATGAGAAGTTAACCGATAGGAAATGTTGTTATTCAACATATGACTTGGAGTTCCATTATTAAATGAAAGCACTTCATTCCTCTCAATAAAACTTGGCATAATAAGAGTCCAGTTTATTCTGATCATCAGGCATTGAGGTATTTAACTCCCAAAACAAAGGTTCATTGGCACCAGGTGAGGTGCATCTCATTCCTTCAAAATTTCAATTTTCCAATATGATACAAGATAGCAAGTCCAATAAAGTCGTTGACACTGTTGGTTGGATACTTCAGCTAACAGTGACGGCAACCTAAGTTATCAGCTTTGAAGAGTTGAAAAACCAATTTAAAGATCATCTATACATGGGAAGAATATCTAATTGAAAGAGACAACCTGACCATGCATGCTGCCATATAAATTTGATGATGGCTATTTATTTGGAGGCAATCACTTGAACATCCAGTAATAGGAAAACATATTATAAGAGAGCTTCAAGGTAGCTGATTGAAGGAACATTTTTCACAGACAAGACATTGGGAATGGACACTTCTGGACAGGAATTTACAAAGACGTGAATGGATATGGAAATTCATTGCCAAGGATGCCTCTTTGGCAAGGAAAGTTTACAAAATATTGGCTGTACACGCCATTCCAGAACTGGATTGCCCCTTCTGTTCATTTGAGTAAGGATTTCACGTTGGAGCTACCAAAGACCAGGGGAAATGACTTTCTTATTGGGGTTGATCATCGCTCAACTTGAAGATTTCTAATGCTACAGGTGTTGCTCAGTCATTTTACGAGGATGTGGCAAGACTATATGGCGTGCTAGGACAATATTTATAAAGACTTCAAATTTTTGGGAATTTTGGAGAAACTCATGGCAAAAGCTTGGGGCAGAACTGTAAGTACCATAGGACATGCCAGCAAAAGTTTGGGATGGAATTGAAGTACCCCAGGACATGGCATATACAAATTGATGGTCGGACTGACATACCAAATCAGAATCTGGCTAGCATTGCTCGAAATCATGTCAAAACCTAGGACTGTTTTATACCTCAAACCGAATTTGTCTGCATATAACAATACCTGAAACAGAAGCACAAAAACAAATCCTACTTGAAATGACTTGTGGCCTAAAGCCTCAGCATATTCTGAATTTGATCCATGGCCATTGGAAGCCCAAGTTAGTGATGATGGACATGCCTTTGCTAACCATATCCAAAGAGCTCGTGAAGGACACCACTTGAGTAGTATATCTATGGAAAAACAGCACTCCAACATCACTAGTTTAAGGAGTTTGAAAACCAAGCTATGGAGTTAGTGCATCTGGGGACTGAAACGTTTCCTAAAGGAACTTATCATAGGCCCAAGCTAATGAAGTTTGAGCCATGTGAAGTGTTGAAGAAAGAATAAGTTCAAATGCTGATTGCTTAAACTACCATCAGATTTTTAAACCAGCCCAATCTTCGATGTTTCTGGTTTATTCTCATTTGATGGGCTTGAGGAGAAGTGCGAGCCACTGAAGAACACAATTACCAAAAGTGCAGTAAGACATATTGAACATACGCTTGATGTCAAAGAAGTTATATCAAGGAGAGGGATCAGTAGACGCAGTTCTTCATGAAGTGGTTGAGAAAGGCAACTAATGAATTATATGGATTATTCAAGAGGAGTTAAAGAAAACTGATGCTGAATTGTACACTGAAACAGCCAAGGTTTTCTCGTCAGAGCTGAATTTTCTCCAAGCCGAAAGGATTGAATTTGGAGGGCCGAAGCCAAAGCGAAAAAGGCCCCTAGTCAAAGGTAGGAGCATGTTAGCCCAAAAGAAAGAAGGCCCCCTGCTCCATGTTATCCAGGTCATTAGGTACCCCAAAACCAGTCTTTTCTTATATGTTGTGCTTAACATTACCATGCTTTTAGTAATTCAGAAAGGTCATATGAGTAGCGTGTAAATTTTAATGAAGTTGGATAGTTAGGACTTATTTGTTCTATTAAATAAGGTCCAGAATTCTGGGGTTCAAGTTAATATCAATAAACTATTTTGAGTCATTAAAGTTCTTTGATCATTGAAGCCTAGAAAGTGAACTTTTCTTGTCCAACTTCATCTTATCTTCGCCTCTTTGTACAATCTTGTTTATACTGAAATATTTTCTTAACCCCTTTTGTCAGCATCAATCCTCTTGAGAGGAGGCATGTTTGGCTGGTTTATATCTGATCTACTCTAGGTCCCAATTCTCCTTCCACATCAAATATTTTTTGGGATCCAAAAAAATGGTTTTCAAATGATAAAGCGAGAGAATATTTGTAAAGTTAAATTCGAAGAGCAAACAAAGACAACATGGAAGTCAAATAAAAATATGGGTTCGGCAAGGACACATGTTGAAGTGTCCTACTGGCTTGATAAAAGGACCAGATAGAAACTAGAAGCCAAAAAAAGGTTGTCTTGCCAACCACAAGTTTTGGGAATCAGGTTCTGATAAGAGGAGCTGCGGGTCACTAAGTTGAAGCGAGAAAGAGCTGAAAGTTTTGGCAAACACCCAAGGAATTGAAAATTCCATATGTTAATGAGCTCAATATTAGTAGGCCAAAAAAGGAGCTACGAAGTTGAGAAGCAAGTGTATATAAAATGACAAGAGCTTACTGGAAATTAAGGCCTCAGGCTTAGTCTTGAACAAGACAAAAGAGAAGAAAGTGTATATAAAATGACAAAAGGCCAAAAAGGGAGCTACGTAGTTGAGAAGAAAGTGTATATAAAATGACAAAAGCTTACTGGAAATTAAGGCCTTAGGCCTGGTCTTGAACAAGATCCGATGGCGTATAACCCCAATGACTTGCAATTCTACTCCGGACGAAGAATCAGAGCCACTACTCTGGTTTCCAGACTCGGAGTGCTTAGTTTTCTTCAGGACCAACAGTGGCTTTTTCAAGGGCAACTTCGACCCTGTCAATTCGTGATACCCAACTGTAAAAGTATACGCCTCCTGGATCAAATTCCAAGTGTTTTTTTTTTTTTTAAGAATCTTCCTCGTCCATTATATTAAGAAGGAAATAAAGAAGGAAAGAAATAAAGAAAGAAAGAGGAAACCTGAGAAGAAGGACGGCAGAGGAGGCCTATCTGGAGATTCTGGAGACCGGCTTGGAAGGCAGGATTAACTTCCAGAGTGCCTTGCAATTCTACAATTGCCCATTCCGGGCATTTTCCTTCACCGCAATTGCACTTCACTCGAATCTGCATTCTTCCTTTCCTCTGCTGCTACTTCGCTTTGATCTTGTCTCTCGCCACAATATGGAAGACTAAACTTTTTTATTTTTATTTTATTTTTATAATATACAAAAATCAAAAAGAAGGCTGTGCTTTCCCGCCAGTAGGATCAACAGGAAGCGGACTTTGTCAAGCTGACCAAAGAAACGGCCCCGTTTAAGTTTCTATGTCCTCTCTGTTTGTGCCCGGCCTCTATTTGTATCCAAATTTATCATCATTTAGAATTGACATGGGTGAGTCTAAGCTCGATCAACGAGTGGATAATACATTTACCACTATTTTGTTGTTTTTGAAGAGCTGTATTTATTACTTTTTTTAATTTAAAAAAAAAATTACATTTATAATTTTGGTAGTTTTAAACTGACTACATTGACCATATTAAATGATGTGTTTTTTTTTTTTTAAAAACGTGTTTTAGCCCTTCATAAATAAAGGCTATAGACTCGTTTATAGACAAAAAACCATTGAGATATGAAGAAGAATTTTTTTATCGTTTTAGCTTTTGCACTTTTCTTTACATTTTCGACCTTTACTTCAAGTATTTACTTTCTTCTCTTTGAATTATTATATCTTTAAATTCATGCCTTTACTTTTTGTTCTTTAAATTCCCTTGTAATTTTACTTTCTTAAATCTTTAAATTTTGCAAGTCTTTATTATTATTTTGTTAGTAGCTTATTTGGATTCTATTATTATTCGTTATATATTCTATCATAATCCGTCTTATTCCAAAAATTACCAAAGAAAGTAGTCCTTAGAACTCCATTTTGAGCATCCTACCAACTGTTCTAGCCCAAGCTCAGTCCGCTGCCACCACAAATCACATCAAGAATTGAGTTAAAATATATGATTGTTAGTTATAAATAGGTATTTGTTGGTATCCCCTTGTGCACATTAACAAGAACCACTTCACAATCTATCCTCCATGGAATTTCTCTCAACAGAACTGGGTCAGCAAAGAAGCAAACATCATCCAATAAAAGAGAACGTAGAGAAAATTATGAAAAGTACAGATGCTAAAAACAAGACAGAGCAAGCATATTAGGAGCAACAATGGCTAGTGGCATTGAAACGGACGAAAATTGGTACAGAGTTCCCAGTACATGCAGTTTCGATTAATAATATTAATACAAACCCCGAACACAAGTTTCCATAATGATAACTACAGCCTAGCTTCTTAAAAAAGTAGACAGAATCAGATGTAGATAGTCATCATGCTGCATTGGGGAATTAGCACAAGAAAGCAAAAGTTGTAGGCCTGGAAGCATCCTCCACCTTCAAAATCCCTAACCTGTACAATTTAAGTCAAGTGAATAGCCTATTATTGGCATCTATCACCTCTGCCTTCGCTCACATGGTGGAGAACAGTAGCTGAACTCTGTGAGCTCGCCTTTCCTGTTTGCTGCCTATAACTGGGCTTCTCCAGGGTGTCAAATTGCTTACACAAAAAATCGGTTTGACAAAAGCTATTAAGACCAGCTTTGGAGGAGGTCAACCCACTACTTGCTTGGGTGTGCGACGTGCTTTGTTGTGAATGAAAGGTATCCCGAATATCAAGAACACAGTCCACTGGAATTGCCCCAGTTAGAGTTTTTATGGCAAATTCTATGCATGGGTCCATCCATGATCCACTATCCACATTAAGAATCGATCCTGATTTCGCACAGTCCCCGTAGTTATCCTCAACCTTCCTAGAATGCTCTTCTGGAATACCCAGGTCCTGAAGGGGCAAAACGACAGAGCGTCCTTGCTTCTTGTCACCCTTATTTCCTATTTCCTCCATTTTTGTATGTGTAGCCAAGTCCCCAGTAGCATGCTGGCTACTGTTTGATACCGGTGATACTACCACGCTTTTGGGACTATCGGTGACTTCTTCTCCAGTGAGAGTTTTAATAGCAAATTGGATGCATGGGTCTGACCACAGATCCATGGAAGGCAGGTCAATAGGAATGTTTGTCTTCTCATTTTCCACATTCTCTTTCCCAACTCTTCCGGGATTTTCTTCAGGAAAAGCCATGTTCCCCCCAGGCAAAGCAGCAGAAGATTTTGGCTTTCGCACATTCTTATTCTCTTGTTGTATACTTCCAGCATGCTCAACCCCATTGGTCAGGTCTGCAGATGTATGCTTGATATTGATGGACTTCACCAGCACTTTTGTGTCTTTGGAACTGTCAAACTTAATCTCTCCTTCCAGCCCAGCCTCAAGCTGTGCAGGCTGCCAGGAAGCCCAGTGAGCCGAAGTACCAGGGGAAGAACTTGGAGGTGTACTAGCCCCTGTCTCAGCTGGCTTCTTGTCAACTCGACGGGCACGACTAGTTTTTAGTTCTGGTGTTGGATCAATATCAAGTCCAGCCAGTCGTTTCGAAGCCCGGCGAGGCAAGTGATATTCCTTTTTCCTTTTAGATTTGCGCTTGTCCAGTTGGGTCTTTTTTTTTTCCTGCATTGTCTCCTCGCTTTCCAAGGATTGATTAGCTGGATTCACTCCAATTGTAGGACAAAGAGACACTCTTTCACCAGAATCATTTCTCCCTTCTTTCTGCATCAACAGCTTGGCTTCCGGCAGGTTAGAGCTGCTCAAATCAGTATCCATCTTACCTGCTGCAAGTGGTGTACACATATCAGATACAATATCTTAATACATGGCACATGGAGCTAGAACTATCAACAAAAACCAACGACCCAACTTACTATATTTCCTGTACATAATGAGTAACTGGGTGCATTTAACCACTTAAATGATCTGTGAAGGTCCCCAATATAACAAATTATACTCATTAACGTGTCTTCTTGAAAGGTTTGCAAAAAGTTGGGAATAACTACATTTATAACTAACACTTCTAGAGTAAATGGATATTTAATAAATTTTATATGCAGCTCATTTTGTTAAGCAATTTGTCCTGCCACAATAAACATGGAACCCCAAAAGTCATCCCCCACCCAGAGGAAGAGGGGATGGAAAAACATTTATAGTTTGACATTCTGAAAGCACCGGAACTAATCTCATGATGAGATGGGAGTTCAGGTATTTACACTGATCAGAAGTTTGCACGGAATGGGACACACAATTTTCCGTACAGGCAGACTTAAGAATCTCTTCATCCTTTACCATCTGATTGTATTTTGAGCTTTGATGACATATAATCTGTTCCCTTGTGCTGCTAACTTCTGATTTCTGCTTCTTTGCTACACCAGGTGCCTAAAAGACAAACAAATGAATATGCCAGGTTGAACGAGTGCTTCTTTTCTCTTGTGCAAAGCTAATAACATCAGAACAGTTGAAACTCAAAAAAATATATAAATTGGAGAGATTTAAATCACGCACAGACCTCCAGATTTGTAACATTTCACATACTGAGACCACTATAAGGCAAAACTTGAATTTCTAACATTTAATATAATTCCCTACATATTAGATTTGTTATGTAACAGCCAGTATAGACTGAAGTCACATTGGACGACTAACATTAGTTGACAGCAAATTCAGAATCCTTGCTGAATAACACTAATGATCATATTCACATGCTTTGTAAGAACCCAACATCATGAAACCTTGTTAATAAAAATAAGTTCCTTGATCTTGCATCCACACTAACTAAAATATAACGGGAGAAACATTCTTCAATGGTGATGGGACACAGGTTCAATTATCAGTTCAGTATACTTAATGAATTCATAGGAAGACACTAATTGTGTTACTTATTGTCATGCATGGCTCTTCCCTTTTCTAAGTTCTTTCAGTAAACTTAGGGCTTTGTATAAACCTTTTTTTGGTACTGCTCTAGTTCTACAAAATCTCATTTGAAAAAAAGAAAGATTTTTTGTTCCAGCTTTCACAAATTAGTCTTACCATTTCAATCTGGTTAGCAGTCAACCACTAAGAACCCAGCAACCCTAAAAGTTTATGAAAGAAAGACACTGCAGTTGATAAAGAAATTTAACAAAGTCAAAAGACATAATATATACTTCAAAGATGTAATCATGAGTGGACTTACAGCACTATTATCATCTTCCAACTCCACATCATTGTTGGCATTATCTTTTGGCTTGAACGCAAGCTTTCCTAACTCCCCACTTTCAAGATAGCGAAGTGCATCCTTCATAGAGCGGAATATATATCCACTGACAGGATCAGTGTAAAGCTGTAGGTATCACATGTAAATTAAAAAGTGTATAATTTTTTGTCACTCTGAAACTAATAATATCTAAAGCACAAACAATTAGCACATCACAAATGATGAAACCAAAAATATTAAGAAACTAGTAAGATGTGACCAAAGACTTTCAATCAAATGAACAGGAAAAGTATGAATGAAAATAATAATCAGACGAACATATTAAAGTACCAGACAAGGGAATTAGAGATTGGATACCGCATCTTTTCGGATCTTCTGACCCTTTTTTGTTACTTTGATCTCTTTGGTCCATCCTGGAGGTAACCCTTCTGCTATAGCTTTCTCAACTGCAACCTAGATTGCTTGAATAATCAAAGTTTCAACTCCAAATTAATAAAACCGGATTGATAAAGGATCATAAAAAAAGGGGTATAATAAAGAGCAGATTGTGCTAACACTCAACAGACATTTTTTGCAGATCTCTTGACGGTGTCTTCTATATTTGGTTCTTGTTTAGGGTTGCAGTCTTGTTGACCGCTGAGAAAGCGGGACACCTCTACCCTGGAATTGAATTTCATCCCACTTGTGGGAGCAAAGTAATACTGCAATAAGAACAAACGGGCATATAAAACCTAAATTAGAATCTTCCTAGATGACAAACCAGAGTCCTGCATCCTAAATCATCTCTTCCCAGGTGATATATTTTATTTCCATGAATCATCAAAAATCATGGAAAATAAGATGCTACAAGGTATTGCAATGCCAACACTAGTACAAAGGTTATGACTTTGAACAGAAACAAATATTTACTATAGAATACAAGGGCATATGAAGTATCACAAAGCAGTTTTTCAAGGGTTAAGCATCTGAATGGCAAAAGCTTTAAAAGAAAGCGTACACGAAATTTGGGACAAAATGTAGGTTTTTTCTATCAAAGAGGCTTCTAAATGCTTTTTGATGCCGCAAGTTTCTTGAGTAGAAAACGTTGTCAACAGCAGTTCAATTGGTTCTTTTCCAGGGTAAGAATTAAAAAAATAAAATCCTATATTCGATATTATCTTATTTCCTAAAGACTTTCAGGAATGAAAAATCACATAATTAAGTGATGTGGTTTTATCAAGTACCACTAAAAGAAGTTCATATATATTGTATCTCACATACAATTCACATAAATTATCTTAACAACTAAACCAGTTGCTCTTCAGAGTGGGAAAAGGAATTTCCATGACAAACTAAAACACCAAAATACCATATAGCCACCATAATTTCTTTATGCAAGTACTATATCCAGCACAATGGACCAAAGAAATCCAATATGTATACTCACTCTGAATGCAAATACGCAGCACAGTTACCATTGTTGTAAACAGATGTCTTCAAGGAATACATAACCCCTGAATATTGTGTGTGTCCACTTTGGAAAAGAAATTAACCTTGCTGCTACCGTAGGATTCCCGAGAATAATCAAATTAATCAGTCAAAGGTTACAAGGCTTCCAGTGCATAGTTAGGGAATGGCGGAAAGAACATAGCAGAAGCCATTTTTAAAGATGTTTGTCTAAGGTCCCATCCAGTATCTGGGAAAAAATTTCCAAAAAAATTCATTGAAAACCTTCCACTCTCTTAAGCTCTAAAATCCGTGTCGTTGGCACTGCATTGAGCTGGCAGTACATCCCGCCATCACAATTTGTCGCACGGATTCCATGAGAATACACTAATCAGACAGCATACTCTACAATTTAACTAATAAATCACATCGGCCATTCAACTCACAACAAATACTGCGTGTTACCACTAATACACTCCCAACCTCCGTTAAAACAATGGAAAGGATGCTAGTAATTTAAGCTCTTCAGGAAAACACCATCCAAAACTACCATTTTTGAGGCACAAAATAAAGATACCTTTCCGTTCCATACAAGGAAACTAATCAGAAACAACAAAGGTAAAATAAATAGCCCCTACAGGAAACTTATAGATAAGTAAGATCTTGCACATTTCTAAAAGTAGAAGCTTCGAGTGAGAGAAAGAAGGTGTAGATTTCAGAGCCAAAATTTATGGCTTTTACCGTTTGTATTACCTTATCTCTTTTTCCATTCTTTCTGACTCTCACCTCCACAGTCCAACCCGGCGGAAGCCAGTCCTCCGAGGCCTCTTCCGCCATCTCGTCGGTATCGCACTTTCCCGGTCAACGATCGCCGGCAACTAACTCTCTCTCTCTCTCTCTCTCTCTCTCTCTCTCCTTCTCTATATATGGAGGCTTGGTCAAGCCCTCAAGAAAAGACCAGGGACTCGGCGCTCGGACAAAAGGCTAACCACGGAACCACGTGGTGCCAAACTCTCGGTGTTGCAATTGGTGCGGCCTTAAACTTGTCGGGAACCATACTTTATCCTCTGCTATCACTTTTGCGTGCTGTTCTCTGACACCTGCTCGTTCCGTTTGTACATCATGACAGTAACTATCCTTCACTTTCATTTCAAAGTCTCTTGTGTCCCAAACTTGATCTCCAAAGTACAAACGGGTCTGGATTTTCTTTACCATCTTAAACAAGAAATTTCCTTACTATTTTTAGTATTTAACAAAGGTGGGTTTACATGTCACGTAAAAGAAAAAAGAAAAAAAAAAGAAAAGAAAGAACAAATGTCAAATAACATCAAGATCAAAGCGCATACGGCATTTGGCCTCAAAAATTATCCGGACAAAGACCGTGAATAATCAATAAATACTTATTTTAGTTCAGAGTAAAAATTACTTAAGATTTAATAATTCCAAGTAAGTACGTGGTCATGGTGGAACGCCGTGAGCTGCAGATGGTAGTAGTACCCTGCGCCGTGAGCTGCAGATGGTAGTAGTACTCGGCTGCAGAGGGGGTGAGGGACTTTTCCTGTTCATTTGTAGATGCCTAGATTCTGTACTCTGTTGCCTTTACAAATGTTCTTATCTTATGGACCCTTTAAATCCTCCTTATTTACTTTTGAGTCCCCCTCCGATACTCGTCTTCTTTTGTGTAATTTTGATTTCCACCACCACATTTGACTCGCAACGCGAGTGCGATAATGCCCCTGGTTTTTTAGCTTACGAAGCATCTCGAAGAAGACTTATTATTCTAACTTCAATCTTCTCATTTTTTTAATACACAATAAATAATTACAAAATTGAAGTTTCGAACGTTGGACATGTACGGGGGTAGGTTGATTAAGTTTCCGTTTAGATTTTGAGTAAGGATTACAACTTATTATTTTGTCATGATTATTTTCTTTGAGCATATAAAAAACTGTTAAAAATAAATCTTATTTTATATCAAAGTAAGATGATAAAACTTTTGATCTTATAAAGGTTGAATTCTTCTTGTTTAATATATCAAAGTTTTAAAATAAATTTTTACAATTTAATATGATATTAAAATAAAAATAAATCTTCATTTTGGGTCAGAATATATATTAGAAAAGTGTTAAATATTGAGTGTTATTTAATATTAAAAGTGTGGAGATGAACTATTGACTTTATATATTTAAAAGTATTATAAATCATGAGTTTATAGAAACTGGAGAAGTATCCAGTTTAGAAGAATATAGGGATCAGGAAACTCCTCCGAAGAGTCTTTCTTCTCACAGAAACTGGAATCGTTTGTAAAAGAACTGTCGGTGTCAAGAGAAATAAGGAAAGTCCAAAGTGTCGAGAGGAAAGCCTTGGCAAGGCAGTGGTTTCTTAAAGACGAGATGTGCATTATCTTCCAGCAGCAAGACTACATACAATGCATCTTACCAACCATTCATGGTCTATCAACTGTAGAATATAGAAGTGGGATAACGTGAGATTTTTATATTTTATTTTTCTACACACAAAAAAAAAATTAATAGGAAAAGATGTTAAATTTTATAAAAAATTACTACATTTAGAAGTTATTATTTTTTTTAAATAAAACTTATCATAATACTTACTTCAAATGTGACTTAATACTTCTCACAATAATTTTTATCCAAGAATAAATTACTAAAAGATTAACTTAGATTCTTTAATAATGTGAAATAATTGTGTCTCACCATTTATTTCACATATCTTATTACCATAAACTTAAACCATTTCATAAATATCGCTTTTTGTGTGGCTTTTAAATCTATCCGTATTTATAAATATGTTAATAAATAATTTGGATTTGATATTATATTAGATTTTATAAAGAATGACACATATATTATTTAAAATCATAAAATTTTATATAAAATAACTCATTTCTTTATAAATTAAGTTTTAAATTTGTATTTTTTTCGTATGAAACTTAATAAACAAATAAAAAACTGCCGGCGTCTTCCCCCGATAAAAGCACAACAGTGACGCATACTGTATACTAAGGCCAAACGCTAAGGCGGAAGGCCGACGGTGGGCCAATCGTGGGGTGTGACCGGCCTAGGACTGCAACGCGCTTTCAGAACATAGCACTTGATTTGGACTTTTGGTTGTTCTCCAGGACAAGCACAGAGATGCATAATTCTGATTAAAGAATGACATACCCAACGATGGAGAAATATTGCCAATTGTTGGCATATTATTTACCTACTAGAATCCGTCTTTAAGAACTTAAGATTTCAGATTACTATTATATTATCAAACTATAGGAGTTGTCGAAAATATTAATAATTTAAGAAGTTCTCGGGCCTAGTGATTAATATGGGATTAGAGAGACGATTCCAAACTCGAATTTTTTAATTATGTATTGTCTACTTCTGTTAAAAATAGAAGGAACAATATATTGATACATTTACAATTAAAGTATTTTGAATTTCAAAATGTGTAATTTTTTTTTGTCTCCAAACGCTATTTGAAACTTGAATTTTAATATTAGGTTAAAAAGTTTGTTTACTCCCTTACAATCAATTTCTAAGAAAAGATAATGCTTTTATATACAAGGAACATAATATGCAATATATTGATAGTACAAAACACATATCAAATTTCAATAATTTTATTTCAATTAAATTTATGAACACAATATATTACTAAAGCTAATAAATTCTTGCTGACATATCAATTGAAGTAAATCCAAGCATTTATCTTTTGCTGCCTCGCAATTCGATATTATTCACTCTACAAAGCACAGTAACAAAATAACGGGTTGGACTTTGATAATCCGATCAATTGTGAAGCGGGTTTGGTCCTTCGGGAACAAGCCGGTGCGAAACTGCGTGAATTGAGACGACCTTGCTTTTCCTGCACTTCAGAGCGGAAAGGATGGTAGAGTGGACTCGCAGAAGCGTGGAAGAAGGCTTGTGCCTGAAACTTTGATCTTTTTCCTCGCTAGAAGCTTGGTTAACGTAACGAGAACCGGATGCTTGCACCAGTGCAAGCATAATGATAAGCAGTAGGAGGAAACTTAAGAGTTTTTGAACTCTCATGAGAAAGAACATGGAGGATAGGCAGAAAGCTAGGAGAGGAAAGCTTGAAGAAGCTGAAAACAGGGTGTTTCCTTTGTCTGCAGATGTTGGTAGGTCGGAAATCTATATAAAGGGTTAGAGAAACACTATTCTAAATAAATTACCGACTCCCAGTTCCTATGCAAGCACGTCTTACTTACCTGAAAGTTGACTTTTGAGGAAGTAGCTTTCCGGGGGAGGGGCTTGCCAAATGTCCCTCACTTTTTACCATAAAAGGCGACAGAAGAAGTCGCGGAACTGGTCTGGCAGGCATGCTAAGGTCACCCGTTGCCGTGCTAGGCTTGAAAAGGGTGGCTTTTGAAGCTACTAGGACATCTGTTTACCATCGGTCCAGTGAGGTCCATGCATCTCTTATAGGCTCTTCAAATTTTCATGTAGGCCGGCAATGCATACACCTCTAAGCCAAGTTAAGGAGCGTGGACTTGAAAGCTACTCACATTTTAATACTCAAGAAAGCTCCTGTACCTGGACATTGAGATCACAAACCTCGAAGTCAGATATGTATAACAAAAACTTAAGCTGTACTATATGTATTTACAAATGATGTTGTCAGCACGCACGCTTCTCTGTTAAACTAATCCGGAACTGAAATAAAAATCGATTTGAAAAAATTATCAATCGCTATCGTCAGTAGTATTTTAGGTGTGACCTGTTCTAATTCTATGAGGTAATCACCTGTTTTGATGGCATTGACTGGACCCTTTACCTTAATGTCCGCTGTTGCGAAAACGATTGGGAATCAAAATCACACAAACAACAAAGAAACCAAGCAAGCAACAACAGACAACAGAAGCCATTTTTGAGGTAATTTGGACAAAACTGCCCTACGTCTACCGTCCCAACAGTTATCACCGATTTCCCATTTTTAACACGAATCGCTCAACTTTAGACAGTTATTTTCCAAAGGTTATACCTAAAATAATGTCTTTTCAATATAAGTAAAAAGAGAAAAATTGGGAAGATTACAGTTTGTCCTTCATACCCAGATAAATACCAAGAGTGCCCTAAGGCCAAATGACACTGTTTTACCCCGCTTCTAATTTGTTTCAACACACAAAACCTACACCCTACGAGCCAAGATTACAAAGAAAAACTTATACAAAAAGAGAATTTTAGTGAAGTAATAGATCCATGATGCCTTAGAATATAATTTACATGACCCTTTAGGGTCACTTACATTGTGTAAAGTTTATCCTACATTGTTAAGATATGA
The DNA here is from genome assembly GCA_028551475.1 of Casuarina equisetifolia. NCBI lineage: Eukaryota > Viridiplantae > Streptophyta > Magnoliopsida > Fagales > Casuarinaceae > Casuarina > Casuarina equisetifolia. Next base: position 20,887,496 of record CM052355.1, read on the forward strand.
GTCTATAAAGATGTTTAAATTAAATAAGGTCTTACCAACTCTTGAGTCAATTTTTTTTTGAGTTGAGCAATTGGTCTCTTAATATCTTAATATGGTATTGGAGCTCAAACTTCTCCCTTGACCCTTTATGAATATGGCTAAATCTTGAGTCCATCATAAGGCATCATTGATGGTCTAATATTTGTCCATCATAGTGAAAAAGCACTTTACAATGTTTGGAGTTTGGATTTTAAATTAAAAAAAGCTCCATTAACTTTTGGGTCAACTTTTAAATTAGATAATAAAAATCTTAATACCTTAATAAAATTGTCCATAATATGGATAAATAACCATTGTAAAAGAGATAACTCCTTAAAAGCCTTGTCCAAAAAGAAACAAGTTACACAAAAAGTACACATGGGAAGATTGAAAAGTCAAAGACTATGGCTCACTCTCAAAATGCACACGGCAAACAGATTTCTCTTTGCAGCTCTCACTTTGTGTCGTCTTCTCCAGAGCAATTAAGTTTAGTCAATTTAGTAATTTGTGCAATGGCTCACGAATGTAGAATTCAAGTTTAAATTCAAGATTGAACCATTAAGGCACAATGGAATACTAACCATTAAGCCTATATATAAAGAAATGCATAGCTATTTTATCTTTTTCTTCTTAAGTTACCTAGCTTTATAACTCAGATTTGCTTTCTAGTTGTACTTTGTTTTCAATTGCAATACATAAAAGCCATGATTTTCAACTCCCTAAGAATCTTTCTTTCCTTTGTTTTCTTTATACTATCAGAGCCTCCCAAGGCAAATCGTAACTTCTCCTTTTTGTTCATTCTAAATGGAAAATAATGAAAGCTGTCCCCAGATCCTTACCTAAACACCATTAATGTAGCAAACTTTGTGAACATTAAGTTCACAAAGTCAAACTACCTTCTATGAGTCACTCAAGTTACGTTTCTTGCTAAAACTCATAAAGTCCTTAATTTTCTAACAATTGAGGTGACAAAACCCACCAAGAAGATCATAGATAACGGAAATGAAAAGGACAATCCAACATTTGATGAAGTTCTCTTTTAGCTTCAAATTTGTAGTAGCGATGTCATGGCCTTTTTTGCCTCATTTTGATGAAGTTCTCTTTTAGCTTCAAATTTATTAGGCAAATCTCCTTTGATATAATAAAACATTTAGGGATAATGTTGCATTTGTGGCTTAAAAAAATTAAAAGGGAAGGGGCAAAGTTCAAAATAATCGTGGAGGTGGACACTAAGGACCATATTTCTCATCTTAAAGGATAGGCTTTTCTTTAGCTACTCAAACAAACCAAAATGGAGAAAGGAAACCATGACTGCAAAAAGGAGACTCCTCTTAGCCCATTCAATGTTTATCCTAAAACAAAGTACATCCCCTTTGTTTGTCAAATATGCTCCAAACATGGACATACTAACTTGCAATGTTTTAATCACTTTGACCATAACTTCAAATGGTAAGAAATTTCCACTGCCTTGACTACCTAGCATGTTAATGAACTAATGAAGCTTGACTTGGTTGCAAATTTAGCTACATCAACACACATTGTTGATGACTTAACTAAGTTAACTTTTTCCTTATATAAAGGCATTGATGAAATCATGGTAGGGAATGGTAGCTTAATTCTTATTACTCACATTGGTGAGACAATTCTTAAGGGATCCATTTCACTAAAATTTATGTTAGTTGCACCAAAAATTCAAGGAGACTTACTTTTAGTCCCTTAGTTAATAGAACAATGAATACAATTAGTATCACACTTTGAAAACTAGATAGTGTGTTGAAATTTTAGTAATTGACTAGATGTTTAAAGCATTGCTTAATGTTAAGCAAAATAATAGAGAAACACCTCATACTTATTTGAACACTAAACTCTCTTTCTTGTTTTCTTTAATAGATTTTTTTTGTATTTAAAAATAATGTTAAATGGTTATTGATGAATAAACTTGAGAGGCAAAATCTCTTCCTCAATTGTATGTGGTCTAGTATACACTTGTTCGCATGAATGCATACTATAGGATTTAACTTATTAACTATTTTATACTTTTGTATTTTTGTCAAAATTTCTAAATGAGGTTTTACATTTACAAACAAAACCACAAGGCCTGAGTTGGTAAATAATGCAAGAATTATACACTAGTAAAATTTTGAAGAATAATGATACACTTGTTGAATCATTAGAAGGGTTGGTGACCTCTTTGGTGGGGCTATTACCATGTATGTGGTATTGACGTAACATTAATCAAATGTTAGTACTAATGTTACCAACATAATGTAAGCATACTCTTATCTTTTTACATGGCTCTTAAAAATTGGTGGTTCAAATTTCTGCTTCTAGAAAGTATATCTACTAGTTCGAAGCTAACATATCCTATCCTAGAGCTAAATTCGGTGTTTCAAATTTTCTTAACTTGAGCCCATCTTGAACTTTAGGCTTAACACGTGAAGCAAGCAACTTAGCCCACCTACCTACTTTGACCAACCTGACAATTTAACCTACATGCTAGCTTCGATTAACCCATAAACAAACCCAAATGGGTTTGCTCCATCTAGATTACGCCTAGATTTAATGACTTCATTATTGACTAGCCCATGGATAAATCTACCTAACCCATTGTCTTCTTTACTTGATGGCTTTTTTATGTCTAGACCACACCAAGATTTGCCCCCACCAAGCCTAGGATATGACATGACTAGCCCACTATTCTCTTTGCCTAAAAGATATGCTTTGACTAGCCTATGAATGAATCCTTATGGCTTTGCTCCATGTAGAGCACACCTAGATCCAACGACCTCTTTGCTGACCAACCCACCACAAAACTTGCTTGTCCATGGTAAGACCTAATTGATATTGTGACCCACCCCAACACTATACTTAGTTAGTCATCTATGACCTCTCACTCGTTTTCTCTTCTCTTTGGTTCTCCTTCCTAAAACTCACAATTCTAACTACAATCTCTTTGTCAAACCTATCCCATATAAACTTGTAGTCAATTTGGCTTCATTAAGCCTCATCCAAAATATGCCTTCTCAACTGACATTGTTCCTTTTCTGCCTTCCTCAATCAAAGTTGCTAGCTGGAAAGCCACCATGGATGAGGACATTCAGGCTCTTTTTCTTGCAATCCAACATGGATTCTTATCCTTTTTAACCCCTCACAAAATTTAGTTAGTCATAGATGGGTGTATAGGACCATGCTTTCCACAAGCAGGTTTGTTGATCGGCTTGTAGCTAAAGGCTATCAACAAGATGTTGGCATGGATTTCTTGGAGATTGTCTCTTTAGTTGTTTGACACACAACTATGAGAATGGTCTTCTTGTAACACTTTTTGATAAACTTATCATTATTATAGTTTGATATTAAGAATGCATTTCTACATGGGCCACTATCCTAACCAACCTTCATCCACCAACCACCTAGTTATGTGGATTCCAAATGACCTACTCATGTATGTCAATTGAGGTATACACTATATGGGCTAAAACAAACGCCAAGGGTTAGGTATGATTGACTTACAACCTTCATGCTTAAGTATGGATTCCTTACTTCTCATAATGATCCCTATCTTTTTATTTATGATTTGGACAATATTCACATCTATGGATTTTTTTCCTTATGTGGATAATCTAATTGTAACATGCAACTCTCAATCATACATTGAATCCTATGATATAGCCTTGAGTTTCAAATTTCCATTAAAGTAGCTTGTAACCTTTATTTTTATTGGAATTGAAGTACACTATATATCTACTATACTACTTCTAAGTTAGTACTAATATATTGCAAATCTATTATTCAAAGCTAATATGGCTTATTGCAAATCTATTGAAACTCCTCTATTTACAAAACCCCCTTTATATCAAGAATGGTTGCTCATCTTTCTCTCAGTCGATGACCTTCAAAAGTCTAGTAAGGGCTTTGTAGTATTTAACACTCATGATGCCAAATCTTTTCTTTTTTTGAATTGTTTTTGTTAAGCTATATATGCTTCCACACTTACATATCATAATAATTTAAAAAGGGTTCTCAAATATGTCCATGACGCTATTATATTTGGTCTCCATTTTCATGCTCAAAGTTTACTTAATTTAATGACTTTACTAATGCTGATTGAGTTAGTTGTAAATCCACCTTTTGCTTAACTTCAAGGTAATGCTTTTCTATGAGTGTCAATATGGTATCTTAGAGATCTAAATGTCAAATCATTGTTACTTAATTGTTTGCTAAAGTCGAATACCGGTGTCTTGCCTTTGCAACAATTGCATCCATTGGTTTTTATTCTTTCTTTTGAGATCTCTCCATTCCTTAGCCTCGCCCCACCTTATCATGTTGTAATAACATCTTAGGATTGTTTCTTACTACAAAGCCATTCATCCATGAAAAATCTAAGCAAATCTCTACAGACTTTTACTATAGTCGGGAAAAAGTAAGACTTCATGCTATCATTATTGTTTATGTCCCATCTTCTCATTAGTTGGTTGATGTTTTTATTAAGCCACTTTTTTGAATTTCCATTCTTTCTCTTTGTTCCAAACTAGGTGTGGCTTCCCTAGCCTTCATCAAATTTGCAAGGAAGTAAAGAAGACGGACCCTTGGATGCCTTGTTGTAAAAGAAACAAGTTAAACAAAAAGCTATTAGTGGGAAGGTTAAAAACTCAAAGACTATGGCTCATTTTTAAAAAGCAAATGACATGTAACTTTCTCTCTCCAACTTTCACTCTATGCCATCCTTTCTAGAGTAGTTAAATTTTTTTATCAGTTCAATAACTAGTGTAGTAACCTCAGAAGTGTAAAGTTGAAGTTTAAATTCAAGATTGAATTGTTGAAAGACAACAAATCGCTAATTGTTAAGCATGTATATAAAGAAATGAACAACTATTTTATCTTCTTCTTAGCCCAATTTTGTAACTCAAATTTATTTTCTTCTAAAAGGTCCTTAATTACCTAAGAAAGGATTGAATTAGGTAATAAAAGCTTTTCATTTTATTATGTGTCTAATCAAAATTAACAAAAGAAAACAATCAAAGTAGTAAACAATCAAGAGAAAATAGAACTCAAAGATTTGAGAGATGGTTTGACACACAAGTTGGCACTTACTCCACCCTACCTACTCCACCTTACCTTAGTTTCCCTTCTAAAGCCCTTTCTAAAAAATAGCTATGAATAAACCAAATTAGAAGGAATTCTTAATCCTCAATCCTCTTTAACCTAGAATATAGAAATTTCTCTCTAAAAAATTTCCTATTCTTTGACAATCAAAGTATCTTACAAATATCAATTATAATGTTAAACCAAACACAAAATAATTGATTTCACAAAAAGTCCTAAATTACAGTTTATGAACAATAAGCTCTAAATCAATTTACACTTAGACAAATTGTCAAATGGAAGATTGTTGAAATAAGTATGCTGATATTTGTTTATGATAAGTGATTATATGCTTGTCTCCATGATTATGTGTTTCAAATAAATAATATTCCTCATGGTATTAAATGATCTACTTTATAGGAATATTATCTTTAAATCGTTGAAATAATGAAACATTTGTTCTCATGGCACTTATATCTATTTAGAATGGACCCTATACTTTGATGGGTGTTTAATTATGTTTTCTAGATCTAACAAAGCCTAGAAAGGAAGTTGGATTGAAAACAAAGGGGACAAGTCCATAAAAAGAGGTTGGCATATGCAATGACAAGCCCAATATGAAGTTAATTCAATTAAGTCCATGCATAAGAAAGGCCTAACATGTATCATCGTTAATGAAAAAGCCTAAAATGATCTTGTCCTCACTAGGGAAAAGACAAAAAAACAAAAAGGCAAGAAAAAGCTTCAAAAAAGAAAAAGGAAGAATGTTATAATGGAGACTCTTTCAACCATTCTGTCAAGGTTACCAGTATGAGCTTTTAGAAGATGATGAGATCCTATCAACCTAGCCTACAGAGGTGGTCAGTTATTGAAGATTTTAAGCTTGAGTTGCATATTATAAAAGGGTCAAATATGAGCTCTAAATGGGTAGTTTTTCATAAGAGCATTTACATATTATGAAATTTGAAAAGAAACTCCAAGCTTTTGGAGGGATCTATTTGTGTTCTTTACTTCTCACATTTCTTTAATAAATCTACTTACTTCTACTAGTCACCCAACTCCAAGATGGCATTATCCCTTGTCGCACCATCACTTGTGATCATACCTTTGCCTTTACTGCCTTTACTACTACCCCATTTGAGCCCATTTGTTTTTCCTAGGTTATTCTTGATCCTCACTAGCGAGAAGCTATGGCTATTGAGTATGCTACTTTGATTCAAAATGGTACTTGGTCCTTGGTTCCTCTTCATGTTGGTGCTTATCCTATTGGTTACAAATAAGTCTACAAAATTAAGCTATGGATCGATGGCTCTCTCAAGTGCTATAAGGTTCATCTTGTTGCGAAAGGTTTTCACTAGTAAGAAGGTATTGACTTTATTGAGACCTTTAACTCGGTTGCCAAGCCTATCATTGTCTGTACATGTATCTCTTTTGCCTACTTTCGAGACTAACCAATCCATCAACTTGATGTCTTTAATGCCTTCCTCAATGGTCATCTATTTGAAGTGGTCTACATGATTTAACCTACTGGCTTTATGGATGTTGTTCGGCCCTTTCATGTTTACGCCTTTACCACTCTCTTTATGGGTTAAAGCAAGCCTCTCATGCTTGTTATCATCAACTCAACATGTTTCTCATCTCCTTATTTACTCTTCATATGCCTTGGTACAACCTGGTCTTACTTGTTTACGTTGATAATATTATTCTCACCAACTCCTCCCAGACACCTTTCTCTCATCTTCTTTAGGTCTTCCAAACTGAGTTTGCTCTTAAGGATCTTGGGTCTATTCATTATTTTCTCAGTATTGAAACTCAACCTATCTTAGGTGGCCTCCTTCTTTATCATGCCAAGTTCACTTAGGACATTCTGGCTCGTGCTAAATGCCAAAGTTATTTTCACTCCTTGCACCACTAATGAACCACTCTCCCTTGGGGGTGGTGATCCCTTGGAGGACTCCAGCCTTTACTACAGCATCATCGACACTCTATAATATCTCACCCTCACTCAGTTGAACATCGCTTGTGTAATCAACACAGCCTGCCAATTTCTTCATTGTCCCACCACAGCTCATTGGCAAGCCATCAAGTGGAGTCTTTGATATCTTGTTGCCATTCCTTACCTTGGTCTTCTCAATTCGTCCATTACTCTCCATGATTTCTTTGATCAAGTTAGGTGAGTGATCATGATGACTATTGCTCTGTTGAAACTTTATGCATTTTCCTTAATCACAATCTCATCTCATAGAATTCCCGTAAACAACGGATTGTTGCTCCTCCTAGTATTGGAGCTTAATACAAATTCTTTGTTCACCTCCTAGTATTGGAGCTTAATACAAATTCTTTGTGAACATTACTATAGAACTCATGTGGATTGAATATCTTCTTTGTGATCTCCAAGCTCCCCTACCATATTCTTTAATGCTCTAGTGTGATAATGTGTTGACTTTCTACTTTACAACCAATCCGGTCTTTCATGCTCGCATTTTATTTTCATTTTGTCCAAAAACATCTTGCTCGCAATCAACTTTACTTGCAATTTATTTCTACAGTCAATTAGCCCATTGATATTTCATTAAAGGCCTCTCTTCTGCTCGCTATCAGACTAATCGTCCAAACTTCAAGTGCATTCTACCCCAAACTAAAAAGGCATAATGATTTTGACTTAACTCCCTGTAAGTTTTAACGAAATCACAATAGTCAAGGCAACGCTTTCTAGATAATAAATCTTTTGTGCTCCATTTGAAAAGCCTCACGATGATAAAAACCAAGTTAGGTAAATGCATTTATTGTTCATTCATGTGGTTTCTGACAATATCTATCATAGTTAGACTTGGATAGTTCCCATGGAGCACCTCAAAAGGAACCCACCTTCTATCATAAAGTTTACTGACAATACTGCTTTTTATGTACATCCTTTGCGCGTTGTCAACAAAGTTGGATAAATACTTGGCCAACTCTGTGCTGCCTTGACTATTGTGATTTCGTTAAAACTCAGAGGGAGTTAAGTCAAAATCATATAGGAAGAAGAGGTAACACCATACATGTGTGGTTAATACTCCCCACAATCCTCAACTAAAATAAGATACATTGAACGAGAACGAAGTTGCAGCTATGAAACCACCGTTTCTTACGATCACCAATCCGTTATTTGAGAGGCTTTACTCCAAACAAGTATATGTTCATAAAAGAGTTACTATTCCTAGACTAGAATCTTAAGCTTAAGTTGTGATGCCTGTTTCTTGAATACATACACCCAAAATATTACTGCTCCTTCGTCTTCTCCGTTACGAATGATTTAGAGGGAGTTCCCAAACATCACTCCTCTTTAGCAGCAGCAACTTCAGCATGAGCATGAGCATGAGCATCAGCTGTATCAGCATCAGCATCAGCCTCACGAGTTTCTTCAGTTGTAGCAGCCGCGCTTTCGGAAGGAGCATCTTCAGCAGGTTTAGGAAGATCGCGATTTGTAGCTTCTGCAGGTTCACCAGAGGGTTCCCCATCAGCCACTGGTACAGACTTCTTGACAGTTCCAACCTTAACATACTTGCTCATAAACTTGTATTCCCAGTCCTGCAATGCCTCAAGTTCAAATGGACCAAGACCAGATATGTCCCCAGTCAGATCTTTCTCTTCAAAAGACATCTTTGCAAGAGCCCTGCTCGCATCCTTTCCAGCAAACAGTGCATAAGGCCCACCTGGTCCATAAAATACCCTGCAAAACAAGATGGGGTGATTTTGATGCTCAAATCAAAAGCTGGGGTTTAGATGCTTAAATCAAAAGCACAACTGCCAAGTCAAAAGGCTAATATTTTTAACCAATAAGGAAAAATTACAAGTCCTTCAATAACAAAACCAGTCCATCTTCTACTTGCTAAATACCCACTCATACACAACTTTGCTAGCAGCTAATTGTGATCGTGAAACTATACAGATAAATTGCCCAAACTAAGCATGCAGGAAAAGCAGTCAAAATTAGTGAACAAAACGCAAGTTAAAAATGGTTAGGCTCATACCTAGACAGCAAAACAGAGCAAGAGAGTTGCATAAACAGCAAATAGAGAAAAAGAAAACCATGAAGGCAACATGATAACCCCTCTTTGGGTTATGTTAGAGCAACTCCAAATTGGGCAAACAGTTTCAGCACGGACTCCAGTTTATATCTCATCTAATTAACTGTGTCAAACTGGGAGCACGCCTAGTCCACGAATTGGATGATATCTCCAAGCTACATTACAAGTACCTGTCGCGTAGTTGAAGATGTATACAGCCAGCTATAGACAACCACGTAATCACAAATAAACAAATAACTGGCAGAACTACATATTCTATGTAAGACCCGTAAGAAATTATGGATCATCAAAAGATGAAAAAGCACAAAAGTTAACAAGAAGCCCTGTTACTTTGTACGATTCTACTGGTAAAAGTTCATGAGACATCACCAAAAGGTATCCTTGTACCCAACGGAAACGACCACCAAAAGTGGATATCCGTAGACAATGGGTAAGGACATGATAGAAAGCCAAAAAAGACGACCCACCCGCACCACACCCACCCCAACCCCCCCAATCCCCCCAACCAAAAAAAATAAAATACCTTGATTACAGAATCCTTTAAAACCTAGAAAGCGATACTCTTTAGAACACAAAAGGGGACCCCAAAAGCCCCTTGTATGAATCTGTGTGCAAGTCTCCTGTAACTTCCCCTCCTCTATTTCCCAGGAATCCACAAATTAGTGTGAAAATCAGATGATCAAAATAATAAAACGATGGCTTTCCCTAAACCAAAGGCCATGTAATTCACTCACCCAGAAGCCAAAGTGAAAAGAAAATTCTAAAAACAATTACTAAGCAACAATTCTACATACCCACAATCGCAGAATCCAGAAAAGCCAAACTCCCCGATGATTATCTTACCATCAATTCCACAAAAACCAGATGCCGAAATTTCATTTCCCTCGAAAATATCGAAAAACCCCAAAAGACCCACAAATTCGACCACACAAGAAACTCACAAGAGCAACTCCAACAAGGTACCTGCTCTGCGACACGTCATAGATCTGACCCTTGATGGCCATAAGCAGAGGCTTTTTGGGGTCCGATCCATCATAGACTTTGAGCTCCTCCTCAGTAATCTCCCCGACCTGCACGGGAGGTGGCAGAGGCTGTGGCTCCTCGAATCTCTCGGACCTCCGATGCTGATCCGGCGATCCGAACAACCCCGATATTACGTAGTACGCAGCGAAAAAGAGAGCGAGAACCGTAAAGAAGTTCGCCGGCGAGAGCCCGGTGTAAGCCAGGATCGCCTCCTTCAGTGTGTCCCATAGTTGCAGAGCCATTTTGGTTCTCAGGAAAAGTGAGGGACGGAGGAGAAGATCGTTTTAAAGGGATGGACCAGCAACTCAGGAGGTTGGGGGTTGGTCTAAAAATTCCAGCTGCTTTAACATACACCATTTTTCTATTTCAATTAATTTATTTGGAGATTCCAGAGCGTCCTTGATGGAGCCAGGAATAGCATTCCAACTTGTCATCTTGTTCAGGTACCGCAATTACAATACTATCCCCTCACGAAAAGGACTTGGAGGAAAGTTACAGCAAAGCCATGACGATTGGCGCAAAACGGGTGGCCCTTCTAGTCTTTGAACTACTCCATTTCCTGCTTTTACTTCACGCTCCTCTCGAAGCCCTCGATATTCGATTAGAGGGACCTGGTGGAGATGGTAAGTAATAATATCAAATGTAAAACACATGGGAGTCCCTGCAAATCTGTGTGCAGGAAACCCTTTTTTGTGGGAATAATGAGATGTAGGCCAATATCTGAACAGGCTACCATTTTTGTGCCACAGATCGAGTAAACCTGCATTTCAATGCAAGCAGGTACTTTCCACAAGGATGCACATGAATTCACTTTAACAGGGATGCATGCTTCAAATTCTTCGTTGGGAGATGAAACTCTGAAATTCTTTTCTTCGTGAAAACTTGACCCGAATTGTTGCAGACTATCCGAAAGTCAAGAGTTCAGGATTCAAATGGAAATAAAACAGTGTCAGTGATGTGAAGGTCCAATTAAGCAGCTATGACATCATCGATGATTCTAGAATGGCCCCTTCATGTGTTTAAGAATTGCAAAATTTCGATGGAACACACTTACCATCAGTAAAACAAGCAATGACATCCAAGAATACAGGAGGCTCTCTCCTTTATGTCCCATCTCTAGCTTGAAAAGATATACAACACGAAAGAAAGACAAAAGAGTGACCAAATACTGCAGGTTCTAAGCCATGGACCTATTAACAACCAAACAGTGCGTTGCATTAGGGTTGGAAAGAGTAACAAAAAGCATGAGAACCGCCGTCGGGGGGAATCATCCTTCGTGAGGATAGAACTGGGAAGGTGCTTTGGTAGTGTAATCGTAGCCGATCGTAGTGCAATCCGTAGAGATAATTTATAGTTGGTAGTTAGTGGTTGTAGGGCTTGTAGAACTTCTTGTTGGTTAATTAATTTCATAGTGTATTTGGAAGCTTGTGGTGTAATTCTATGGGCACTGGTTGTATTTGGAAATTAAGGAAATATAGGGAAGACATCGTCTGATTTCCCTTAGATTATGTTGGAAAACATATAAAAGCTGTAAAAATCCATACGTGTAGAGGGATAATCAGGCAATAATAGAGACAAACCTAACGGTGTGCCCCCAAACTTGCCCCAAACTTGAAGAGAGAGAAAAGATTCATAAACAATTACTTAGAGAATGACAAAAATGTTCTCTATACTTTGTACAACAATACACGGGTTGGGCCTATGCCCATTTTAAGGCTAAGGCCCAATGGTAACATTCAACGGATTGAGGGTTTTGATTGTTTGTAGGAAGTCAATTCCTACAGGGTTTAGGCTAGATTATGCCACTTAACGACTTCAACTATGATCTCTGGAGTCGTGGAATGTGAAATGCCTTAAAAGGAAAAAGAAAGTGGGTTTCTAGGATGGAAGTTTCCCTAAGCAGGCAAATGAAAGGGAGAGAACAGTAGAAACATGTACATTTAGCCATTTTGGGATGGTTTGGAAAATTAATAGACACCTTATTAGTGCCTTCCATTTTAAAAATTACCAACGTCAGAGAGATTTAGAAGACCTTTTATCTTTGCTATAGGAGGTCATGAGAATCCATATCTACAAACATAAAGCATAAACTACATGAAACCAAAATGAGAAGTAGGTTTGTACTTGAATACCACCAAGATCTCACAAACATTTAAGGTGAGCTAGATGCACAACAACTACCCCTTAGATGCAACTATGGGCTTTGCATCTGGGAAAACTACTTGATAGTCTTCTTATTCGGGCAACAAAACACTAAGAACACATTGTGATATTATATAATGTGTATTTATTTTAGTTTTAATGGGCCTATGTATAGTTTTGGCCCAACATTATTTTCTTTCTTCTTAATTATGTATATAAGCTTTGCACGCTCTCTTCTGTAAGACCTTTTATCTCGGGCAGCTATAAATACAACCAGCTTTGTATTCCTTAAATATCCTTCTATTTCGTTTGTTTTCTTCTATGTGCTGGTTGGTGTAAAGCCAAAAAGTGTGAGTTTTATTATGGTATCAGAGCATCCAAGGGCGTTTTAAAGAGTTGCTCTCCAGGTCCTGGGCATTTAGCTTCCGCCATTGTGATTTGCTCATATGAGGACAAGTGAGGTATTATTCAAACTTCTATCTTGCCTTTTGTGTCTTTGAAGTTGTGTTGCCATCCTTCTTTTCGTGGAAGAATTTGGTGAAGAGAAAAAGGCTTCCCATCGTTTTCTATAGATCTTTTTGGGGACAAGGGTGTTTGGAAAAGCAAGTCTAGCTTTATTGTACATTTCCCTTCATAGCCTTAAAAGGTGTTAACTTTTTATTCCTAAAGAACCCAACCACCTTTAAAACCTTTTAACCATGCCCTTTTTCTAGAAGCATAATGTTGTGTGTAGTGCTTCTCTCAATATTGACTATGATTCGTGGCATCAAAGGTTTGGACATTCATCTATGAAATATTTTGTTAATAATGGTAAACAAGTTAAATGTCCTAATAATTTCTCTTGTCATGTTTGTCCATTTACTAAACAAATTAGATCCATTTATTAGTTAGATTAGAACAAATGATGTTTTTAAACTTGTTCACATGAATGTGCTGGAACCACATCAGTTTCCAAATCATGATGGCTATAGGTTTTTTTGACAATGGTTGATGATTTTTTTAGAGCAATGTGAACCTTTCTCCTTCATTTTAAGGATTAAGTTTTTCCAACTGTGCCAATGTTTGTTTCCATGGTAGTGACTTGGTTTAGTCAATTAATACAATGTATTCATTCAAACAATGGATCTAAATTTCTCTATTGTGATTTTAGTTCTTGTCTTTTATCACAAGGAATTATTCATGAACGTTCATATGTTTACATACCCCAACAAAATAGTATGGTGGAAAACAAATATTGACACCTTTTAAATGTAGCACAAGCTTTGATATTTCATGCTTAAATTCCTTGTCAATTCTAGGGGAAGGAATTGACAAATTTGATACATCGTTTGCCAACTTTAGCAGTTTCTCATTGCATTTCTTATGAAATCCTATCTGGTATACCACCACCACTTAACCATCTTAGGATATTTAAGTGTTTATGCTATGCTACTATTCTCACTTCTTGTGATAAGTTCTCTCCTAGAGTTATTCCTTGTATGTTTATAGGCTACCCTTCTACTCAAAAAAGGTATATAGTATATGATCCAATCATAAAAAAATTCTTTGTTAGTCACAATGTCACATTTATTAAGTAAGAGTTTCCTTTTAGATAAAGTCAATCAACCATTGATTAAATTGAGCTTGATCCTCCCACAGCTCTAGTCAATGAGTAATGGACATCACATATACCATAACTTATTAGGGAGCATCCATTGAAACACTCTCTAATGGATTTATCTCCACCACCCACATAGCCTTCTACATATTTTCCATACTACAAACTCCAACATCAAACCCTCTAACACCAAAACCTCCATGCCATTCAATGAGAGGAAAAAAACCATTAATATGGTTAATTGACTATATTTGCCTGACAATGCCTACCACATCTAGTGCGACTAGATATCCTTTATCCCAATGACTGGCTAGCCTTAAATCATTGACATTATGTTGCCTCTATTTCAGCTATACCCGAACCATTCTCATATTAAGAGGTTGTCATGGACCCTCATTAGGTGGCAACCATGGAAAGGGAGTTGCAAGTACTAATCATTAATCATACATGGGATTTAATGCCCTTGCCCCTAGGATGTCACAGTATTGGATGTAAGTGGGTCTATAAAATAAAGTATAATGTAGATGGCAATGTTGAAAGATATAAGGCAAGACTAGTAGATAAAGGTTATAAGCAGTGTAAGGGTATTAATTATCAAGAAACCTACGCCTTTATGACAAAACTATAACTGTGTATACATAAAAAGTTCATAATTGGCTACTCTATCAAATGGGTGTGCAAAATACATTTTTACATTGAAATTTATTGGAGAAAGCTTTTATGGATATTCCACCTACACTTAGTAGACAAGGGGAAAGTATAGTTTATAGACTATGTAAATAATTACATGATTTAAAGCAAACATTGCGTCAATGGAACACAAATTTTATAGAGGCACTTGTGTCAATCGGTTTTAAACAATCATACCATGATTATGTACTTTTTAGCAAGAGGGATGAAGATGCATTTGTTATCTTACTCATCTATGTGGATGATATTTTAATCACAAGTAATAGTATTCGTGCTATTTCTCAGTTAAAATTTTTTTAGTTCAAATTTTTGTATGAGAGATTTGGGGGAGTCAAAATATTTCCTTGGAATTGAAATAGCTCATTCAAAAGATGGAATTTTCATTAGTCAACATAAATATGCTTTTGGAATTGATATATGAATTAAGTCTTTCTAGTGCTAAGCTTGTTGTAGCTCTTATAAAGCAAAATACAAATTTTACTATAATGGAATATGATGCTATGGCTAATGATCCACCAGATGATCCATAATTGCATGATCCTAGGCCATATAGGAGATTTGTGAAAAAGTTAGAATACCTCATTGTTACATGGCCTAATACTATATTCTTAATGCAACAACTCAGTTAATTTGCTAATGCACCAAAATGATCTCATATGGATGCAACTTTAAGAGTACTTCAATATATTAATTCAGCTATAGGATTACATCTTTTATATCTAACTTAATCATCTTGATTTGGTGGCATATTGGGATGCTAGCTATGGTTGTTGCCCATGGACTAAACATTTTATTACTAGTTTTTGCATAAAGCTTGGTAAGTTGACAACCTATGGACTAGATGTTTTATTACTGGTTTTTGCATAAAGCTTCGCAAGTTGCTTATTTCTTAGAGCATAAAGAAACAACCAACTATTTCTCGTTCACTTACTAAATAGAGTATAGAGCTATGGCTATGATAGTTAGCAAACCAACTATTTCTCCTTCATCATTATCAAGTTGCCAATTCCTCTTTATTGTGATAGTGATGCTTCACGTCATAGAGTAGCCAATCATATCTTTCATCAACAAACCAAACATATCGAAATTGTTGTCATTTCACACAGGAGAAGTTTGTAAAGGGCTTCATTTCCTTACATCCTATTCGAACATCACACCAACTTGCTAATCTCCTTACAAAGCCATTAGCCAGTCCATAAGACTTTTATCTTTTGTCCAAGCTTAAGGCTTTTAATTTGTATAAATCATAAGTTTGAAAGGGAGCATTATGATATTGTATAAAGTGTATTTGTTTTAGTTAATAGGCCTATGTATAGTTTTGGCCCAACATTCTTTTTCTTTCTTCTTAGTTCTATATATAAGCTTTGCGTGCTCTCTTTCTATAAGACTTTTTCTCTTGGCAACTATAAATACAACTAGCTTTCATGTTAATATCCTCATATTTCTTTTGTTTTCTTATGTGTGCTAGTTAGTGTAAAGCCAAAAAAATGTGAGTTTTATTACAACAAACATCCTTACTCAATTTGAGCAAAGAGATTTCTTTTAGTGATGGGATAGTCCTTGTAGCCATTCATTTGCCATTGTCAACAATAGTAAGAGTTAATTGGAAGAATTCCTTTTGGACTAGGGTGGTAATTGCCTAATTTGTGGGCACTACCTAAAGCTTGGGCATACTTAAGATCACCATTGCTAATTGGTTGGTTATTTGATTTTTCTGGAATCAAAAAGGTGATTAGGGATGAAAGAAGAATGGCTTAGGGCATGTAAATTTGGCAAAAAGAGTAGGTGGAATGGCAAAAGAGAGGCAATCTAGTGGATATGGATAAGGAACTAGGAAAAATGGTATGAATCATCAAGTAATGGGCTGAAGCAACAATCAATATGCAATGTGCCAAATGAATAATGGGATTGGTTAAAATATAGGAGCCCAAAAGTCACTCAATGGGCTAGGAATGCATTAAAGTTATGGGTCCTTTTATGGGTGGCCCACAAGTCTATAGTGCTAGGCAACATTACTTTGAGGCCCAATGAAAGGCTTAGGCCTTTAGAGGCAACCTTGGAAAGTTTGTGCAATTGGGGCAATCCCATGGAATTGGTGCAGGATTTTCTAAACTCATTGAGGATTAATTTTAAAAAATATTAGCAACATTGACTCAAATGAATGTTAACAATTTTAGTGCATAATTCATCTTGTTTAACTCGTACTTTTTGTACTTGGATTTTAGATTATAGAGTGAGTGACCACATTATATGTGATATCTACATGCCTTTACTATTTGTGTACTGCAATGCTTGTCTATTAAGTTACCTTATCCAAAATTTATGTCACAAATAGTGGATAAGCCAAATCCAATTGTTATGCACCTTAAACATGTATTGCATAATTCTAAATTTTGTTTCAATTTGACATCCATCACCAAACTTATTGTTGATAGTAATTATATTGCTATTTTCTTTAACTTATTCTACATATATTAGGACCTTATGATTGGAGTGATGATTTGATAGAGTATAGTTGAGTATGACCTTTACTTCCTAGCCTTTTCCATGGATAGTTTATCATTGTCTTTGCAAAGTTATGTGTGTTTTCTAATTGTATTAGCTTATACATTTTGTATAATTGGCCAAAAGACTATTTATATTACATTCTTTGAATGATTATGCCATTTGGCATAGATCACTCAATCACTATTTACATGGTAAAATTGTTAAATGTTATGATTATTTTACATGTCTTATTTGTCCCTTGGCTAAATGGACTCCTCCCCACCCCACCCCACCCCACCTTAAAAGTCATAATATGAGCAATAGCACCTTTTAGTTAGTGCGCATTGATTTTATGGGGTGTCACATTGTAACTCTAACTATGATGGCTTATTCTATTTTTTAATGATTATCATAATCTTTCTAAAGTTGCATGAATCCTTTTTACTTAGGTTTAGAGAACAAGTGTTTCTTAACATGTGTTCATTTATTTTTATGACACACAATTTGATTGTTTGATTGTGTGCATATGCTCAAACCATGTATTTGAGTTCTTTTATGCTTTTGCATTGGTTATTTTGCATCTTGTGACATAATCCATGAGACATTCGGCATTTACACATCCCGTCCTCTAGTCTTCATGATCATATTGAAGAAGAGTTATTCATTGGTACTGTGAATGTAAGGAAATCTTTCATCCTTGATTTCTTTGTACCATATATATATATATATATTTTGTAGTGTCCTTGACTTGCTTGTGAACTCTCTGCTTCTCAATCCAACATAATGCATGGAAGCAAATTTAGTTTTTAAATAATAGAAATCATGTTTTCACAATAAGAAATTTCTCATACTTGATTAACCTTGCAGCCACTCGAATATGACATTGGAATACGTAGTGTTGAATCAATTTACAAATGCTAAAAGGACTACTTGAAAGATTGAATAAAATATTTTTGAGGTTTACTTTTACATGAATGTAAAGTTGTTCTATAGAGTAAAGAGCCTAAGGTTTTGCCCATAAAGAGTGTTATTCGTTACTCACTTGGTTTTTACAACAAATTAATGAAGTTACCAAATTATGTCTCAGCCGTTGTAGACAAATTGGGGTTTTAAGAAGGCTTAATGAAATAGTTACATGATAGCATTGTAAAATTGAAACATATGCGGTAATCAGTGGTTGCCTTCGGAACGTCCTATAAAATCGGAATGATATAGAGAAGATTAACATTACCTTATAATATCATTTTGTGTGGCCCAAAGGCAGCGGTATGGATGGGATGGGCCGGAATATGGCCAATAGAAACCGATTCTGGATTCACTATTCTTGTGGGTCATCATGCAAACATGGCGATCAACGGATGAAATTTTCAGTTTTTGAAAATCCAACCTTCCAGACTTTCCTGCAAGCAGACACACTGGCATGGGCGTGAAGAACTTGTGGGATATACTAGAGTCATGCAAGAAGACTCTCCCGCTCCGCCATCTACAGTAAGTTCCCATTCTCTTTTCCCTCGTCTTCTCGCCAACCGAGTAGACTATAGGTAGTTTCCTGTCCTGTCATTTAGTTATTTATTTCTTTCTTTTTTGCTTTCTATGGCTTACATGAATATGCTTTTGAATTTGGTGTATAGGAACAAGAGGTTCTGCATAGATCTCTCCTGCTGGATAGTGCAACTTCAAAACGCAAGCAAATCACACTCCTGTATGAAGGAGAAGACCTATCTCAAAGGTCTTTTTCACCGCCTCAGATCACTCATCGCTCTTAATTGCAGCCTAATTTTCGTTGCAGGTACTTGCTTACGTGCCCTTTCTTTATTTTGCTTTTCTGGGTTCTCTTCAATTATGCATTGTATTATGCGTTTTGCTGGTAAAGGGATTCTTTCCGAGATTGAGTTTTTGGTTCTTGAAAGAGAAATACTAATGGGCTTGGTTCTTGCGTTTTGCTAAGAATAGTGTGTATGTTTCACTATTCTTTTGTTTCTCTTCGCTCTCTAATAATATTATGTGCACGAGATTCGGCTCCTCTATGGTTGATATGTTACTTTTTGTTTGTCTAACTAAATGAAAAAGAATGTATTTCGTTAACATGTTATGCTTTCCAGATCATTTGACCCCATTTCCGAATGTAATCAATCTTTTTGCTGTCTTTAGATGGATCAATTCCTGCTATTAAGTTATCAACTTATAGGCGCCGCTTAAATTCCGGAAGTGAGGTGATATCTCTGTCTGCTACAGACAAAAACTTGTATACCTTCTTGCACACTTCCCCCCCCCCCCCCCCCCCCCCCCCCCTTTCTTTTTTGGGCTCTTCGTGCAAACGTCATTTCATTTTTGTGAAGGCAGATTACTAGAGGTGAAAAAGACTTTCAGAAGGTGACCTCACTGCCGAGAAATATGGGATCTCAGTTTTCATGCATGATAAAAGAGGCAAAAGTACTGGGAATGGCTCTTGGTATCCCTTGCTTAGATGGGTAAGCCTGACCGTTAACCTAAGTTCTCATACATGACTCTCTTAAAGGGTTCATATAAAGCAATCTGCAAAATAAGTTGTTGTTTAATTTAAACTTTTGTGAGGTCTGATATTTGTTTTTTCTATGCAAGTTCTAGATGGTTTATTTTGCATGATACTACGCCAAATCATAGCACACCTTAAATAAAATATCACTTTGCCTTTTTAATGTTACTGATCAACAATCAAAATGTAACCAAGTGACTGATCTCTTTCCTTGTGTTTAACACAATAAAAGGGATAAACGGTGAAGAAACATGATACTGAAGAATAAGATGGAGATTTTCTTTTTAAAGTGTTGTCACTAAAACTGTTTTGTGTATCTTTTAGAAATAAACCACCTCTTTATTCGAACCTTAATCATGAGGAATGAAACGTCTGATATCTGAATTGCAAAGAGATTTCTGAATTTGGGGAAAATTCCTACCTTGAATGCTTATAATGAGCACTCCTTTGGTCGGTGTGTATAATCAAACATTCATGAACTTTTCTAAGGGACAGCTTTAGGCCTCATATACCACTATTCAGTTGTAGATAGACCCAGTTTCCACATGACTTCGCTTATTGGAAACTGTTGGAAAGTATTCTCTGGAAGTTAATGTCCCTTGAAACAGATGGACCTCTAGTTAAAAAAACAGAAATCCCAACCCCCCCCACCTTTTAGGTACTTGTGGCCCTTTTATCATCTATTTCAAACAAAATATTTTGGACTAACTCTACATTTTTTCATATTCATCTAAAATTAGGATTGAGGAGGCAGAGGCGCAGTGTGCATTGTTAAACTCAGAATCATTGTGTGTAAGTAGAAACAGAAACCTTTTACTAATAGTTATAGCAGAGTATCTGATGTCCACTGGGATTCAAAATGTGCACATAATGTTGTCATGATAAAGACCATCAACAATTTTTATCATCATCTCAAATTGTCATTGACATAACCATAATGAACATTAGGATGGATGTTTTACTTCGGATTCAGATGTCTTTCTATTTGGAGCACGGACGGTGTATAGAGATATCTGCCTTGGTTAGTAGATGTTCATTTGCTAGCTCTTGAATTTCCTTAGATTGAATTATTATCTCTGTAATTATTGAGTACCCATTTTGCTAAAAATTAGGAGATGGTGGTTATGTCATTTGCTATGACATGGCAGACATTGAGAAGCAGCTTGGATTTGGAAGGAACTCATTGGTAATTTCTTTCTCCCACATAAATGTTAATGTCATAAGGAGGACTTTTCGTTTTTGGTTGTGGTTGAGTAAGGTGTAAATGTAATCATGACGCACAGTGGTATCTTTAAAGTTTATTTTTCAGTCGATACCATCATAATGGGTTATCCTCAAGAAAAGAGAAGGGGTGTTGTTTAAGCTGTAAAAGCACTCGTGCTTGGCTTTAAAATGTGAGAGGAAGCTCTCAGCATACTGCCATACACCACAAGATTCAATTTTCTATTTCAGAATTGATCTTTGTGAGGCCACTCATGTGGAGTAGTTTCCACATTTGCGGAAGCTCTGATGTGCACAAATTGGTGATAAACCGCTTGACCCTCCTCGTGAGATGACATTTACAAAAAGATGCAATATGATTATGTTTGAATATATTCGAATGCAATTGGGTTTCTTCTTTGACAAGCTTGGTGGTTCCCTGAATTGTAATTTTCAGATTACTCTTGCCTTACTTCTTGGTGGTGACTACTCCCAAGGAGTTTATGGCCTGGGCCCTGTGAGTTCTAACCTTATAACTTCTCTTTGATAGACAACACAATTTATTTTTTTTATGTAGTTGTCAGATTGCATTTGGAATGGTAAATGGAAACTTATGCTGTAAGATGAAATTGTTCTTTTTCTGTAGGAGTCAGCTTGTCATATTGTGAAATCAGTTGGAGATCATGCTGTCCTTCAAAAAGTTGCATCTGAAGGACTGTCTTTTGTAAAGAAGAAAAGAGTATTAAAGAAACAGAAGCCCGTTTCCAAGTGCAGTGACAACGAGAGCTCACAGGATCAAGAAATTAATATTAGTGGTGAATCCTAGAAATCCATAGATCACGTAACCAGCCTGCTTGTGGCTCTATCAAGCTGTTTTAATTGATTTTAACTGGTCTTTAAAACGAAGATTCATACGTTTGTAGTTGTGCTTATGTCAAATTTTCCATTTTTTATTAAGGGTTAGAGATATAGCATAATGCTTTTTGAGTTGTGTGATCGTCCTATGAGAAAGGTTTTTGAGATGACTTTGATGGATCTTTACTTCGTATTTCATATACTGACACGATTAACAACACAGTTATGTGTTTGTAAGTATACCATAGTTTGATTGATCAACCTTGACCCCTGTTTTTCTTTGTTTTTTTTTTAAAAGCACCTTGACCCTCATTATTTTGAGGTTATTTAGAATCACGGGTCTCCCATGATTTGACATTGCTCTTATGGTCCATATAAGATGCTATTATGCTCTCTTTAAGGTGACTTTGGCAGACCTTTACGTTTTAACATGATAAATGATAGCGTTATATGTGTGTATGAATACGAGTCTTATTAGTTGACTTTTACCCTTTCTACTTGTAGGTGATATAGAATTCAGAATTTACTCTGATAGTCTATCCAACTAGTGCTCTACATATGAATGTCAAATCATCTCTTGTGTCTAAACGCAATTTGATGAGAAGCAGTCAGTTTTGGGTTCTTTATGCTTGACTTGAAAATCTTAAGTCAAGTTCCCTTACCTTTTTGAAATCACTTGAGCGAGTATTTATATTAATATAAGTGATCTAGTTTAGTTCAAGTAATATAATCCATTATTGACTTGAGCATGCTATCCTTTGAATTTCATTACTTAGAATTTTTTTTTTGTCCCATAAAATCTGAAAAATAAAACCTGGGAAAATGCTTATTGTATAATGGAAAGGATAGAGGTTTTCTAACCTTTGGGGCACCTTTGAATCCTATTGGAGTTGTTCTTGATGAGGATATGTTGGTTATGTTGAAGTTGAGGCAGAAATGTTTTTTTCAATCTTGTATCTGATTTATATCATTCCAGTTAGAAGGCTTGGTATATCCCCCAGTTGGACTATTATACATAGATCCGTCCAATTTATGCCTGTGCATATTTATGTGTATGAGCAATCTAGCTTATACTTCGATCTTCAGTTCCAGATATTTGGCCTTATGAAATGGAAGAGTTTACATTAGCGTTACCATTGAATTTTTGTGTGGTTGTGTAGGAAGTGAGCATGATGCGCAAAGTGGTGATCAGCCCTTGCGAGTTATAAATGCTTATTTGAAGCCAAAGTGCCACTCGGCTGATTCTGAAGCTGTGTACAGGTAGACATCAGTTTTGTGTGGATACAGATGCTACCTACTGCATATGTGAGCATGTACTACACATGGGATTTTTTTTTGGTTGCTTGCAAGATATGTGCAACATGAAAGCCAATGAATGGTTTAACTAGAGAATTTTAAGAAAAAAATTGACTCCTTGACTGATGTAATTTCGGAAATAGTGATATCTATTGCATTTGTAAATATTTGATAATTAATTATATACTTTAGTTTCCTGTTTTCATGATGGTTATATAGTATATGAATTCTATATTGACAATTACCATTTAGTTTGAATGCAGTGTTCCTTTTTTTTCCATTTTTTATTTTAGGCCATGTTTTGTGATATAATCCCAGTAGGCCTAGCATTGTAGTTTTAATTCTAAATTTTCACTGTGAAATAGAAATGTATCGACAAGCGTAACAGAGTCTAATATACAGCTTCGTTTGAGTTTGCTATAGAGTTTACGAAGCCAATGTTCTGCATACTTTTGTAGCAGATTTTTCCATTTATTAAAAGCCGAGGATGGCATTTTGAACCGAGGTTTGATTAGGCAAGTTGAGTATTTAGAACTGGGCAGATCTTTTATTGATAAAACAATAATCAGGTCAATAGCACCGAGGAGTGAAACTCAAGCTGTCAGCTAACAACCAGCTGGCTAGGCAGCTGATCTTCCTTTGCAGCCTGTTCTGTTCTTAGCTCATCAACAACTGCTTTAGGCTATAGTTACTACTGTGTGAAAGCTATGCAGTGAAATTGCACTTTTAATGCCTTTGTAGGGCTCTTTCTCAGTATCCTTTTCAACGTTGCAAACTTCAAAAGATGTGTGCTCAGTTGTTTGAGTGGCCTCCGGAGAAAACAGGTTCTTCACTTGTTCTGTTGGTTATACTCATGCCGCTTATGCTCTTGCACATGCATCAAAGCTAAGAATTTATGCAAACATCATGTTAATTTTGATTGTTTTAAATGGCTGGAGTTTATAATGGCTAAATGGGAGTTGAGGTTTTTGGCTATTGTCCTTGTTAATACCAGAACAAGATTCTGGAAGCCAGAACGTTGAATTTTCTTCCTATAGCCAGTATTTTGCAATAACTTACGGTGGCTTAAAGTTGTGCGAGTCTTCAAATTAGGGAATTCTACTGGATTAAGAAACTACGCTAAAGTTGTTTGACATTTATATTTGAGAATTATTATGTCGGAACATTTCAAGAGCAAGAACTCGTGTCCACCTGTGGGGAACATTTTTTTGTGGAGTTATGCAAAGTTCAGCCTTGCTTATCCAAGATATGTGCAGTATCTCATGGGTTTAGTGCACCTTTTATTGAGAAATTAAAGACATAGCTAAGAGTCATGGATTCTTCAAAATGGCTGCTGTTCCAACATGTAATACGTGTGTAATATGGGTGAAGGGATACATACTAGACATAGATATTATGTCTCAACAGGACATGCCTTTGGAATAACATGAATAAAAGCATTTGTTTGGCAAAGATGGGTCTAGAGTCAAATTTAATTTTTTCTTGACAGAAAATGGGTACTTAAAGTAAAAGAGGGGAGAACATAAAATTCAAAATCTCTGAATGTATACATGAGCACAGATCATCTTTTCTTTTTGCTTTTCTGTGGTTTCAAAAGTTCAATTCTTTGTAGCTACTTTTATTTCTTTTGTATAATAATGCTCCAGCTTCTGTAACTTGTCGTGCTAGTATTTGTGCTTCGCACTTGGTCAATCTCGAACTAGAAAACTAAAATTCAAATCTCTACATAGATCAGGACGTGTCTAATATTAGTAAGTTCATAAAGACAACCACGTAGTTGCTTAAATATGTCTGGATGTTTGGGAGTGTTAGACATGCTATGTCCTTATTGTGACAATTCTCGTCTTCATCCAAAATCATATTTGAATGTGTTGAGTTTCCACGGTGGTCTTTTCAATTTCCCTTTTTTTTTTTTTTTAACCTCTTTTCTTTTCCCTTTTTTGCTTTCTTGCCTGTGCTTTGTGAGCTTATCCATGACTCATGGCACAGACGAGTATATCCTTACGAAGATTGCTGAGAGAGATTTACGGCGATTTTGTAATTTGCGTTCGACTTCAGTAGATCTAGGTCAGAAGCTTCCTCTAAACAAGGTACGTCCCTAGTTCTTGCTACTTCATTCTTGGCAATTACTCAACAAATTTGTAGTGTTATAGGATTCTGTCCAGTCACTCATGTTCTTCAAACTTGCATGGCTATACTATTAGTCCTGGTCTGGAATCTTCCAAAAATGGCATGTTTGGGATCTCATAAAAATTTGGAAACTCATTGTGATATGCATAGTGTTGAAAGCGTATTCTATCCTTTTGTCGGGACAATTATCAAATTGGAGCCACTAGCTTGTCTGATTTCACTGTGCTTTCAAGCAATTCTGGCAGTATCTTCTTTTAGACACTATAGAACATTTAGTTCCAATTTTAATTTTTGTTAAAGTGCATGACCGTGGGAACTACAGAATTGCCCTCTTGTATTTTAAATAAAGTTCGATGAAATCTGAGTCAATATTCTCTTTTTACTTTGCTGTCCTTTACTATTCGGCAGTGCAGTTGGATACCCCTTCCTCATGACTAGTAATATTTCCCTCTTGCAGATGCCAATGAAATGCCCTTTATCTGGAATTATCAAGCACCGAAAGGTTCAGGGAAGAGATTGTTTTGAGGTCTCATGGGAGGAGTTTGATGGACTTAAAACTTCCATTGTACCTGCAGATCTCGTGGAGGGGTACTGGATTTCATTGAATGTGGTGACTTGCTTAATTCTTGGTTGATGGTGCAGTCTAATATTTTGAAACTTTCCTCCTTGTTTACATTTTTTCTTTCTTTCTCAAGTGCCTGTCCAGAGAAGATTGTGGAATTTCAGCAGAAAAGAGCTGAAGAGAAAAAACAAAATCACCGAAAAGCAAGGCCAAAGAAATCAGAGAAGGGATCTTCTGTGGCCGAAGTTGATCTAAAACTACAACGACTAGCGCTTGATATTGAATTGGCAAGCAGTTCTATTCAGGATCCCTCCTTTCCTTGTGTTTTGACATCAGGAAACTATACTGCTACAACAGAAGCTGATCTAACAAACCAAGATAAGTGGCTTGATCCAAAGAGCAATGCTAACTGCAACGATGATATGTCTTGCTATCAACAGTTGGCAATGCTGAGTGCTAAAAATGTGGTCATTGACCTCTTAAGCCCTACCCCACCAAGAAAAAGCCGTACTGTTTCCAGACATCCACAGCCAAATTGTCAAGATATGGATGTGATTGAATTGTGCGAGTCGGAAGCTGATGTGTCGCCTGAACATGAGAAGAAGGCAAGAGAATTGCGGTCATTCCTAGCCAGCATTAAGGATGATTTGCCCTGAACATCCATTAAGAGGATGGACTCTGCAGAAAAGAACAAATTTAATTTAATGTAATGTAGTCCGAGTTTGACATTGACACTTCTTTTGTGTCATGCGTCCCTTTAGTTTCCTCATTGGATGTAGAGATACTCTAGTGTATTGCCTTGCCATTATAATTTAGATTTAGGGCAAGGTTACTGGACAAATTAACATAAAATGCTCCAATTTGTTTGTCTTCTCCCACATATGTAGTTCCTGGTTTGGACATTCGCAGTTGATTGTGATTTTGCTTGTATTAGAGTAAAACCAGGGAATACAAAAGCAAAACGAGAATGCGTTCAAAGAATGAAAGACACTATGAAAGGACCAATGCAATATGAACTTAAGAAGTTGTATGAAGCAGAGAATTCAACAGTTGGCCAAAATCTAAGTAGACTGTATTATACCAACTTACCTAATTGTAAACTCAACATTTGTACTCGCTCATCCAAATTCTTGGAATTTATCTTCTCAAACACAAGTGAAATTAAAGTTTATGATTCACATGTCATTGCTAACAGGCACCTTCCCCATTAGACGCAATTTATCTCAACGTGCATGGCCTATATTAGTCTGGGCATTTTACATTAAATCATGCTCTTCCTTTTCTAAATGTGGCATTTAATAACTCAATATTTCAATTTACAATTACGCTTTCTTAATGCAAATGGTGTTAATTTACACAGTAAAAATGATATTACATTTAAGTAGATGATTGAAAGAGACCAAAAACACATCGTTTTTACAAAAATGGTATGTACAGAAATGGAAGAAATTCTTCAGCTGAAATCTGGCATGGTAGCTATATACTCTTGCTCCCTTCGGTGTAATATGCACACCACACCACTCATCTCTAGGAATGGCCTTTATCTGAAGAATTATAATTCCAAAAGAAGAGTTTAAGTAAACAAATCAATGAAGTAAGCACAACTCCATGATGAAACATGGAACTCAAGATAGATTAGTTTTTTTGTTCCATTTAGAGATTTCAAGAACACAAGATAGATTAGTTTCATCTTAACCTGCCTATTAGTTCCTTTGCAGTGCTCCTAGCATTTAAAAGCTGGGAGCTTCTGGCATCATCGGATATTGCAGCTTCCAATTTCAAAAAGAACTCCTTGTATATAGTACTTATGTCTACTGTTTCCCCTCTCCCTGCTGGACGGAAGCACTCAGTTGTTCTCAACATGTTTCCATGCTCTTTATCTCCATTACGCGCTCCGCCTTGCAACTTAGGTTTCACTGATCTCCTTTCTTCCCTGCATCTTTCCAAAGCTTCCATCCTTGCAGCCATGACAGTGGCTCGACTAATACACGCTGGAGGGATCTGTAAAACAGAGTGCCCATTTAAACAGGAGTCAATTATGTAACAATTGAGAAGC
The DNA here is from genome assembly GCA_028551475.1 of Casuarina equisetifolia. Taxonomy (NCBI): domain Eukaryota; kingdom Viridiplantae; phylum Streptophyta; class Magnoliopsida; order Fagales; family Casuarinaceae; genus Casuarina; species Casuarina equisetifolia. Next base: position 20,915,219 of record CM052355.1, read on the forward strand.
TCAAAAGACAGATCACCAAATGTCAAAGCAACTGTAAAATAGGCACACCCTTATCATGTAAACACATTATCACTTCTCAACCAAGAGAATGTTCTCTCTTTGCCTCTAAATGTGTTTTTTTTTCTTTCCACTAAAACCAAATTTTAAGGTCAGATAGTGGTTTCCTCATTTTCAGTAGAAATCCAATTCAATAGAGATGTCCTATAGGGCAGAATGTAAACACTGAATCAAAACACGACAGTGGAAGAGAGAGGGAGAGATATATCCCAAGTTACCTGTGCAAGCTGTGCAACCTTATACCCAAAACTTCTGTCCGAAACACCAGTGACAAGCTTATATAGGTAAGTGACGTCCTCATGATCTGGTTTTGAATTCTTTACATCTGATCCTTCATGTGAGGTCAAATACGAAACATGGTAGGTCCCAACAGAGCCTGGAAATTCAGTTCTAATATCTGCAATTCTGGGGTAATGGGTGACAAAGAGGACCATGCATCTTTTCTGGTCTAGCAGGTAGTGCAATGTAGCATAGGCTATAGCTACACCATCATGTGTACTTGTGCCTCTCCCAAGTTCATCGATGACAACCAATGAATGTGCTGTGCAATTTTGGAGTATATGAGAAGCTTCACTTAACTCTTCTAAAAAGGTACTTCTTCCTTGTTGAATACTGTCAGAAGCACCCATTCGGGTATAGATACCATCTAGCACATGTAGTTTTGCTGATGATGCTGGTACGAAAGACCCAACCTAGAGGACCCACACAAATTTCCATCAAGCAAAAGACCAAACCAGAATGAGATCCATTTTGTTAAACAGAGGGCATAAGAGGAAGACTTTAGACATTTGAAAATTTTACTTGACAATAACCACTAGCTGCAGAAATTTCACCATTAAATCCCATTTCAGAAAACAGCCAAATGCATACAAGGTGAAGATCCTAACCAAGAAGCCCAGGACAAAAGAAGAAAATAAAAGAAGACTTTGCTTGGTATCAAAAGATGCACAAGGACATCATTTCCCCAGGCTGAATGCTAGGCCATTCTTACTCATGGTTAAGTACCGGATAATATAAGCACAAAACACAAATTCAACAATTCAAGAGCTAAATGAAATTTGAAATTGAAATGGCAAAACAATACATGAAAGTGTAACTCTTTGAGACAAAAAAGGAGAAAATAAAAGGACAGCCACATTTACTTTCCCTTGAATAAAAATTGGACATCCTGCAGATGTAACTGATTTGAAAAATTTCTCGAGTTTACTGTGAAGATGGTCAATTCCATTTTAAGTTCAAACTGATTTGATTATACCTGGGCCATGATAGCAATGAGAGCAACTTGGCGAATGTAGCAACTCTTTCCACCCATGTTGGGTCCGGTAACAATCTGACAGTACTCTCTGTCTGCATGCAAATACGTGTCATTTGGAACAAAATGGTCTTGCAATGTAGTGTCCAAAACCTGGTCAAAAGTAACAAGCAGTAAAGAGGAGGCAAAATATCCAAAAACCAAACCCCTATATCCTCAAATCACAGGTCCAGAAAGCAAGTTCAACATGTGACACAGAGAGTGGGCAGAAAGTAGAAAACCACCTCTCTGAGAAAGGGAATGTCTCCTCCAGTGTAGAGGAAGAAAAGGGGTAAACGAGGGTGTGAGAGAGAGACTGTGTAAACTGAAAAGACAAAAACGCATCTGGACTCAAATCCCTTTTACAGATATGTCTTTAGTTTGTAGTTCAAGAACTCCCTTCATTACTTCTTACTACTAAAATGGGGGAAAAACATCACAAATAACATACAAACGGATATTTTACGCTTACCTTCTTAGGCCACCTTTCTTCTTTCAAAACTGTTTCAAGAAAATTTTAATGTTTCAAGTCAAAATATTTCACGACTATCATACTTTTCTATATTTATAGACGGATTAAATTACAAAAAATTGGTAAAGTTAGGGTTAACAAAATTATAGTTTAGTGTTCTGTTCCGAAAAGAATCTCAGATTGCACGCTGAATGTGTATTTTCCCAAAGAAGATGCTCTCTCCAAGAAAAATGAGAAACATGGCTTGAACTACTGAATTCTATTTAATCTTAAATTGCAGTAGCCTCATTACAAAGGAATCTTTGGAATTGGACTCTGAAGACCATTAAAATCACCCAAGGAGAAGAATATCATATTCCTTAATAATGATCTATAATTTGAAATGCCTAAAACTATTTGCATATCAATGTATCATTTTACCCTACAGAAAACGCATGCAGCAACTACTAGCACCCAAGGCATTGAGATAAGATAAAGAAAGCCTCTTGTTGGACAAGTTGAAGTACTTTGTGTATTTGCAACATCAAGTTGCTCAAAGACTACAATACCTTAACTGAAAACGAATATATGGTTATTCATGATATAACATCATTTCAACAGATTCCTTTTGTAATCAATAAGATACATCAGTGAGTGTAATGTATAACATACCGGATGACGACCAGAATGGATATGTAACTGAACAGGTTCATCTTCATTGACAAAAACAGGCCGAACATAATTCTGTGACAGATTCATTTAGAAGATTAGATAACCATACATCATTGATTTCAAGTTGCAGATATAGTGGATAATTTCCTACCCTATCTTCCTAAATGATTCTTCTGTTTGACAAAACCATAAGAAAGAACTGAAAGTAAATGCTTTTCCACCATTGCATCAAAAGCGAAAGTGACTTGTATCAACTATAATAAATGAAAAAAAGAATTATGACAAAATTCAAACAGTGTAAATACTTCTGGAAACATCCTCAAAGCTGTGGCAGCAATCTAGGGAGAGAGGGAATAACTATTTCTCCAAGAGTTTACCTTACTTATAGAAAGAATGGCAAGTGAATGTAGACAATCCAAAGTTGCTAGTGCCTGAACAGCAGCTTGGAACTCGGCATAATATTTACCGAATCCCTTGAGAAAACTATCCCAAGCAGCCCGACAGGCAATAGTTAACTTCTCATTTGCGAGGGATAACTGATCTAGAGCAGTCAAGACTTCAGGTGGGTGATAACGAATTGTTTTTTTGGTGCTATTTACCTTAACCCAATTCAAAGGCACCTTCACATCTAAGGGCAACTGCAGCAGAGCGACAATAAGTTAGACATACCAACAAATTATTCAGATATAATCAACTGCTTCCAAGGTATATTTTTCAAATAAATAGTCAAAGTAAAGGGCAGGATATCTGAAAACAAGGCCAATAACAGTGAAAAATCAACAGACACATGAATAAAGAAAAAGGACTTTGAGGGAGCATCATTTTCAAGTTAACAGAATTTGATAAGAAAAACAAAACTAGTGCCCATTTTATTAACTTATAACATAACCAACATCTTGTTATGCTAACCATAGTGCAACACTTTTAGTAAAGAAGAGTGTCCTTGGTTCTTAATTCAAAGGTTAGTCTTAAAAGCACCTCAAACCTTCTGGTAGAAAAATGTAATAATTTATGCAGCAGAGCTAAAGGTTCAATGAACAACAAAACAGAGGTGATAAAAAAACAGATCAGAAAGAAAACACCACCGCTACTGACCAAAGTCACAATTTAAATTTTAAAAAAAAAAAAAAAGGACAGCCTCATCATTTTTGTTGAATCATAACAGGAACATAGACCTCCACATTAAAAAATTCGAGCCTCAGAAACTTTCCCTTTCCTGCGCCACTGCCAACCCCCTCTTCCCCCAACAACAAAACAAAACACACAAGACACACAACAAAGAGAAAAAAATTGCGTCAACAACAGGGTAGAAAAGCCAGAACATCAGTTCTTCGGCAAAATGTAACTTGTAGATGTTAAAAAAAAAAAATCATATATCAATAACTTGCATTAATCGTAATTACATAAAACACTATTGAGGCTTAAATTTCACTCAAGTACCTCTATCAAATGAGTTATTCCAGACACGCTCATGAATTCCAACTTATGCATTCCAAGCTGCTTGCGGCACAAATCAATCAGAGAATCCAATTTCTCCTTTGTAAGTTGAAGCTCTTTCCGGGTTTTACCAACCTTTGCATATACATCCATGTCAAGATGGCACGGGGATCGATAAAGGCATAATGAAACACAGAGAATTAGTGGGGTAGGAGAGAGAAAGAGAGAAAGAGAGAGGACTGATATTCAGAATATTTAAAGGATAAAAGCCATTATCAATAGTACAGACCTCAGGAAATTCGTCATTAGAAGTGATAATTAAATTTTGAATAATGAAACACAGAGAACTAGTGGGATAGGAGAGGAACAGAAAGAGAGAGAGAGAGGACCGATATTCAGAATATTTAAAGGATAAAAGCCTTTGTCAATAGTACAAACCTCAGGAAATTCGTCGTTAGAAGTGATAATTAAATTTTGAAGATCCCTTTGATCAGCTGCTTCTTTGTTAAGGGTAGACAACAGTTTTCCAGCATTTCCTATCATACCGGATGACGAAGCAGTCAAAATCAACTTTCTCAACAGTTCAGAGCGAACAGTCCTAGTTTTCATATTCTTGCCATTGTTCTTGTCTTCGATGTGAAGTTGCTGAAGTTGTTTTCCAGCATATAAAATAGCTTGAATAACTGCAATGAACTACAATCATAAAAAAAAAAAAAAAAAAACTGTCAGCCCGGCACACGAGAGGCATGAGTATTGGCTCTGTTAATCAAAAACAGCTGGACGATGAGGGGAAAAAGTTTTATTCTGGTGCAACTGATTCTAGTTTTGACGTCTAAAATTATTTGAACTTAAGAAATATTCATTCTAAGCCAACAGGATAGTTTGCATTAACAATGAATACATTCATCAAGAAGATCACAAGAAAAACAACCAATATTAATTCATCTGATTGCCCATTGCTATCTTTCTTAACAGAAAAATTTTGCTATTGTTTGGCAACTGTGTTGAAAAGCCTTCTTTTCATTTTATGTTTCAAAATGTTGTGTAGTTCTTTCTAAAATGAGAAGACCAGAAATAGAAAAGCATTCTTTCCAGTGCATACATTTGCAAACTCGTTTGGATAAACTATCTGAAAATGGCTCAAAAAATCCGTTCCAAAACTTTGGATTGTTAGGAGTAGCTGTCCAAACAGGTCTTGTAGCATTGCACGGACTGCTACACAGCACTCGCAGTCACAATATGGTTATTAAACAGCTTGTACTGATATGAAATGACTGTGAAAATAGGTTTATCAGTGACTGTGTCGCCATCATATCAGTTCTGGCGGCCACGTAACAGAGAGCTCTGCAACCCAACCTTAGACTGTAGAGACTGTCCATCCCCGGGACCACTGCCTTCCATTCTACAGTGGGTCACAGTCTCACCCAATAGTGGCACTTGCTAGGATAAGATCCCGTGTAACTCAACCAAACACCTCCATGGGGGTGAGAGTGGGTCGCTAAAAGAACCCCACGATCATTTTTAGAGGAGATTTTATAAATCACAGCCTCCTCTCCATCTCTGTGCGTAAATTAAAAAAAAAAAAAACTAATGGGAGATTAATGGAAAAAATAATCTTATAAACTCAGGAAATGTAAGGACCATATCATTACTTTCTAAGTATTCTTTTCTCAATAAAATTATTCTTTTTAGTTTTGAGCAATTTATGAGGAATATTTTTAAGTGCAGGTCACATCAAAAACTTGTTCCGATAATTGTTTTCTAAAATGTTCTGTTATTTAGAACAAAAACTCAGAAAAATACAACACTGAAAAGTGTACGTTATGTTTCACAAAAGGATTTAAGATTTTACCAGCAAGGAGCATAGCATGTAGTTGCCTAATTCAAAGAAGTTAATCCGCATGCACTTGCACTTAAGCTTGGTTCTTTCCTTTTTTATTAATTTTTCTTTCTCTGCAGGGGGAAGGGGGATGAGACAGAAAAGAAAGAGAAGTTAAGATATATGACTTCGAATGTCTTGGTGGTTTTGGAGTAAGGTTAGAAAATAACCTCTGAAGTACATTTATGGGAATCATTGGCCAAGGGGCAACATTTAAGCAACTGTTATGCTGGTACGTATAACAACACCTATTGTGTCAACAAGTAAACGGAATAAAAGTAACATATTCATAGAGAAAGATGAGCCATTTATTACCTCAGATGGGTTCACAGTCCCATGGAAGATTCTTGCTATTCCACGTTGAATATCAGGTGACCTTCCTAGAGACGTTAAAACTGAAGTAAGTAAATAATTCAACTCAGGTTGTACAATTGTAACGTCAGAATCTTCCTCATCTTGTTCTCCAATATTTAGACTAGCTCCGGAAGACCTCATTGACTCTGCAATCTCAGAAACAGCATCAAGACGAGCAGAAATCATGTTTCTATCACATAAAGGGTGAGTCACCTGTATCATGCGATAGAACTATCAAACACCAGAGAAAGAGAAAATTTTCAAGCCAAAATACATCAGATTGATATCCATTTCCCATACCCAGTGCCTAAGAAGTCTTGAACCAAAAATAGTCAGTGTATGATTCATTAACTGCAGCAAGGAGCCAGACTCAGATCCATCACTGCTATTCCGCAAAACCTAAAGACAAGCGAACATAGTTATCTACTGCTAGAAAAAGGTATAAAATGAAGTATTCATAATGAAGAAAAATCAAAGCAAAAGCTGCTGTTCTACCTCCGGAAAACGTAAAAATGCATTTTGAATTTACCACAGGGACCTTCAAGGCCTAGCAAAATAAAATGGATAAAATTCTTCAAGGTACTTTCAAAATGAATCAGAATTTTGTGCAGGAAGTTCATTTTTCGTACAACTAGGTAAAATTTATCCGACATAGCTGCTGCCAACTCCAACATGTGGGCTCGAAGAATTTACAATAGATGAAAATAGGGCCTTAAAAACACAAATGCTGCCAGTGCAGCATCTGAGTCAATAACCATATTCCAACCAATTCCAGTAGGAGAACCATGGTAGCAGAGTAAATAAACCTTATGCTTGCTTAGCAACGTTGGCAGTTTAAGTGTCATAGTACTGGTTTTATTAAAATTTGACGTGCAAACAACTTTTCAGCTATAGTAGTCAATTACCTCCAACTGTTGAAGTGCATTTGCCGAGAGGGCCATCTCTGCGTTGCTTGAGAAGGGCCGAAATGAAGCTCCGAGGGACACAACTCTTTCAAAACCAAATTGTTTTAGGTGACGAGTGGTTAAGGCCAACGCTTGGATAGCCAGATCTGGCATGCTCATAATTCCCTTTAAAATCAAAACACCATGGTGTAAAAAGCTGACATATGATAAAGAAATGCAAAATAAGATAAAACAAAATAAAATAATGAAAAGGTATTATATAAGTACATAGTGAGGAAAAAAGACAGACAATAGCATTATAGAAGACCAAAAATAAAGATGTAATCACTTAATTTTAAATATGAAATAAAGCAACTCGAAAGATTTGCAGCCAAAAGACCTCACATAATTCAACTAGCCCATGAGGATAAAGTAATTTCAAGGTTATTCAACTAAAATAAGATTGCTAAAGGAGCAGTTGCCAATTGAAGAGTGTAATGCATGCCCAACGTTTTCATACAGCTTAGTGCATGAAGAAAAATGCTAATTGTACCACACCTCAATTGCCAAGTGATTGCTTCCCTGCTGTGTGACCTCTGTGTCTAGCTTTGCTTGGTCTGCTAAGTTATCTTCGCTGATTCCCTCAAACATGGACATCACTTCAGCAAGTGCACCACCATCTTTGAAGCACTCTCGCGAGGCACGCTCCACCCGGACGTTTGAGGCAGGTCCGGCATAAGCAAGTAACGACTAGTTACAGCAGTTCGCAATAATGTTAGGGAAGTCCAACTTAGAGGCAAGGAAAATCAGATGGTAATTAAATTAGACAACAAGCGTAAACAAGCCTCATAACGAAAATGAGAAATCATATCATCCGTGTATTAAAGGAAAAAAATATATATAAACTTTCAACGGAAACGCAATAGGAGGATTGAAGCCCTTAACTGATATCAGTACAGCTAATTAGAATACATATCTCAAACATGAACAAAACATGTTTCGTTTCTTCTATAACACAACTGTTGCTATCAGAACTACGAGTGTACCTTCTCTGTTTGCTTAGAAAGAGGCTCCCCAAGAAGTAACTCGGCGGGTGACAAGCTAAAAACCACGGCCTCAAGCTCACTTCTCAAAAAATTATCATTGAACTCCGCATGAACCACGTCGCCAGTAGATATCTCCACCGCAACCATCGCAATTCTCACATCCACTCCACGCTCCAAATTCTTTCCCAAGACACACTTCTCCACTACACACATCAAATAACTACTCTCTCTTCCACACCCCTCATCTCCTCCCCCTACCTCCTCGGCCGCCTCTAGAGTTGCCTTCGTGTACAATGCCGATAATCCCCGGCAAAACGGGCCCAGACGATTCGCCCCATGCGCCTTAATGGCCGCGGTCTCGGTCTGTTTAACCACGCCAACCTTATACCCAGCACTCACAAGCCTCCTCACATGGACGTTTAACCGAAAGGTTGGCACGCTGGCCGTCATAAAATTGTGATCCAAATGGGCATAAATCCTCAACTCTCTCGCAGCAATTTCAGCATCTTCGCCAAAAAACCGGTACTTGTAACCAACTTCCACCATCAAGAGAACATCTGGGTAATTTTTCTTCAGGTCCACAACTTGCTGTTCTAAGGGGGTGTACTTGGTCGGATTTGGGTTCAGGTTATGGGTCGCAGGGCCCGGCGGGGTTAGAGAAGGTTCTAGAAGTTTGCTGAGGAATTTTTGGTGGAGAGAGGGGCTGGGGAGAGGAGGAATGGGGTTATGGGTGTGGGGGGAAAGTTTGGAGATTTTTGAGGGCTTGGGATTGGCGGAGGAGCGCTGGGACGCGAGGAGGCGTTTGGAGGGTGAAAAAGTGACAGTGGCTGAGATTTTGGTAGGTGGGGTGGATGGATTTGGGAGAGAGAGCAGTGGCTTTGAAGAAGAAGGAGAGGAAGGAGAAGGATTTACTGGGATTTTCGGTTTTGGAGCAAAGAAGCGAGATATCACTTCCTGCTTTTGCTTGCCCATGGTGGTGGCGATGGCGATGGCGGTGGCGGGGGAAGCGAAGCCAGAATTACTTCAGAATCGTTTTCTGATTTGGCGCGCTTTGTTCTGAAGTCTGGACGTATTCCGGAGGAGAATGTCTGCACATTTTGTCTTTCCCAATTCTATGGCCCCTTTATATATATATATATATTAAAGGGAAAATTTATCAGGAGGGAGAGGCTCGAAGCTGGCTTCCTATGTGATATGTTGTAACACAGTCCCTACTGAGTTGTCAGGTTTTGAGTTTATGATCCCGAACCTTTTTCATCATGGTAAAATTTATTTTTCTTGATATGAAAAAAAAGAGATTAAAATGAAATTTTATGGAATTCATTTTTTTTCGTACACACACCCATTTATAGGATTAAAGGTTTGTTGATTTTTGGGCCCTTTTTGTATTCTCATTTAAGTTAAAAATGGATATTTTTATTAACTAACTCAATAATATTTTTATAAGGTACCTTGTGAGAAAAAGATAACTAACACATATAAGGTCACAAATGATACTCCAATTACGTGGATAATATTGAGAACTAGAAGTGAAAATATTTAGTTTTGATACCATATTACGTGGACCAATAATATTTCAAAAAGACATCTTAGAAAGAAGGGAAAAATCACCACATATTAGTCCATAAGATAATACCTAATTTTCGATATGGAACAAATTCTAATAGTTTTATCACTTGTTTATGAGTCAACTTTTTGATGTAAAAAATCAAAATGAGAAGACTATCAGAATTTCATAATGTGTGAGTCATATACATTATCAAAAATCAAAAAGTTGCATCATAAACATTATGAGCTTATATGAGTCATGCATTATCAAAAAGACTATTGAGTCAACTTTTTAGGTGACTCATATGGAATATCTAATAATTATGCTCATAAGACCATGAAGTCCATTAACCAGGTAATCCAATAAATATTTTTATAAACCCAAATAAGTAATTGACATAATGCTTAGGCCATGAAAGTATTAATACAATTGATATCTAATCATCACATTCACTCGTCACCAAAAATATCTATTCACATAACCCAACAATGTTACATTTTGAATATAAAAAAAGAAAAGAAAAGAAAAGAACAGAAAAGAAACAACGTTACATTTTGAAGGATTATAATAAATTGTTAAGTTCAATGTAAAAGTATAATACTTTGATAGAGTAATTTATATAAATCAAAAAATATTTTAAAATTTTAAATCAGATGGAAAGTATTCTTTGTAATTTTCAGTACAAATAATTTGAAGAAGTCCTTAAGGATGACATGCCCTAAGAACTGGGATAGCTTTCTTGGTGTCTAAAGCAAAGCACATCGGAGGACTTGTTTGTTTGAAAAGTTGGAGGTAGATAAATCGTGTGGGCACATTCTGCTACATACCAATTCATAACACTCTTAAAATGTGGAACTGAAAACCAAGTCAGGGAGCATATGCTTACTACTAAACTACATGTTATGTAATTCATTAGCCTCAATTAGTAATATCTAAAATCCTTTTTAATCAAAAGTTAGGCTATTAACTTCTAAGACTTGGAGAATTTGGCAATGATTTTGCGTAATTGTCTTTTAGACTTTTTATTTTCAATTATTTCCCGTCTTCCGATTAAGAAGAATTTCCTCTTATTTCAAGTAGACCCCGGATTTGTCTGAAATATGTCTTACTCTGCAACTGGCAGTCTTGAAAAGGCCTTGAGAAAAGGTGAGACGGAGAATTGAGTGGCGAAAGAAGTCGGAGAAAAGTAAGTTTGAATGGACAAAAGGCTCGTCTTAGACCACGTAAGGCAGTGGAGACGAGACTACTACATCCACACCATCCCCTTATATGAAATGAGGTACAGAAGGAGCCAGCGGAACTGTTCTGTTCTTGCACCACTGGAAATATTTGTATCCATTTAATACACCCCTCCATCCCACGCTCCATAATCTAAAGATTGGAGCCCCAAATTATTAAACTATTCGTCCGCGTCTAGTGTCAAATGTCGCAAATACCCATTTCCTGTGGGACATCAATGTCCAAAATATACCCGTCGGTGATGTTCTCGATACCCACACTAGCCAGTCATAAATCATAGATCCGAAGAAATAGGAATCCGTATAATTGAGAAATAGTTGTAGAAAAATTTAAATAATTTTTTTAAAAAAGTTCTTATGTTAACTTTTGAATTAAATTTTTAAGTATAATATTTAAATTTATATTAAATCTATTTTATTTTATACAATTTCGAGTCTAATGTTATTTGACATGTGGTAACGTGTGACAAAAAATTTCATATAATATCTTGCAGCAAAACTTAAATTTCTTTTAATTTTTGAAAGGTATAATAGACTGTCCGAATTTAATTTATCATATTTGAAGGAGAAAATGAAACCAAAGTGTCATAACTATTTACATCTCTGAAGAAAAATCATGAAGAGAACGTGTCTTTCTTATTTGCCAGAGACTTGCAATGGAGGAGGTGTGGCGTGGCGTGGCGTGGCAGATTTTGGTGAACAGCGAAGCCTTTCTTCCTAACTCGTCACAGATACCTTCTGCTTTCCAAACATAGAAAATAAGCAGCAAAACGTAATGCACGGAGTGGGCATTTATGTATTTTCACAAGAAATTGGGGTTTAGACGACAGGAATCCCTATAAAAGAAAAAAGAAAATCCAACTTATCCATCCCATGCCGTCGTGTTAGGTTTGCGGGATCCTTTGATAGGTTTAAAAACCCCAAAGCCTCCGACAACATCTCCACCCCCTCCATATGAATGGGAAATGAAAAACTTCTCCCCAAAATTCCGTGCGCCGAGCTTGGACGACCATATCCAAGGAAGAAGAGAAGGAAAAGAAAGCATACAGGAAGATAAAGAGGAAGAGGAAGAGGAAGAGGAAGAGGAGGAAGAAAGAGCTATATGTGAATGGGATTTCAGTCTGTCCACTATTGTCTCTTCGGGCGCAGCCGGAGCTGGGTCTGACACCATCGGAGTAATCGAGTTCGACCCGTCTGACAGCTTCATCGCCACCGGCGGCATTGCAAGGAAGATTAGGATTTATAGTCTACGCTCCTTGTTACCTCATGACAATAACTTAGGTGAGCACAGTAATATTGCTACTATTTCGTTAGATCATGCTAGTGTATATGACTTCTGCATATGTACTCCGGCGAAGCTTAGCAGCCTGAAGTGGAAACCCAGTTCGGGAGGGCGGGTCTTGGGGTCCGGAGACTATGATGGGGTGGTCATGGAATATGACCTGGAGACAAGAGCGCCCATTTTTGAGCGCGACGAACATGGCGGGCGGCGAGTCTGGAGCATGGACTATATGCGTTGGGATCCGGTTACGGGGGCGTCCGGATCGGATGACGGAACCATGCAAATGTGGGATTCCCGTTGCGAAGGAGGGAAATGCGTGGCCTCGGTGCAGCCCAGTGGGCGACGTAGTCCGGTCTGTTGCGTCGAGTTCAATCCGGTTGGTGGACCACTAGTCGCCGTCGGATGTGCGGATCGGAGGGCGTACGCCTATGATGTCCGGCGAATGGGGGATCCAGTTGCAGTGTTCGATGGGCATGGTAAAACCGTAACATACGTCCGATTTCTCGATACCCACACGTTGGCTTCAGCCGGGACTGACGGATGTCTGAAACTGTGGAATATCAATGACGCCCATCTTATCCGAACATACAGAGGACACGTGAATCGCCGGAGCTTTGTCGGGCTGTCGGTGTGGAGAGACGGCGGTTTGCTGGGTTGCGGGTCGGAGTGTAACCAGGTTTTCGTGTATGACCGGCGGTGGAGCGAGCCTATATGGGTGCATGGATTCGAGGCAGTGAGCGGAGGCAGATGTGATCAGGGCTTTGTGAGTAGCGTGTGCTGGAGGCAGATTGGCGAGGACCGATGCACTTTAGCGGCAGGAGGATCAGATGGCGTTTTGCAGGTCTTTCTAGGGAAAAGGAAGATAATCTGATACTGACAATGCCTTCCTCTTGGCAATTTCAATTACGCAAAGAATGGAGGCCACTTATCTTATCTTCAACGAATCTTTTCTGAGGAAGTCTTTTATGAATGCAAGTATACTTATCTGGAATGTCTCTCCTGTCATTTAATTGGGACTGGGCCTCCTATACCCTCTTCATTCATTCCAAGACAGTTTTATTTATATTTATATTTATATTTTTATGCTTTCCATTCTTGCGTAGCTTTTTGTTTACATGGGATTTTTTGCAAAATACTTTGTTTTGCCTTAACTCGTGGAACTGTGTTCAAAGAACACGTAGAAAACTGTGTTGTTGGCTCAGATCGTCTGCAGCCAAAAAAAATTATGATGGCACGGTCGACGACGGAGTGTTCTGTCTCCTGGAACATCTGAACAACACTGTGAACGTCGGGAACATTAATGGTGGCTCGAATATTTCTAATTCAAATCAGATGCTGCAAAGGATTGCGTATCTGTTTTTTTACCTCAATTTTCTTTTCCCTCAAACAGCATAGAGTCTTGACAACTTTTCTTCGTAAGTCAAGGTGCATTTAAATGCACAATCTTGATAGAGAATACAAAAGGGTAGGACATAGAACTTAATTCATTTAAATATATAATATAATCCATTTAAACATAAACTTGAATATTGGGTGCCGTGATTCACAATAACAAACATAAAAAAATTACCATAGTCGAATAGTCCATTACAAAATTGTCAAAAACTTTGATTCATGATCTTTATCATTAAACAAAAGGGTAAAAAGAAAAGAAAATCATCAAGGCAATTTGTAATGCTCCAAATCAAGTTAATCTTCTTATCCCTTCTCGAGAAGTATGTAGAATCCAAATTTGGGGGAAGTGCAGTGAAAGTACTTCCTTATGACATATTTTAATTTCCAAGGACTTAAAAAATCTCCCATTGCAGCACTTGCGAGAGAGAGAGAGAGAGAGAGAGAGAGAGAGAGAGAGAGAGAGAGAGAGAGAGAGAGAGAATTTTATACAGATACAGAAAGTCTATGCAACATCGAAAAAAGTTAGATGTCAATATAGAAAGTCTATGCAACATGGGAAAAAGTTAAATGTAAAAGAAAGAATTAATCTATATAGTCATAATCGGTACTCACATTTTTGAGAATGCCTATTCTCAAGAAAGAGAGTACGCAGTTTAAGATTATGAAACAATTATGGGATTTTTTTTATATCATACTCTCATTGATCTCCACTTTCATAAGAAACCACTAATTACATTGCTTAATCTCACCCGCTCAGCTAGATATTATATCCGGAGGTAAAGCTTTAGTTAATAGTTCGGTTAGGTTTGTGATGCTTGGCTCTACTTTCAATACCAACACCTTCTCTTTTTCAACAAATTCACACAGGTGATGATATTGAAACTTAAATAGACTTCATTGCTTTCCAAAACATTAGATTCTTCGTCAAGCAAATGCAATCATATCATCAGAAAATGTCTCCTTTATGTCTCGAATGCATCTCATTGAAAAAACCTGGAAGCCATAACTGCGTCTTTATGAGTTCTTGCCAATGTCAGGAAGCTCGCTACGGCAAAGACAATGGTTGGTTGTAAAGTCAATTGATCGCATCATTCACAAAGCCAAGGTTACCAACAGTAAATATTCCTCTCTTTATAGGTTTAGCATACTTTGTACCAACAACCTGTAATTACTTTGAATCCTTATCATTCATTAACTTTGATCTTTGCTTCAATGCATATGAAAACCTATTCAAGATCATCACTACATAAGGACACATATCTTACATCCATTTATGAGTTCTAAATCATAAATGAAACAACCCTTCGGTGACTAATCTTCCTTGGCATTTCGCAATAGTTCAAACAATATCTTCCTTTATTTTCTAGATCTACTTGTATCCGACAATTAGTAGATTTTTTTGTTTTATTTTTTTGTTTTACCATTGTGATGGGCACTCCTCTTTTGATTCATGGCTTGCTGCCGACTTATAAAGTTACTATAGTCAATAGCTTATTGAAATGTAGTTAATTTTCATCTCCCATAGGTAGGTAAAGCTTTCGTGCTACTTGGCTTTGACACCTTGGTTGATATTCAATGGTTGTACTTAACCAATGTTTGAACTCCCTATCTTTTACTTCAACTTATTCTCCATTAAGAAGCTTAGAAGTAAATGTTTAACCTGATTTTGAGTCCCTTCATTTTTGTATTCAATTTTTTATTTTTTCTAACACTCGCAATCAGTCAAAATGAACATTTCAACTAGGAATTATCTTTTGGGAAATCAAATATCATAAGCAGCATCCTTTAGACACATTTTTAAGCTTTGGACGTATGTTATGTAATTGCAAACTGAACATGTTGTGTTGTATACATTACAACCAAATATTTTTACGTTGAAAAGACCATAAGAAATTTCATATTGCGTCACTTGATGTCTTTTTCTTTCTCAATGCCTTCGAACTTGTCATATTCCAAGATAAGGCAGAGTTGATGGCTTCCACCAAAACATCTTTTTCCAAATTTCTGTCAAGTAGGTTTTGTATGAAATTTCATCATTCTTGTGACACTTGTAACTTTTAGGATAAAATACTTGGTAGATAGAATGCAAGTGTAAGGAACATGGACACTAGTTGTTAGAGAGGGATTGTACGATCATCTTCCTGGAGAAAATCTAGTAGGTGGTCTCGCTTCAAAGGGGTGGTCATAACACGACCACCCATGCCTATTTTGAGAAAAAAGGAAAATCCTAGATTTCCTATCCTAACAAACTATTTAAAGGCTGGAAGCATGACAACTCTTATTCATTCAAACGGAGGGCTTCTGAGACCACGTTCAACTATACAAAAAGGGTAGCTTATGTTCATTTCCTATATAACGACGTGGACATTCAACCATCTTGTAACACATTAGAAAGGATGGTTGTGGCCCGTGTTCACCTCCTTCTGCTTGTTCAAATTATGGCCGCATACCACCCTGCGTTATTTATATGGTACTTCTTTTTCTTGGGATCTTTAACGCATGAAAACGCTTTTTGTATAAAAGCTATTGCAATACTTAGATTTCCCTTAGGTGGTGGCTAAGGTTTTGTTTGGAATCATAACTTTTCTATTCCCATACGACAGTACATGAACCTTCCCTTCTAACTTTACTGAAGTGACGTTCTTTAATAAGGACATTTATTATTGAGAATGATTAGTGAACTTAATTTTAATCGAACAAGGAGTTTTCCGTAAAAAGTTTCATTATCCAAATAGCTCAGCCTGAAGGGACTAAGCATTAACTCAACCAATATTTTTCAACCATCTTTTTGTACACGCTAAACAAATTAATACTCGTGTAGAAAAAAATTAATTTCTTAGAGAATTTCACATGCTTAATGACCACCAATATTAAATGACTTAAGGTCAAATTTGGGTTGTATTAGACAATGAGTACCACCATTGAGAGGAGAGTACATATATAATGTACCTTATGAGCTTTAACAATTGTTTTTCTTAATGAAACATTTTGAAGAGAGGTAAAACTTTACTATTCACATAGTGTTAGAATTGATTCAACCCAATTTTGAAATATGTTTGTCATTTGTTGGTAATATGATGAAACTTTGATTGTGGGTGAATTTTGTGCATAGGGTTATACACTAGAGAGAAGAACACTTTAATGTATTTTGTATGCTTGGACAAACTCTTTACTTAATGAGGCATTTTAAGGAGAAGTGACTTGAACTTGTTGTAGGTTGTAATTCTATGATAAAGTGAAAAGTGACAGAAACTAGGGAGAAAACCAAGAATTGGGAAAATAAATTTTATTTCTATACTTAGATTTAGTGATGTTAGGTCTATTTATAATAAAAAGATATACCTTCGTAAAAAAAAAAAAGATTTCCTATAAATCTATTTCTCAAAGCATAAGGATTTCTTATAAACATATTTCCTAAAGCATAAGTATTTTCATTATACATGGAAATAATTATAAAGGTAATAATCATAATTATATTGTATCTCCTACACTTTCTCTCAAGGTGGTGGCTTGTAGATGTCCAAGACACTAAGCTTGCTTAATACATGCACATGTTTTTGCTAATAAAAAGGCTTAGTAAAAATATTTGCAAGTTGTTATGTAGTCTTTGTCCTCTTTGTCTTGATTATTCCTTTTTCAATCTTGTCTCTTGTGAAGTAACAATTAACCTTTATGTGCTTCATCTTCTCGTGAAGTATCAATTCTTTGCTATATCATTATCACAAAATAAGGTGGTTGGCTTAGTAATCTATAGTTTGAGATCTCAAAGTAATCCTTGTAGCTAAATTATCTTGCAAATTGGTTTTGACCATTGTTAGATACTATGCTTTTATAGATGATAATGAGACAATTGATTGTTTCTTTGTTGTCTATGATAGCATGAAATTTCTTAACTTAATACCAAAACATGAAATACATCACCTTGTCATCAAACATGTAACATAATTTGTATCATAGTAAGTTATCATCTCTAAACTACAATCTCTAGCTAGTAGTATATCCAATCCTAGGCATCCTTTAAAGTATTTAACCTTTTTCATGTTTTGAGTGAATTGATTAAGAATTTTGATAGCATAACCTATATCAAGTCTCGTCATTGTAAGATAAATAAGTTTGCTAACAAGTCACTTGTAGTTAAATGGGTTCTTAAAAGGTGGCATCCCTACATTAATCTTGATAGTGGTCAACTTGGAATTTTGCTTAATCAAAATCATTGTTGGTTTGTACCTTGAGAGTCTTGCTTATGAGATGATCTCTAGAACAAACTTACATTGGTTAAGACAAATGTCCCTTTCTAAGCATGCTATTTCAATGCTAAGGAAGCACTTGAATGGACCTAAGTTCTTAATTTGAAAGTAGGGTGCAAATACTTCTTAAAATTTGTTATAGCCATTCCATCATTCCTCATAATCAAAATATCATCAGCATATATCAATAAATAAATAAAAGATGTATCTCATATCCATGTAAATAGGGAACAATGATGGTATAGTCACTAAAAGCAAATAGTTATGAATACTTTTGTAAACTTCACATACCATTGTTGAGATGTCTATTTTATATCATATAAGGATTTATGAAGACAATATACTTGAGACTCCCATTGGCTACTTAATCCTTGTTAAAGGTCCATGTACATTTCCTTATCTAAGTTACCATGAAGGAAGACATTATGATGTTTATTTAATGTAGAGGCCAAGCTTAGGAAGCAACAATGGCAATAAAGGAATGAATAATAACATATTTGGCTATGGGAGAGAAGGTTCAAGATAGTCAAAACCTTCATTCTAAGTGTAACCCTTAGCCATTAGTTAAGGTTTGTAGTATTTGACTAAGCCATTGACATGGTATTTGATCTTGTAGAATCATTTATAGTCAATGGGTTTGCAGTGAGTTGAATGAGGAGCCAACTCCCCTATATGATGTCCATGAGAGCCTAAAGTTTTGCATCCATAACCTATTGCCAATGACAGTCCTCAACAGCCTTAAAATAAGAAAAGGGTTCTTGTCCTTTAGATATACAATTGATGCAATAAAGACACTTTAGAGAGAGTCTTGCAAAGTTAGCATATAGGGAGATAAGGTAATGGATACCTAAGAAATCCAAACTAGAATAGATATAGTCTTTGGTCCATGTAAGTGGCCAAGTGGCACGACCAGAGAAATGAGGATGTATAGACAAAATTGTTTATGAGACAATGGTTAAGGAATCATCAACCAAAGGATTAGTGGTCAGAATTGGGGAGGAAGCTAAAGAATAAGGAGACTAAGAAGGTTTTGAATAAACATCTAGGTTACCCAAAGGAGATCCAAGTGAAGTTTTCATAGGCTTAGGACAAGGAGTAGCCTCTATGGGTGAAGGCATAGCAATATTAAAAGGAAAATTAGGTGCCATGTGGGGAGAAGCCACCAATGTAGGAGCAGCAAAAGGCTTAATAACCAATAGGGGTATCTATGGTGGAGGTTCATAATTGGCAAGAAATTGGTAGGTGGTAACAAAAGGATTTTGTGGTGTTCTTAGGATCAATTGAGTCATAAAAAGAGACATTTTCGTAAAAGACAACATTCATACTAACAGAGAAATGTCCTATGGTGGGATCCAAGACACGATAACCTTTTTGTAAAGTCAAATGGCCCATAAAGACACATCGAAAGGTGCAAGGATCCAATTTGTCTTAAGGACCCACAGTGGTGACATAGCAAAGACAATCAAATACCCTTAAATACTAAAGGTTAGGAGGCTTATCAAGTAATAACTCAAAAGAAGTGCAACATTCAAGGATGTCAATGTGCATCTAATTGATTAAATAGGCAATAATGACTACAAAGTCACCCCAAAAACTTTTAGAAATGAAGGCTTAATATTTAAAAGTATGTGCAATCTCTAATAGGTGATGGTGCTTGTAGTTGACAATCCTATTGTGTTAGGAAATATAATGATAGAAACTCTCATATAATATTCCATGGGAAGAAAGAAAAGATGAACATTCACAATTAAAAAAATTGTGAGCATTATCCATTTGGCTACATTGAATGATGGTATGAAATTGAGTGTAAATCTTTTAGGTGAACTACATAATGATGGATAAGATGTGGGTTTTCAATGACATAAAAAAAATCTAAGTAGCACATGAAAAATCATCAACGATGGTGAGAAAAAAATCAAAACCCATCACTATGGGGCATATGGTAAGGTCCCTAAACATCCATGTGTAGTAATGAAGAAGTGAATAGGGCATATGATTGACTCATAGGAAAAGAGGCATGTGATTGTTTAGCTAAAAGGTAAATTGGACATTTGGGATGAGGAAAGGAAACAGTTTTCTAATGTAATAAATGGTATTTTTGAATGATGTAATAAATGGTATTTTTGTTCTATTCATGGATCACCTTCTTCACCCATGTCCAATCATTTAGCTAATAGTGATGTCACAGTAGTTATTAAGACTAGCTCTATCCAACTTAGTACCTCTTTCACACTTCACAAGTCCTTTTTTGGATACATTGAATGATATAATAAATGGTATTTTTCTTCTATTCATGGATCACCTTCTCACCCATGAATGATTGATTGGATGTGTGAGAACATGCTTTGATGTGGTAAAGGTTAAAAAAATTTATGATATAAGAAACAAGTTTTCTCTTTTTTCTTTTATAGAAAAAAAATAGTAATTTCTACACCAAAGCTTTCAAACATTGTTTTCAAGTACGGGAAATCCTTACAACATGTTAAAAAAGAAAAAAAAAATTCCAATGGGACAATTAAAAAAAAAAAGTAGAAGCGAAGTGCCAAGCCTAAAAAGAACCTAAGCTCTCAATACCATTGGTCTATTTATAACAATGATGTGCATTGGTAAAAAAAAGAAAAAAAAAGGATTTCATATAAACCTATTTCTCAAAGGATAAGGTTTTCTTATAAACCTACCTCCCAAAGTATAAAGATTCCTGCTATATATGAAAATAATCATAATAACACCATATCTCCAACAAAAAACTTTGAATGATAATGGACATGGTAGGTATTAGAAAAAAAATAATTTATGCATTCTACCATGTCAACATGCCACATCAACACATAACTCATTGCCACGTGTTTGCAACTCTGAGCCACATAAACAAGAGAGTCACATCAGCCCTAGCGATCGCGTTCTACCATTGTTGCCTTTGAAACTTGTCGCACGATGCGTTCGAAATCCCACCTGCTAGAAATGAATCTCCAAGCAAGAAAGGCAAGAACATGATGAGGAAAATTAGATAAATATCAATGTCGATCAAGAAAGAAAAGCAATGCACCAAATCATCAACATCCCTTTTAATCGATGATTTAGTCATCAATTTCCTTCTTTGTCTCGACGATCATTTCCTCCTAAAATTCGTCCCCATTTTGTAATCGTTCATGAAATTAATTCTTTTATTTGTAATTTATAGCCTTTAGCTTATAATATAAGCTTGATTTGTACAATTTCTTCATCGAATACATTCACAATTTTTCACTTTTAATATTTGGGTTCAAAGGTGTTCTTGAAGGTTATTCGAAGAAATCAACACCGATTTCTTCATGAATTTGACGTTCTATTCAGTTTATTTGTAAGTCTATGGTGCGAAATGGTGATATTGTTGATGCTATTACGACACCTATTGTCAAACCATCATCCATTATTCCAATTCAAGGAGTACAACAAAAGGTTAATGGAGATTGAGATTAAGGTTTTTTTGGAAGTTGAAAAGTTTATATGTCAAAAAATCCTATTGAAAAACTAACTTACAAGTTGAGGGGATAAACTTAATTTTAGAATTACCTAGTGGTTTTATCTCTATGGTGTGGGACTATATTCCTCAATATCCTTTGCACACCTAGAGGGTTAAGGTTGAACAAGATTTGAGATAAATATTATCTTGTGCTTTGATACCATATAAAATGTTAAATCATATCCAAAAACTAGCTTAGGTTTAGAAAATATGTTCTTAATGCACAAGAAATCTACCTTTTCCTTTTGTTTTTCCAATTTGATCTTTTGTCTCACTTTTCTTACACATATAGAGTGTTGAATCTCATATTTTATAGTTGGAATCTTTACTAGTTCATTATTAAACTAATAGATTGGGTGACACTTAATTAGCCTAGATTATTCAATTTAAGTTTAAACTTGGCTTTTTTTATTCATATTTAGCACTGAAAAACTTCTTTTAGTTGATTTAAGCTTGATTTCGGCTTTGGCTTACATGAAACTTTGTCAAGCCGAAGTATTGGATGTTTGAACTTGATTGGGTAAAGCTACTTAGTATCTCAATCTTATTTGCTCGATTGTTGCTAAAATCAACCATGAATTCTCAATGACGACCTTTTTGTTCTTTGGGCCAAATCTTTTCACTGTATTAGGCTTTGGCCCTATATTATGGCCAATTTTTAACTCTGTGATCAATATAATTTCTAACGCTGTAAAAACTCAAATCGTGGGAAAAGCTTGTATCATGATCAAAACCTATTGATTGGTGTTACTGATGTACCATGTGGCAGAGTAATAACTAGCGGGCAACTTGTTACCTCAATAATGACCCAAGTTGATGAACCTCATCGAGGCATATTCTTGAAAGCTATCGACACTATCAGTAACGAAAGATCCTCGATGTCCTAAGTACATGCTTGTTATTGATTCTAATAGACTTTGCTGGTCTTCTATCACCCTCTTTAAAAGGTATTTTTCATCGAGCACTTTTGAATACGACTTGATATGTACTAAGTGGCAGATGGGGCGATTAGCTGCGATCCCCTACAAGGTAACTTGGTTAAGTCACTAACTAAAAAAGCACGGAGAAAAATTCTTTTGTTCTAAAGCCAAATCACTACTTGATTTTAGTAGTAGGATCATGGAGATCCAAATTTACAAAGACTGCAAATGGGATGACAATTTGAGAAAAAGATATGTATATTATCCAAATGAATGGGAAACTGTAGAGTAACTTGAGTAAGAACCCTACTATCCATAATTTTCCTTTATCGTCTTCTCTTTTAATAAATTGATCTATTGTAGTTAGACATTATTGATTAGAAATGTGATGGATCTCAATTACTATTTGTTAATGTGTATATATATGTATAGAATCTTGAGGATGATAAAGGAAGAGGTTTCAAAATCAAAAGACTTGTTACTATTTTTGTAAACTAAGTTTTTACAGCTAGACACAATCAATTGGGACTTGGGAAGTACAGATGTCCATAGGTCTATATATTGCCCTTTATAAATGTTTAGGTACTTTGAATTTATTGTTGCTTTTATGGTTATATAGCTAGGCTGTTTTAAATAATTAGACTTTTGTAAAGGTTAGATTTATATCTTACTCATTGTATAGCTACAATGTATTCTTATTATGTACTGTGCTTTGAATAAAATGTGTTAGGGTAGTATCCATATTTAATTAAAAAAACTCAAATCAAGATTATACTTTAAGAGAAAAGGCTATTCGAAGTATACATATGTCTTATTGGATTATAAGATGATTTTTACTCCACTAAGCCGACGTTGATAAATACTATACATAAATGTCACACACTTTTAGAATAAAAAAAAATTGTGTAAAAATATTCTACACCTAGAATGACATTTCTGAAAAACATTCTACACCTAGTATACATTCTAGCGTTCTTCTTTAAAGAAATAGAGGGCTTATTTAGTTCTAGTTTGCTGATTAGTTTTTATTATCAAACCCAATGCTAAAAAGGATTTTTCTCCCGATAGGTCAAAGTCACACCTGGTGTTCTGGATCAAAAGATAAAGTATCCCTTGAACCCCGGGCACTTTATATTTAATGTTTCATTATGAAGAGAATAATGCAAAGAAAACCATTCTATGTGTAATAGGTTTTCTTATAACTGAATGGCAATTGACTTGACTTGTCATAGATAAAGAGCTAACAAAATCTTCATCCCTGATTAATTATCCAGATCTTAAAGCTTGAACCTAATGCCTCGCTATTAAATTCATGGCTTTCTAAAACTCTTGGTTTTCACACGCAATTGGACTGGCTAATTCCTACAACGCAATAAATTGCCAGAAATTTCAACATTAATATGGAGCATGTAAGCCTAAGAATAGGCCAGTAGTCACATCGACCTAAAAATGCCATTATAATGTAGGCTTCTCCGGGGGGACACTGTTTCACGTAATGTCATTTGCACTCCACGTGGACACCACAAGGCAAATCTTATGTGCATGCCATGCCCTTTGTACAACCTGCAAACATGTCCATATGGTCATCATGAGAATGGTACAGCTCACGTTGGATCCCATGTGGCAGCTTTAATTCCCACACAGAAATCCCGTACATGTTTGCCCAGTACCCAATCACTGACATATTTCTAAAAGGGGAAGCCACTGATTCCCCATTTACACAGCGAAGTCTTCCAAGCGCAAATATTTTTAGGCCACACAAGTACCTACCTGGAGTTGATGCATTCCCATTAAAGGACCTGTTTTGGGTCGAAGATGCCCTATACCTATTGTTGGGATGACTCATGAAAAGATTATATTAAAGGACCTTTTTTTTTTTTCTTTCCTTTTTTCTTTAAAGCATCTTTTAGAGCATCTTTCTTCCTCTCATTTTTTTTTTCTTTTCTTTTAAGTAGTGCTCGCATTCCCAATAAAGGAAGGAGGCCCATTTCTATTGTTATTTATTTTTCAAAACACATGTATTCAAGTTTATATACTCACATGTTAAATATGAAATCAAGAGTTTTCAAATACTATTTATTTTTAATTGAGTCAAATATTTGTCAATTTATTGCTAAATTGACTTATAAAAAGATTATATTTTCTTTCTTTTTTTTAAAGTATCTTTCTTTCTTTCTTTCTTTCCTTTTTTTCTTAAATAGTGCTTTGGTCATTGACATATGAAAGTACCAACAAAAAAATAAAAAATAACGCAGTTAAACCTATTCTTTCTTCTTCAAACTTGTCGTAGTTCTCTTCATATTTGCACGCTTTCTCATCAATTCTTGAGGCCATCACATGTTTCGTTGATAAGACTCAGCATCCAGTCTCCAATCCAAAGTCAACTTAGCGGTTCTGCATACATAGACAAGCTTTAGAAGTGGCAGAAAACCGTTAAGCAGTTTGAGTAAGATAATCTTCGTTTGACATTTTAGTATACAAATCCATGAGCAATAACGATGGACCCATTCTTTTGGCCTTTCACCGGCAAAACAACAAAGTAAGTTTCAATACATTTATTGATTGCCCTCATCTGATAGTCTGAGTACGGATTGGGGGTTGTAGTGAAAGCGAAGTCTATGTCTTGCAATTTGAGCACTTAACTTTAAATCCTAAGGTTATTGGCATACGTATAACATGGAGACGAAAAGTGCAGCTACTTCAGTGCCATGGTAAGGGGGAACTGAGTTGGGTTAAGATGAGCTTTTATGTGGTTTACTCTATTGAAAATACACCCATAGATTTAGATATCCAGTTCGTTGAAGTTTTATTCCCATTAGGTCGGTTTTATTGTATATTCTCCAATACAATATGGGTAAAGAAGTTTACATACTATCAAGGTGGAATAAATTTTTTATAAATTTTCTCTCCAAATCTTCTTGTATTTTCCATTTCTTAAGTGACATTAAAGCAGATTTGAAGTCATATAAACTCCAGTTTCAAAAGTACCATATTTCTTCATCAAATAAGTTCTCTTTAAAATCCACTAATCAAAAAGTCCACCTTTTAACCAAAATTGTTGGTATTCTTTTCGAATCAATCATAGAAACATCAAATACTTCATTTGAGTCTCAACAATTCGAAAATTCCCATAATTTTTATTCCATTATTCACATCAAAATAGGACTATTATAACTGTCTCTCAAACAACAATTTTATCAACCATTTTTTTTCCTCAAAATGCTCCCTGAATAACCCTGCAAAATATTATTACCATTATTATGTCTATCCAGTGTGTGCATGTTTGCTATGCGTGTGGAGGATTCACATCATGCATTACTCGTGTGTGGGATGCCTTCACATCCTCGACCAGATATGCATGACCGCGATTCAACCCACATGCGACCTAGATTCTCCTCCATCGTATTTTGCCATTGCTCATCAAGCTCTTCCACCATGGACCAAACTTGAATGGGCCGATTCTACAATACTCAAATATCATTTTCATTAATCTACTATCAGTGATTAGGTTTCTACCATCACCCAAGTGTTTGTAGACCCAACTTGAATTTGTTAGAAAATGTGGCCTTAAACAAGGCTCTTTTATAGGATCTAAATATTAATCATGGAGAAAAAATGGGTTTCTATAAACAATACAAAACAAGTTGAAAACATACTATAGTTTCTCTATATTTGAGATATAAGTTAAACTAAGTCTTTCACTCTATTCTATCTTAATACTGGCTCAATAAAGCAACCGAAAAACTATTGTAAAACCAAAGGAAGAAGATGACAAATGGTGACTACATGAAAGCTCTTTATCTCTACCTATGTGAACATTAGTAGTTATTTTTATCTGTGTGCGTCGTGTCTTTTGTGGGTAAGTGTGTTTAGTGTTTTACAAGAGAGAGGGGCATAGTGGGTGACATGGTAAAAATGCCCTAAAGGGCATTTTTGGGCATTTTTCCCATAGCTAAATGCAATAAAAGTAATCAACATTGTTGTTTCCAAGTTTCTTCCGGCAATAAGGTATAATGTATACAAATGAAAAGCTAGAGGAGGGACTTAACTAATCAGTAAAGTCTATACAAACAACCCCACTCATAAAAGTTTATGAGATGGACAAAAGGCTTACACTAGTTAGTACCATATGTGCAATAAGAAAAATACATGTAAAACATGTGTACAATTAAAACAAACCAATAGAATCACATTGCCTTACCATGATATGAAATATTAGTTTATGCACCATTGATATAAGCCTACATTACATAGACTTTTATAATGAGCCAACAAAATTTACTAGTCAAGCATTGCCATTATTCACCATGCTTCCACTAGGTTAGAACTACAATCCTTCATAAATCATAAGAGGACCTCTTTTGCTGACAAATGCAATAAATTCGAACAAGTCATTTTATCTCTTCTTGATCATTTGTCTTAATTTGTAACTTCATCATTTGGTGTCTTTATTGTTCTTTTACAACTTCAATAAGATGATTCACACTACTATCACAAAAAAAAAAAAAAAATGATAGGTTTGATATTCAATCTAACAACTTCAAAAAATTCCAATAATCTCCAAACATGTCATACTCTTCAACAAAACTTTTAATCTAGCCCACAAATGCTTATATCTGGATAGAGAAACTTGAATTTGCACTTTGTAGAGATTCACCAATCCAACAACATATTTTGGTTGACTTATATCAATATCATCCAAAATTGAATTGGATATAGGGTAAAAGAAAATCTCATCTCAAAAGCATCAATATGTTTTTTCATTTGCATTCATATTGATATGTAACTTCATCTTGTTATCATTTTGGTCTTGAACTTTTTGCTTTGATACCAATGTTAAATTTTATAAAGAATGGCTCATATTTAACTTAATACTTTAAGGCTTTAAGTGGAAGAACTCATTTTTTTATAAACTATTTTTAAACTTTATATTTCTCGTGTTATTTAAGAGTAACTAAGGAATGAACTACCTCCTTAAATCCTTCCACAAAACAAAACAAAAAGAAGCTTTAGTCAACTTGGCATCCACTAATAAGAGAGTTTTAAGGCTTCGCAACAAACTAGAAATAGCTTCATTCAACTTCAATAAGAGTTCACGATTATAGAAGAAGAACAGTACACATCTAGTACCAGAATTGAGTCTATTTAATGGAAATACAAAAATAGGAACTTAGTTTAATTCAGTAGCCAAAGGAACATTCCTACTGCTACATTTTTTATCATCACGATGTATTAAATACTTAGTCCCATACTAGAAAGAACCATACCTGTAAAATATCTTGGAAGTTTCGAACATTCCCCTCTCCAATGAGGCCTCTAGCAATATGGTACCTTGTAAGTTTGGATAACCTTTCTATTCAAAGAGGCCTTCTAGGGAGAAGTGAACCTAGTCTTCAAGAGGTTGCAGGTTAGGTGAGGCGATGCCACCTTGAGCAGAAGGAAGAGCTTCCTTTCTCCAAAACAGTTTAGACAACAAATCCTAACCATTCATTAACTCGTCTCACGTGGCCTAACCAGAGACGTTGGTTTCAACCACATTAACAAACAGTTCCATCCAAAGGGCCGCCAACCCCCCCTCCCACCGCCGATTAATAGGCTTGGTGTGACTAGAGAGAAAATGACAGTGCGGCAACCATTGAGAAGGGTGGGAACTGGGTGGACAACCCATGCCCACTTTTGAAGGAGGGCGGGTGACGATGCACCCGCCTATGGTGCGCCCATAGAGGATACCAAACAATTAGCATCTACCAGGTAGAGGACGACGGAGGGCCACTATAATCATGAAAGAGTTGGCCTAACCTAAAAGTCGTAGAGACTCTAAAGAGCCCACTAAATCGATTAGGCCTTTAGCCTATAACCATAATGGGCTGTTGGTCCACTAAAGTTTACGCTGTAAGCTCGACGATTTCTTCATGCAAAATATTAGCTTGAGGGGACTATTAAATATCTTGAATCGAGGTTTCAAGATGTTAGCCATAAAGCCATGAAAAGTTAAAAGGAGCACCCATGAAGGCAAAAGGCGTTACCAAGAACTAGGATTAGCCTTCAAAAGTCCCCTAACTCTATTTTTAGGGCTTCCTTAATGGACCTGATTCCAATGGACGTTGGATCCAATTTGGAGAAAACCTTAGCTTTGTGTAGTTTGTGTAGTTTGTGTTAGTGCTCATGTATCAAAGGAAACTTATCGATGATAGTTTCAATATTTAGGCATCAGCAGTCAAACCACATCTTCCAATAAGAGGAAGATGAAAATAGACTTTTATTGACACTAATGGTCTCTATTCTCCACGTTCTTTGCTGGAGTAGTTAAAAAATCCCAGCAGCCTCGATGAGAACTGACCAAATGTGGGTTTAAATGGGTTTAAACGTGAAGCATGATGTGAAATGACTTCTGTGACTCCGTATGTGTCAGCGACCGTTCTTAACCAAAGTTGTGGAGAAAAAGTTTTAAAAAAGATAAGGTGCGTTCCTTCACCTGTAAGTAGTGAACTCTAGAGAATAAAATCACATTCCTTTTGAAGTTTCACTTTAATCCCCTTGTTTGCAGTCACTTGCACTCCATCTAGAACGCCGTATATGTTGCTGCCTTCTTTTGTAGATCCTTGCTATTTTACTCTTCGATATTTTGTTGCAAGAAAACCTAAAATGCTTCTGTTTGGAGGGAACGTAACTTCAAATTATACATAACTTATACATAAATTATACATACAAAGAAATATGGCTCCTTATTCCAAAATTTTAAAAGACATATAGCTTATATGTTATAAACTTCTCTTATATTGAAAAAGTAAGTAAAACGATTTTGTCATGTAAGAGAGTTTGACTACTTTTTTAATTAGGTTGATTTTTTGCAATGAAACTTGAACCCATAATAAGTGATATAAGAGACAAATGATGACTTAACCTAGTGACTTGTAATTACTATCCTTTAATGTGAGATAGGTATTAAATTGAAGAGAATGTTATATTTCTCCAATATCAAGAGGCAAATATGATGATCTTGACATATAAAGAGACCTAACCTCTTCTTTTATTTAGTTAACCTTTTGGAATGAAATTTAGGTGAGCATTTTAGATATATATTTTTTAAATTCTATTTGACTAGCTATAATATTCTCATTCACATGAGACAAAGAAGCAAATAGGTAAATTTTATTGTGTAAAACAACAAACTGATGTGTAAAATGTAATAAGAATGTAAGTGACGTGTTTTAATTAAGCCCGAATTAATTATCAAACAGACTATTCTCCAAGCTTAAGATATTATTTTGAATGTTGGCTAAATGCAGAATTAAATGAAAATATAGAATCACACAAGAGAACATACAAATTTACATGGTTCGGCTAATAATTGTCTACATCCACCGGTAAAGCTACGAGAGATTTCTTTCACTACTTGTAATCAATAGTACAAAAATTTTCACAAGAATTTTCTACCAAACACATTCTTCAAGCACTCTTTTAAGGATATAAGGAAATGTATAAGAGTTAAACAAGAATGACTAACAGATTTCCTTATCTTCTTCACTGTTCTGCATACACCATACACTAATCTCCCTTTTTCTCTCTCTTCTATCTTTTTTGTCTTGTGTCCTAGGATGCTCTCACAATTAGAGTATCTTTTTTCAGTTTCAAAACTCAAACCGCTCTCATGTGTAACCACTTTTCCTTGAGAATAGGAGGAGGTGTTAGTGGTTGAAAAATAAACTCCTTGTATCCCCACTAACCACCTATGATAAGATAGAGAGAATTAAGGAGTGAAAATATGTTAATTATGAGCCACGTCCAACAAATTTGGTAGTAACTTGAGCAAGAATTTGTTAGAAACTCTTTCTTTTCCAAAGGTAACTTAAGAATAAATGAGTCTTTTTACTTTAAAAAAAATTCAAATAAGATTTAGATACTAAGAAATTTTTGTTACAAACTTTCTAACAAAATTCTTGAGACATAATTTAATGTCACTTTGTTTATAAAGACATAATTATGTCACGTTTTACAATTAAGATTTTCACAGATCTATATATCCTTTTTTCCTTTTAAGAATCAGAAACATATATATTTAGAACACATGAAACAAATGCTATCTAACAAACGTATGGAAAATACAGAAGGCGGTATTTTGAGGCCGATGAGTTCCGTGAAAGTAAAAACATAAACGGCGTTATTCCTTCCAAACCTAATATTTACTTGGTCTTTGGTGTCTTTGGCTTTGGCTCTTTGCTTGTAAGAACTGCAGGGCGGTCGAAGCCCGTTTGAAGCGTCCAGATCCGAGTTTTTTAATTTTTTTTTTTTTGCATTTAGCCTGCGTCGGTTTCCCCGGGCGCTGTTTTTCAAGCGCTCTGTAGAGAGAATTCGGCGACGCTGAGAAACTTCGTAGATTTACGCAGAGACAGAGTCCGGGGAGAAAGGGAGAGATGGTGACGTCGCCGGTGGTGAACACGTACCCTCTGTCGAGCTACACTTTCGGGACCAAAGAGCCGAAGATGGAGAAGGACACCTCCGTTGCTGATCGCCTTGCTCGCATGAAAGTCAAGTAGTTATTCCACTCTCTCTTAATTTTTTAAAACCCTAGTAAAACTCTGTTACCGTCTTTGTTTGCCGGGAAAGCTCGGGAAAAAGGGGAAAGGGAAATAAATTCACAAAGAAACATAACTTATTTGCCTTACTCTTTCTGTTTTATTTGTTTTCGCTTTCTTACGTAAAATGAATACGTAGTTTCGGTTTAGGAGCTCGAGTCGAATACCTAATTATGACTTTTTTTTACCCCCTTTTCCCTAATATTATTCTGAACGGAACCAATTCTAAAATTAGGGCATTTTATGGTAAAATTCTGTATCGTATATGTAATTTTTGCTGCTGAAAAATTAACGCAAACTAGAGGCAATGCTTAATTAGAAGTTGTTGCACCCTCGTGCTAATGCTTAATTAGAAGGTCTAAATCATGGAACAATTAGTTTAAAAATTTAAATTTTTGTCCTTGTAAATTTGAAATTTTTTACCTATAATGAATCTAATTGCTGTTATGATTCTTGTTTGCAGCTATATGAAGGAGGGAATGAGGACAAGTGTGGAAGGGATTTTACTGGTACGCTCATTTGATCTCGTTGTGAAATATGAACTTTGTGATGTTTACAGTTTTGCTTTCTTATAGAACTTAATTAGAGGTTTGAGTTCAATATTGTCTTTGCAATACACCTTAGAGTCAACAGCTAGCTACATTCTTTTCCTTTTTTTTTTGTTGTTGTTGTTGTTTTTGGTTTTTCTGCTGTAACTTTAATTTCAGAGTGAAGGTTTCTGTGTAAACGAAGGTATGGGGTATCCAGTTTACTCAATCCACCGAGATGGTGGGAAGGGTTACTGGCTGTTGCTGAAAGGGCCAGATACATGTGTGCCTGTTCTTGTGCATTTAGACCTTAATCATAATTAGGCTCTATAGGTGGTGTAATATACAATATATATATTTATGGATATTTGTGGACTTTATGCTTGTGTTAATTTGTAAAATGTTAGACAATTAAATGGCTTGTAGATGAAGGACCCAGTGATTTTGTTGTGCGTGCCAGTTGCAATATAATATTTTCTCTTCTAAGCCAAGGCTGAGTTCTGTATTTCCTTTGCTTGTTCACTTGATTACCACTTAGTCCCCTTTGTTTTACTGTGCTTGATGGATCTAATCACTGCTTTTTCTCGTTTCATGCTTTTCAAAAGGGATTTCCTTCACTCTTCTATCTTTTCTCTGGTGCTATCTTTTGCTGTTACACTTCTGCATTTGTGTTCTTTGCTTGGAGACACAAACACACCTAGAGGCCATTGTAGGTGCAATCCTAATTTTGTGCCTAATCAAATCGGGCTATGTATTCTTCTAGTGTTTTGTCTCTGTCCCACGTGCCAAATAACATAACGAATTGTGATTTACCCATTGGTTCACCTTTGTGATGTTACAAGTAAAAATAAAAAAGATAAAAGGAGACTGAAAGATCATACTAAGGGGTTCCCTTTTGAATGTACTAATTCCAATTTCTTAACATATCTAGATTTGTAATCTGCCAGAGTTAAAGAATATATGAAAATTTGAAAACAACACAGTGCCTTTCAAGTCTCAAGTGCAAACTGGTGTTTTCCACCATATGTCTTTCTCTCTGAGATAGCTATTATATAGAAATCCTCTGCCTTTATATTTCTCGTCAACAGGTTACCAATCAGATGATATTTTAGCTAGGCAAGTCAACTGGAGGCAATAAAATATCTAATGAGTGCTACGGATTGGTTTTAATTTGTGATTAATGAAGGCTTTGAATCTTGCTTTTTTTTTCTTTTGTTGCTTATCTCAGTAAGCCTGGTCATCAAAAGGACAATTCTGTTAATTTATAAGCCTATTGATTTATAAAGTGCATGGTTTATTCTACTGTCTATCTAGGATTGGTTTCATGTGTAAAATGCATAATTCGTTCAACCTTTTGGGGTTTTAAATAATGAAAAATGCATGGTAGCAAGCGAAGTGTGGTTGCTTGAGTTGCATTCAGTATGGTGTATCGCTGTTTTATGGTTATGTATGAGTGGAGGGCTGGTCATTTTCTCTCTAGGTCACCACGCCTTCAGAAAGATGAGAATGCTGCAGCAGTACCAGTGTTTTTTAAAGCTTCATTTCAAGTTGACTTCCATCACTGCATCAGATTTGAACCAATATTTCCTAATAGGCATACTAATAGCTTAGCGTCAAGTTCAACCATCATTCCAAGACCAAGTTTACATCCCTTATAGATTTGCCTGGTTTTCTTTAGAGCTCCTGTCAGAATACAATAGATGGATAAAACTCTAAAGAAATTAATGATTATGACTACCTGAACTTGATGGACCTTCTGTTGGATGCCTTTCTGCATTGCTATTATAAGAGGAGTTTAGATTTCATCTACACGATGTTTTTAGGCAATTTAACATGCAATTATTTTCTTTATTTTTTTGGCTGAAAAATAGATTTTTTATTTTCTTTCCCAGTAAGAATCTCGTCCCAATTTAATCAACAAATAAGCCTTGTTTTTTTTGGGGTAACATTTTATATTTTTAGTTTTCGTGTTTTTCTTATCTTCAACATGCTGCAAACCCACCTCGTACCAAGTTCTTCCCCTTGTCCAGATATTTTCTCTTGGTTCAATCTATTATATGTTTTGCAGGTACAGGAGCACAATCACCCTCACATACTTCTTCTGCAAATTGGGAACACTTTCTGTAAACTTCCTGGGGGGCGATTGAAGCCAGGAGAGAATGGTATGACATTTCCTCGGTTATTCTATCATTATCATGTGGTCTGCATTTTCATCTCATTTCTCTTTCATCATTTTTGTTTTCATTTTCTTATTTTCTCCCCCCTTCATGATGTTCTTATTGAGAAGTTTTTCACTTCTTCTGTTTACTTACCTGTGACAGAAATTGAGGGTCTGAAAAGGAAGCTGACCAGCAAGCTTGGTGCTACTGTACCTGCTCTTGTGCCAGACTGGCAGGTATTATTTTGTTGTATTTCCTCTCGGGTATAGGATGAGAGTAGATTTTGGATATTGATATGAGCCTTGGGAAACATATGAATATCTTTACTGAAAACGAATGGGGACAAAAAGTAAATGCTATAGACATAGCACTGATTGCTTTATTAGCTGACACTGAGGGCTAGCCTTTAATAGGTCTTCTAAATGGGGCTTACATTAGTTACAGTTTGCATCCTGATTTTGAGTGTCTTCCTTGTTCCCTTTGTAAGAGCCTAGTCTGCTTGAAAATGTAATGTGGTTCTTAGTAAAATGGTTGAAGGCCAGATTTCCTCTTGAGTATAACTGAGTGGGCAACCGCAGTTGTATATATGCTAATGCTTTTTATTGCTCCCTGGAGTCATTTTGCAGATAGGTGAGTGTGTGGCTATCTGGTGGAGGCCAAACTTTGAAACTATAATGTACCCATATTGCCCTCCCCACATCACAAAACCCAAGGTAAAGTACAGTTGAGGTCTAAAGTACTGAATCTTGTTCTTATTGCTGGTTACACTGGTCATCTCTGCAGTGGTCCAGGTTTCTGGGTCTGTATTTAATCCCCTCCTTTTTCTTGGCCCATGAGTAATGCAGGAGTGTAAGAAGCTTTACCTTGTTCACTTGTCTGAGAGGGAGTACTTCGCAGTTCCAAAAAATTTGAAACTTCTTGCTGTTCCATTGTTTGAACTTTATGATAATGTTCAGGTATATGACTCATATGGTGTTCTTTCATTTTAGGTCAAAATATCAGATTGCAAATGTATGAATCTTTTTGAGACAATACTATCCTTTTGAATTTTTGGATTGGAATCTATGATGTTGAATCTTAATTCAGGTATTACTCTTTTGTGTTGTGTGGTTGCAGAGATATGGACCAGTTATATCTACCATTCCTCAACAACTCTCCAGATTTCAGTTCAACATGATAGCTAAATGATTGTGGACCGGTTATATATTGACCATTCCTCAACAACTCTCCACATTTCAGTTCAACATGATGGCTAAATGATTGTGGCAATGGCTGTGCTCTAAAATTTTCTGAAGTTCGTACCTTTATTTGATAGCATTGACTGGTAGTCTCATCCTAAAAGTACTATCATGACTGAGTTTTTAGTTGCTTAGATGCGGTTTCTCAACTTATGCTGATATCTGAAGCTAATCTTTTGACAAGTTTTGTCTGTTGTTGGTCCACTGGAATTTCTATTGTTGAATTATGAGTGACACTAGGATTCTTGTTCGAACCAGGTTTCAGCTGTGTGAGTTCTTGCTGTCGTGTAAGATCTCTACGGACACAATAGTTTGACATTGCCATTTTGGAACTAGCAAAAAACTTTCTGATGTAAACTAATTTGGCTGCGTTGTAATACTTTTAGGTGAAGTTAAGATTACAAAAGAGGTGATATTTGTAGCATGTATCAAGTCCTTAAACGGCAACCACATTGTTATGAATCTACGATCGTCCATCTTGTATTCTGGCATTTGTTAATCAAGTTCTTTCCACTTTAGGGTTTGGTAGGCTGTAGTTTAGCTTTGATGGATATGGCTAGCATGGGAACTTGGAATTTCTATGTAGAGGCTCATTAATGGGGAGGCTAGGTTATGTCCTACGATTGAAAGGCTAATAGTGCCTATCTACAACATTATGGG
Source organism: Casuarina equisetifolia (assembly GCA_028551475.1). Lineage (NCBI taxonomy): Eukaryota > Viridiplantae > Streptophyta > Magnoliopsida > Fagales > Casuarinaceae > Casuarina > Casuarina equisetifolia. The sequence continues at coordinate 20,950,583 of CM052355.1, forward strand.
GGAATAAAGATTCTTTTTAGCGGGAGCCATCAATACCTTTCTAATGATCATGTCTTGCTTATGAGTGGTGCTCCATCTAGGATCTCAAACATGCCATTCGAAGTAGTCAGCTCTCCTGTTGTTTTTCCTTTTCCTTAGGAAAAGTGTGCTCTTGTTCCTACACATCCTTTAAAGGTTGGTGAACCTTGCACCAAGTTTCCTTTCCATTGGACCATTATCACGAGGTCTCCACAAAGGCCAAGACAAGCCTTTCTCTTTGTGTACCCGATGATTCTTCCATTGGTTAGGCGTGAATCTCTGCCTCCCATGTTTGGCCCTAGCTTTCCTCCGACCATGTCAATGATTTCTCTCTTGAATGAGCAAGGCGTGACATCCTCCCCTACCTTGTTGATGCGATGCCCTTATAACACTCTCTCAATAGGAATTCTCTAAAGGAGAGTGTCTTTGCTCTCCTCCATACTCCCTTTTATTCCAAAAAAAAAGAAAAAATAGTTGGATTCCTATCTTGCACCATTCCCCTTATGAGGTTCCCTTACTAGAATTTGCAAATACTCAAGCACATATAAGAAGGCTTAGTAGTATTATAGCAAAATGCCCTAAAAAATAATACAAAGTTTCCTAGGCACATAGTGGTCTTTAAATAGCTAGTTTTCCTTCTAATAAAATATAAGTTCTTAATACATAGATAAAATGGTCGGTTAGTAAGAATCCTCTTCTTCCTCCTTATAACCATCCATTATTGACTTCTTTACATCAAGGCTAGTATTGCCCTTCCTTATCTTGTTTATAGGATGAAAGGCCAATAGTGCACTTAGTCTTTGGATTGAGCTTTTTGGATGACTTTCTTGCATGATAATATTTGAAATATAAGTTCGTAATACATAGATAGAATGGTTAGTTAGTAAGTATCCTTTTCTTCTTATTTATAATCGTCCATTATGGACTTCTTTACGTCAAGGCCGGTATTGCCCTTCCTATCTTGTTCCTAGGATGAAAGGCTAGTGGTGCACTTAGTCTTTGGATTGAGCTTTTGGATGACTCTCTTGCATGATAATCTTTGAAATATAAGTTCTTAATATATAGATAGAATGGTTAGTTATTAAGTATCCTTTTCTTCTTCCTTATAACCATTCATTATTGTCTTCTTTACGTCTAGGCTGGTATTGCCATTTCTTATCTTGTTCCTAGGATAAAAGGCCAATGGTGCACTTAGTCTTTGGATTGAGCTTTCAGATGACTCTCTTATATGATAATCTTTGAATGCTGAGTTGTTGCTGATTTGGAATCCACCCTGTCTAATAAGCTTTGGTTAATAGACTTGACGATAGGAGGCTCTAGGTGCATACAACATTTAGGACTTCTCAATTGGTTCTTTCAACGTCAATTTTGGTGCAATATTCTACATGGATATAACTGGATCAGGGAGAGAGCTTAAGAGTGCGGTTAAAGCTTTTTTGCCTATTTCTTTTACCTCTTGGTTGCTCCTCTCAAATTGCTCAAGTGTTGAGCCAACTACTCCAACACTCTCCCACAAGATTGAAGGGATAACACTAATCTTGTTTCTCAATTCCTCAAATTTGTCTATGGGTAGTAGCTTAATTAGGACGTCAACTAATTGTTTCCTTGATGGCATATAGGTTGTGACAATGGTCCATTGTGTAACCTTTTCTTTCACAAAATGTATGTTGATCTCTATATGTTTGGACTTGTTAAGTTAAATAGGATTAACTAACATATAAAGAGCAAATAAGTTATCACAAAACATATGAATTGGATGATATTGGCTTACCCCAAGTGCCTTTAGTAAGTCCATTTGGCAAACAACTTTAGATGTATCTTCAACCATTGTCCTATGTTCCACTTCAGTAGAAGAATGTGACATAAAATCTTGCTTCCGAGAAGACCATGAAATCAGATTAGCTTTCATGAACATGAAGAATCTTGTGGTGGATTTTCTAGTTTGATGGTAACCTCCATAATCGGTATCTATAAATCCATATATTGTTGTAGAGCTTTAATTATAAAATTGAAGTCCATAGTTTGTAGTTCCTTGAAGATATTGTAAGATTCGTTTGAGTTTATAGAAATCTTTAATGCATGGTGCACTCATATGTTGACGTAGACGGTGAATCATTTCACTGATGTCTAGTCTTATTTGAGAAAGATAATGCAATGAACCTAGAATGCCTCTGAAAATGGTTGGCCGTGGAAGTAAATAATCTCCATTTGCTATAGTTTCATCTTTCATAACCATTGGAGTAGAAATAGGCCTGCTGCATACCATTTTTGCTCTTCGTAGCACATCTAAAGCATATTAATATTAAGAAATGAACAATTTAGCTTCATTAAATTAAACTTGTAGTATGAGAATATGATGTACCCTACCAAGATCTTTAATTGAAAAACCACATTCTAATTCATCAATAAATTCCTTAATCACCTGAGTGGAGTAACTTGCCACTATAATATTGTTTACGTACAACAAAACCCATAACTCATTCAATCCTTTCCAATACAAAAATAAAGAAGGATTAAAGATACAACAATAAAAACAATGTTCTAATAAGAAGCTTGAGAATCGTTCAAACCAAGCTCTAGGTGATTGTTTCAGTCTATAAAGTGATCTATTGAGGCTACAAACATGATTTGGATATCTTAGGTTGATAAAACCTTTCGGTTGAAGCATATAAACCAATTCAGCCAAGAAACCATGTAGGAAGGCATTTTCTATATCAAGTTGTTTGATGTTTCATCCACGAATCACAACAAGAGAAATCACTAACTTGATGTTAGTAGGACACACCACTAGACTATAAGTTTCGAGATGGTTAATCCTAACCTCTTGGTGGTAGCCTTTTGTTACCAAATGTGCCTTCAAACAGTCCAAGGTTCCTTGTGGAGTGAGCTTAGTTTTGAAGACCCACTTGCTTCCAATCATGTTCATGGATGGTAAACGAGGGACTAAAGACCAAGTCTTAATTTTCTGTAATGCTTTCATTTCATTGAGCATAGTAGCTCTCCAACCATCATGAGATAAAGCATTTCGAACACTAATGGGTGTGGCTGGTATATTGGTTCTTTCTTGTAAAGCATAGTGGGGATTTGGATGTCTAACTCTAACTTGACTTCTTGTCATCATAGGGTGAGTTCTAGAAGAAGTTTGCTGAGTAGTTTCAAGTATTGGATTTGAAGAAAATGGTGAGTTAAAAGGTTTAGTGTTCTTGTTGGGCTTAGAATAGAAAAGAGACAAGGATGAAGAAGGATATAAAAGTGGGGTGTCTTGATGAGTATTGGACAACTCATGTTGATCTTCTTTAGTTAAAGGGGTATTTGAAAGCAATATTTGTATTGCATCATTGATTATTTGTTCAGAATTTCCTTGCCTTCCTAATTTTTCCTCATGAAAATCTGGCAAATTTTAAGCTTTTCCATTGTACTAGATGCTAGGTGCATTAAACTCCTCAGTATACCGGATGCTAGATGTTGTAATTTCTTTGGTCAGCTTTGTTGCATCACAATGGTGTGGTTAAATGTTTATGACATTAAAGTTGTGCACGATGTCATCATGATGTACTTGATTGTTACTTAATAGGATATCTTTCGAATTTGCCTTTGTACTTTCAAAGATTTCATTATTTGAAACTTGTTGTTTGGTTGGCCTTTCATGAATATTTGTATTCTTTTGCATAAGTTCTTTGAAGGGATACCTTTGCTCATTAAGTATCACATGTTTGGAGATAAAGACTTTTTCAGATTGTATATGTAAGCATTTGTTACCTTTGTGATGTGTTCTGTAACCTAAGAAAACACACGAAATTGACTTGGAAAACAATTTGTTAGTCATGGTTGATCTTAAGCATGGATAACATTCATATCCAAAAATTCTAAAGAAGCCATATTCTAGAATTCAATTATAAAGCATTTCAAATGGCGATTTGTTATTCAAGACTAAAGAAAGCAATTTGTTTATTAAATAAACTGCAATTGTGAATGCTTCTATCCAATACTTATGTGGAATTGAAGCTTCCTTTGATAATGATCTTCCAAGCTTTACAATGTGTTTGTGCTTCCGTTCGGCTATTCCATTTTCCTCTAAAGTGTATGGACATGACATTCGATGTAGAATTTCATTAAAATATAGTTTTTCTTCTAATTCCTTCTAATTCCTTTAATGATGTAGAGCCTTGATTTGGCCATCAAATTGTTGCTCTATCATTGACTTAAATTCAACAAATATTTGATGAAAATCTAATTTTCTTTTCAAAGGATAAAACCAAGTATACCGAGTGCATTCATTAACAAAAATTGCATAATATAGAAAGTTCTCACATGATCTTTTTGGTGAAGGTCCCTATAAATCATTATGTATCTATTCAAAAGGTGTTTGAGGTTTATGAGTTGAAATGCCAAAAGGTAATTGATGACTCTTTATTTCAAGACATACAATGCAAATTTCAGTAATTTCTCCTCTTAAATCAATAAGTTTTTGTTTATGCAAATTTGTAAAAATATGTAAATTTAAATGTCCAAGTCGTTTATGTCATGTTTAAAGTTTCCATCTGTAGCTTATTGGTGAAGTGCAAGATATGCTTGGACTCGTTCATTTAGTAACACATAAAGGTCACCTTTTCTACGTCCCTTTAGTAGGTCTTGTTGAGTTGTCAAGTCCTTAATAACAAAGGATTTTTTGTCAAATGTCACTAAACAAGAATTATCATCTTTAGATATTGATAATAAATTCTATTTAATTATGGGAGCAACTAAAACAAAATTTAACTTTATCTTTCCTTGATTAAGCTATCTTGCTCTAACATGTGTGATTGGAATATGATTTTTCGTTTCCAACAAATATTGTATTTGGACTTGAATATTTTGAATAAGATGATAAAATACCTACAGTGTTAACTATGTGAGATGTTGCTCCATTATCAACTATCCAATCATCATTTTTTGGTTCATTGATATGAAGCATTGTTAGGGCCTTTGCAGTATTATTAGCCTGGAAAAAGTGGTCAAATCGCCGCTAACATTTGAGACTTGTATGTTGTTTCTTTCCATAAATTTGACAACTAATAGGGTGTTGAAGGAAGGAATTGGTATCATCACCTATCAGATTGTTGGGGTTATTTTCAATTGTCTTTGCTTGATTGAAGAATCCTATGTTGTTGTAGGCTATTGGTGTAAAACCATAACCTTGTGAAGTAAACCTTTGTTGAAAATTTCTTGCTTTATAACTTCTTCCTCCTTGATTGTTTCTTTGAGTAATGTTGCTCACTTAGAGAAATTAAGTTTGTTTCGGATACCTGATAATATGTGATTTATATGCTTGAAGTTGTGATATCACAATGCTGAAATCAAGTATAGGAGGTCTAAACATATCATTTTTAAATGATTCATAAGTGGCATCAAGACTTTCTAACAATTTGAAAGTTTTTGTAGAATATGAAATAAGCTTTCCAATATAGCTCAATTGATTTAGTATACCTTTGAATTATGTCAGAAAATTTGATAGCGTTTTACCTTCCTTTTGTAGATTGCTAAGTTGCAAAAGTAGGTCAAACTCACATGTTTCTATTTTCTAGGCAAAGTGGTTTGATAACTCATCCTAAACTTATGTTGACATCTCTAATTCGAAAATGTGGCCTAACGCTTCTTTAGAAAGGGTGCTTATAATCCATGATTTGACTAGTGCATCACTTTGTGACCAAGAATCAAAATCAATATTAAGCATTGCAGTATCTATGATGGTTTGGTTGGGTTTAGGTATTTAACCTATAATGAATCCAATGAGTTTCTAAGTTTGGAGAAGTGATTTTATCTAGGTCATCTAGGAAAGGTAATTTCCTTCAATGAGCTTAATTCTAACAAAGTTGCTCACGTTGATAGAATTTGGAAAAAGGGTAGTTATTATTTTTGTGTGCTATGTTGGCTCTGATTCCAACTAGAATTTGCAAATACTTAAGCATATATAAGAAGGCTTAGTATTATTATAGCAAAATGGCGTAGAAAATAATACAAAGTTCCCTAGGCACATATGGGTCTTTAAATAGCCAATTTGCTTTCTAATAAAATATAAGTTTTTAATATGTAAATAGAATGGTTGCTTAGTAGGTACCCTCTTCTTCTTCTTTATAATTGTCCATTATTGACTTCTTTATGTTAAAGGCTAGTACTGTCCTTCCTTATCTTGTTCCTAGGATGAAAGGCTAATGGTGCACTTAGTCTTTAGATTGAGCTTTCGAATGACTCTTCTACATGATAATCTTTGAATGTCGAGTTGTTGTTGATTTGGAATCCACCTTGTTTGGTAAGCTTTAGTTGATATACTTGATGATAGGAGGCTCTAGGTGCATACAACATTCAAGACTTCTTAATTGGTTCTTTTAACATTAGTTTTGTTGCAATATTCTACATGGATGTAACTGGATTCGGGAAAGAGCTTAAGAGTGTGGTTAAAGCTTTCTTGCCTCTCTCTTCTAGCTCTCGGTTACTCTTTTCAACTTCCTTATGTGTTAAGCCAACTACTCCAACACCCTTGCCTTCTTTAGAAAAGTGGGAGCCCCTTGTTTCCTCATCGTTCTTTCATGTTGGCTCTTCTAGTTGCCTTTCTCATTTAGGCATTCCCTTTGGCTCCTCTGAGCCTTCACGACATATCTCAAAACTGGCTCCCACACTTGCACATGGGGTTGTCTTGTTTGATTCTTCGACTCCTTTGGAAGGTCTCCTCCATCTCATGTAGGGTCTTTTCCTTGACCTTGAAACTTTCTTAAAGAACAACTTTTGCATTCCTTTAAGCAACGAGCTCAACCGTGGTTGGTTTCCCTTACAAGTGATAAATTCCTTTCTTGTCTTGTCTTGTCTTCTTAAACCAATAGCAAATAGCATAAGGACCCTTCGTCCTCTTAGTGTTACATTGTAGGGACATATCAAAAGGCTATTAGGCCCATAATAAACACTTGGTTAAGCTAGAGTACTAGTAAAACATTGGCCTTTTACAACAATTTGTCTCCTAAGATAATGCATAATGATCCATCTTTGCCACCAAAAATGTGGTCTCCCCTATCCAATCTCTAATACATATTTCTTGACAAAGGGGTCATTTTTCCATTAGGTGGTTCTAACCAACCCATGACCTCTCTTATTTTTAACCCAGTCGCTTAACTTGTTTTTTGTTAATAAAATTGTGGATTGCCCTTGTGTCCACTAAAGCAAGGGAGACTCCTCCATTCACTTCTATCCTAATCATCATTAGGTCCATACCTCCTTATGATGACTCTACCATTTTAAATACTGATTGTGTTGATCTTTCTCTACACTTCGCATATTGAAGTTCCTCCATTGCTTTATTAGGATTTTTTTCCTTTCTAACTTTTTTTTTTCTAACTACTTTGGTTCTTTTGGGACTCCCTTGAGGGTTAGGCCCATAACACTTAGTGGTCCCACCTTAGGGGGTAGTTTTGCAAAAGGTGTGGACCTTGATAGGCAGAGCATACAAAGGTTGTCTCCCTGCCTATGTCAATCTTTAAGCTTTTATTAAAAGAGAGGCCTTCAGTTTTTTGGATATGGCATGTCCCTCATAGGGCCTTCATTAGTGTCTCTTCATAATCCTTCACCTTTATCGGACCTTAAGGTGCTTAACCTCAATTTGGTGCCATCTCCCTTTAGAAATTGATGGAACAACTCAATGAAAGTTATCGCTTATTTTTAATGTTTATGGAGCCCTTCTTCCCATCTCCATCTTTGCCTAATGTTGCAAGCTTTCTATGAATTGAATAGAGAATCTTCTGGTACCATTGTGGGGAGGTGTAGTAGAAAGAAGTTGAACTCCTACACATACTTATAGATATCGGTTGTGAGGCATAGGTCTTACAACTTTTTCTAAAGGAGATATTAAAAGTTTGTGATACTTAAAAGTATGATCTAAAGTAGCAAATTCAAAGGCCAAACAACAATTGAATGAGTCCATGGCCAAGTATTTTTCTTACCTTAGGAATCTATGGGTAGACAAGTGCTTACCTATTATGATGTGTAAATATAATAATTGCACTTGTGATTTCTCGATTTAACTTGTAGAAAAGAGAGAATTTAGTAAAATCATGCGACCTTTTCTTAGATTCCAATCGATTTATGCAAATGTGAGGAGCAACATCACCTCTTGATGAGATGTTATTTGTTGGTTGCTAATGAAGAACATTAACAAACTTCACAAATTCATACTAGGCAAAAAATGAATTTGACTACCTTTGTTGAAAGGTTCCTAGAGAAAGGTGGAAGGGGTTTCAAAAATGGTAAAAGGGAGAGTTTTTGTATTCTCACAGGAAATTTGAAAACCTAAATTGGTAATAGGCTTGGACAAGGTGGGTCCTAGTCCACTTGTGAATGCTATGAGGTATGGGCCCCACCAAAAAGAAATGTTTTTAGTTAATCGGGTTTTCTAATAAGCCAAGGAGTTAAAAGTAAAAAAAAAAAAATAGTAGTAATGGTTTAGCTAATGTAGTTAGTTCTAGTTCTATATATCACAACACTTCTTTTAAGAGTAGCATAGTGCCAATATAGATGGTGACTTTTTTTAGTCCTACCTTTACACTTAAACAATATTAGTAGGTGGTTCAACTTCATAGTCGTTTTAGGCCTACTAAGCCCATAGAAAACTTTGCATGTACGATTCATGCTTTGTAAAATTCATTTTTAATCAATTGGCTTATAAATTTAGGGACTAGTAATCATATTATATATGACATTACATACACAAAGAATATAAGATCATTCACATTTAACCTTTTTTTGGGTCAAATTGCTTGGTACAATGGCTTTCACTCATATTAGGACTACTCGTACTTTAGTTTATGTTCTTTATGCAACCAATTTTAAATGCAATGTATTATTGGTTGCTAAATTTGCTTTTGATAGCTTTTATCTAGCCCTTTTTTGTCCTTTTTTTCCCTAAGACCTTATGGTTGGGACAACATTTGGGTTGGACTGGACAGGCTAAGTGTTGCCCTATCACTTATTATCTTTGACAGATGCCGTGATAAATGTCTATTAAGTTATTTTTAAGACTTCTAGATGTAAAGCTTCTAAGGATAATTCATGAATTTTTTTCCTTTCCGCCCTTTTTTTCTTGATACTACCTTTTCGTTTCCTTGTTTTTGCAATCTATCTCTGGCACTTCTCTTCAAGTGGTTTGTTTTTTCTTTACCATTTAGCCATTCTTTATTTATTTATTATTATTTTAAAAAAGTTAATTCGGGGGAAATGAAAAGGCCGAGATGATAGATTCCATTTAATCATTACGAGAAGAAGCAAATTTATGCGGGAGTGGAAGGCCCCAGAGGGCGTGCTGGGTTTGGTTCCCTTCAAACCCGGAGAAAAGCAATTCAGTTCATTTATTTTCCTTACAAATCAATTTTTACTTTTATCTGTCAGATAGATTATTTAACGACTTATCATTCAAATAATTAATAACTTATTTGTAAAGCAGATATTTGTCACTTCTTACCGGTCAAGACTAGGTAATAATAGGGAATAATATTTGTAGTGTTATGTAAAAAAAATTTAGTATATGGGGAGGCGAGAATTGCATCTCGAACTCCAACCAAAAGTTGGCCACGGGTTTTGGAAGGATACTTAAATAACCTTTGGAAAAAACTCTCATTTGTTCTTTTTTCCCCACTATCTCTCTGTAAGGGATATGGATATGGATACTGCACTTCAAAGTATGGGATATCGCCGTCACCTCTCATGTGGACTTTAACATCCCTATAGCGAGTACATAGTCACCCATGTTCATTCTCTTGTTTATTAGGAGGTGGTAAATAAGTTTAGAGTCCAATTCAAAATTTAATCTATGGATTGATGAAATAATTTTCATATTTAAATTCTTAATTTTTTTTTATATACCAAACATGTTTTAGGTTCGAGATTGATTGAAGTACAATGGACACTATTTTGTACACATATTTTAAGAAGAATAAAAGTTTGAGCAAATTAACTTTGGTCCTAAGATATCCAAAATATAACTTAAAAATTAATTTATAAATTAGATTTTTTTTTTTGCATTTAAACAATATTCCCTTATTAGATGTGATCCATTTACTCATTAGATGCGGATCCTCTAAGGGGTATTAGGGGTGACTTGACTATCATCATGCTTTGACTTTCATCCTTATTTTGAATTACGTTGTATGTTGGCTAGTGTGACTAAATTGTTCTTTTGATTATTTGGATGGTATGTTGACGGAAATATAATTCCAAAATTTAGATAAAATCTAAAGAGCTGATCCTTAAAATTGAAAATTGAAAAATTTGAGAAAAATCTAAATACTATGTTTTCTTTTCCATAATTTTTAGAGTCCCTTACCAAAATAGTTAACCTAATTTTTTTTTTTCTGGATTTGTAAATTAGTTATACTCAAGATTCAAGTTCCTAATTTAACAAGTTCTTATATCAAATAGAGCATAATATCATTATAAAAAGATGCACTGTTATCGTCATTGATGTTGTCATATCAAATACGGAGTGTTCTTTGACCATGAACTATTCTCGTCATTGGTGTTGTCATGCAATTAGACCGCAGTTGGTGGTGATAGCGAGTGTAGATGATTAAAGGCAACTTGTATTTATTAGCAAGGTTTGAAGTGACAAATAACTCTAAATACTATTTGACAAGACGCCACTGTAATAAAGAAATGTCTACTAGCTCAATATCATTTATCATTTGTTAGAAATTATTTTAAATACTATTCTACTTGGATAAGTATTGAAACATGAGTTAATAGGAACTTTTATCAACTATTGCTAGCAAAAGTCACATTTACAAAAAAAATGGCAAAATTAAACTTTAAATATATCTTAAACCTATTTTAAAACTTTCAAAGATAATATCAAGTGGTCATTAAGCTTATGGCACAATTAAGAGTACTTAGAACTTCTTAATCTAAGTTTAATATTCATATATATGAGTATAAGTGCGTACATAAAAAAAAAGAAAAAGAAAAGAAGAAAATGTGTGGACTAATTGTGAGAAGACATAACTTCTAGAAACCCTAATTTTAAGTATATTGTGTTATATTAATCTTAACAGCTTATATTTAATTTAAATTTTAAAAGGTGACATTTTCAAAAGTTCCAGTTTTATAATCAAGTAGAAAGTGACTCAAGGATATGCTAATTATTCCATTTCATATCCCATGAATACTCTAAAACTAAATAGTAAACTTAGTTCAAGCGGAGGAAAAAAAAAGGAATAAATTATCTCATCTTGACAATCTTAATTTACTTGTTCCAATGATACTACATATTTTAAACAATTCAAAAATATCAAGAAGTACCTCCAACAGTCCAAGAATCAATTGGGCCACTCCAGGATGCACCAATAACCTTATTACGGATCATTACTTAATGCAAGTGGGCAAGTTCTTTTAGAGCATTATTAGTCCCTGTGGTGTTATTTCGTGGATGTTTCCTTTTGCACACAACAAGGTTCTTTTCCCTGTCTTTTCTCCTTGTTCTTATTACTCCCAAACCGAAGGATTTGAAGCCAAAGTAAAAAATTGCTCCAAGGTTAGCGGATCCTACGCTCAAGAACACCCTTTCAGCGTAGAAACAGGTAACCAATCACGTAGACCCTGTGTTGAATCATTCATGCTCACGCACAGACAAAACCTGGTTTCTACTTCTTGTATCTTATTTTAAGGCGATCAACTCTTTCAACCTGACATTTTTATTATCCAAAAGCTTGGCGTGTTGAGCATGTTAGAACCTTTGTCTTATTGTTCGGCTGTGAAGTCTTAGTTAAAAATGACCAATGACTTCAACTTCGAAGCAACAGGTCAGACCATTAGGAACTTCTTATTGGGTAGCCGGCTAAGAATCTCAGTACTCAAGAAATCATCAGTGTCACTGTTAATCCATCACTCCTTCACGTTATAGCAAAATCAAAGTGGCGTTCAATCATATAACAAAAGAGATTCAAGAGAAACGTCATGAAGTTGAAATGCGCTTCGTTAAGGGAGCATAAAGGGCGCGATCTACATCACAAAAAGAGAAACGCAAATGACCCATAAAGGGCCTTTTTTTTTAAATAAAAGAAAAGAAAAGAGAATTATTTAAATTATCGAATTGAAAGAATTTTAGGAGATTTCATTAATCCCTTTTTTATTTAATTATTAGGAAGGAGCGAATAAATTTTAGGAAATTTTAGTAAGGGGGGAGAGATTCAAACCCTGACCAATTGTGAAAAAAATCCCGTCAAATGTCATTGAGCTAGCAAGGGCTCGTGACTAGATTTGTTTTTACTATGTAACTTCTAGGCTTCGCTTTCTTGTTGCAATCCAAGTAGCAGGGCGAAAGGTATGCTTGACGAGGAGTAAGGAAACGAGCTGGCACTCATCTACTTGGTAATAAACCTGATCTTGGTCAAATTAAATTGAACTTCTTCCATGCGGTTTGATCTAGCTGCAGGCTAGACCCAACTACTATTGAGCAAAACACTGGTCATTATAGCTTGACAAACAATGCTAATTCAAAGATAATACGGTTTCCGCATTTCACTAAGGAAGGCCAGTTGGGTGCTATCATCATGATTTTTAAGGGTGTTAGGCTTTCCAGCGTCCCACATATGCTTGATGAAAGGTCTGAATGTTGATCTTGAGCCCCCGACAAGGGCAACTCCAGATTTTCCTCAAAACCCATCAAAACTCTGGAGGCCTCTGGAGATCCGTTGAGACTCAAGCATTCTTTGCGGTGGGGGCCAAATAGCTGCCCAGAAATTGTAGGGATACCCTAATATCTAAGAGACAACTTTCCTTTTCTGAATTGGCTCCACTAGTTTGAAATACCTGACTTTATTGCCCACTGGTTTTATTAAAAGTACCTGAATCTTTCTCCATTGACAGTAATCCATCACATGCTCAAGTAAGGAAATACCTAACCTAGGTCATTTCTCTGAATTTTGGTGGCGTAGCCGACACTTCTTTTGTCATACTTCCAGATAAATGGTCGGAAATTTGCGTGACGACGAAACGGTTGGTCGGAGAAAGCACAAAGGAACTACAAAGCGCACAAGGGATTTCTTAAGTAGTTTTCGAGAACGTTGAAGATTTTTGATACCTGTCATTAAGTCTGACGAGAGGCCAGTTTTCAACTTTTCTGCAACGCGTGATGTCGACCGGAGTGTTCCTTTCATGGGGTATAGGATGGCCTATGGTTTGTCCTCTCTTTATAATGCAGTGAAAGTCCCATAAACAACATGAATCACAACCGAGTATACTTGTCATGATCTTTCTTTTCCTTTTACTTACACATTCACTTGTGCAGCTTCAAAGTGTCAAACTTGTAATCAAAAGCTCTCAATTCCAAATTATTTAGTTAGGCATTTGTTAAAAATACCTGTCGTGATACCCTACTCTCAAGTCAATTGTGACTTGAGAAGCATATGAAAAAATAATTGGCATCCCAACAGATTATGTTAAAAAAATTCAAAATTAATTCAAAAGATAATTATAAGTTGAAGAGACATTTTTAAATATTAGACTTTATTTTTCAATATTTTTTGCATTCCAAGAGAGCTCAAGTTGAAGAGTTTGCTCTAAACCTTGTACCATATAAGAAATTCTAAAATTTAACCTTAAAGCGTAGTATATCTCATGTGAGGCTACGTTCCTTAAAAAATTAAATTTTAAGGAACTACCCACCTGACTTACTCGAAAAATGCAGACAAAAAACAGCTTGGTGTCTTCTGACTTCTCTACCTACTCCCATGAACTCTCTTTTTTGGCTGTTTTGTAAAAGATTATTGGGTTCTTGCCTTGTTTAAGAGAGATTCCTACTTTCCACCATAAAAAGAAAGCAATAAAAGTCCTAGGCTGAGAAACTTCAACTTGTAAAACCCACCCGCCTTTTGGAACTACATGCCGGGAGGCCAGAGAAGAAGATTCTCTCTAAAGTGCTTCGACATTATCCCTTTTGGACAAACTAAAAGTATTATACTCGGATAATGCAGTCTCTTAACCATCCACTACCACTCGCCATTGACTTTCGGCAGATCTTGCTATCTTCAGAATTTTATTAGTTATACCGTCCCTCCATTTTACAGAATGGCTAAGTTCTCCCAAGCGTAGTGAGATGGCATGGAAATTTGGGCATAAACAATAGTATAGAAACTAGTTGCCATCTAAATGCAATCTGAAATTTGTACACGGGCCGCGCCTTGATTTATAGCATCTTGTTGACGGATACTAAGCTTCACGATAGTATTTGGTATGTCAAAGCTACTTCATGTACAGAAAGAGAAAGATAATCAACTCTTTCCTGTTGGGGCTAGTTAAGGTATCAAAGTCAAGTGGAATGATTCCAAGTGAAACATTCCGAATAATATGTCTCTTAATTGAATTTTTTTTTAAAGATCAACAGTAGAAATTTATTGGAGTATTGGTAGCTTCATAACATAATGTAGTAATTTTATAATATACTTAAATTTATTCACACTAGAAATTATATAGTTTTCCCCATTTCTTTCAGGGTTTTCATCTAGTTAGGCAATATAAGAGTTCCTATAACACACAAAATGGTTAGAAATTCATAACAAGGTGAAGGTAAAAATTCTATATTAAAAAGATAAGATCTTTAGGTAGTATTTATATATAAACAATGTTTTCTTAACTCATGAGTTAATTTTTCTTGAATTATTTTTTAGGCTAAAGTATGAAATTTTTAATATAGTATTAGACTTTAAGTTTATTTACTATAGTTTATGTTTAATGTTGAGTCCTTAAACTACACTTGATATGTTAAAAATATCTATTCTATCCTATTTAACTTTAAACTCTTTAAAAATAAAAACTTTACATTAAAAAAAGTACAATTGTTGAGTTGTGTTTGCATAAAAAAATGTCATCATTGTTGATGAGTTAGTCTTTTTTTTTTTTGAGTTACTTTTTTAATTGAATTTTAAACTTTATAATAAGTGTCATGGTTTTAATTCTTTATACTATATACAGCATGAATGTGCTTCAAGAACATATTAAATTCATCCTGGTTATCCACTTGAATTTCCAAAATCATTTTGCAACGTGTCTATAACATTAGGGGTTGGGAAATTTTTGTTTTGTGCCCGGGTATCTCATGACTAGTTTAAATGGAACTTCAAATCTTTTCTGATGAAACATCACATCAGCTGTCTTTTATCTCAAAACTATTGGAAGAATCTTCTTGACCGAATATGTGTCCGCATAATAGTGACAACATTGGGGTAGTGACAAACGATGCCCTGGATATAACTGGTTTTAAGCAATGATCTCAAACATGACCTCCTTCCTAGGCACTCATTTGTTACTTATTAAACCTTATCTCTACCTATAGAAGTAAACCCACTAAAGAAATATCGGATGAAATAAAATAAATAAAAAAGAAAATGAAGAGAATACGAGAGTTGATGACTTATATTATTGAGTAGGTATACAGATAAGTTCTTAACAATCCGACTAATCTCTACTCTTTGTGTCTGATCCCCGTTAAGCTCAAATTAATTTGCCTTAGTGATTGCTCACCTGTTTTCATCTATATTTGACAGAGAGTTGAAACTTTAGAGCTCCAATATATATTAATAGCAAGATAAACAGAGTTGGTAAGGAGATAACTTGGTTCTTTATTTACAAATGGGAGCTGGGGTTGACATTGCATTGTATTATATTTGGGAGAAGTTTCTTCGTATCATTTTACTGGATGATCCATGACCAGCATCATTTTTTTGTTCAATAATAGTCCCGCCCAATAATTAGACAATGAGTACAGTCTGTCAAGAAACTTTTTAAATATGCGTTTCTTATTTGTCATCCCATGTTTGGCTATACTTTAATGGTCTAGTGAACCAAATTCATTGATTCCCGACAGCGACTGAGGATGATTGCTTGGTGTATATCTCATCAAATCATTGATCATCAGATAAAAATATTTGTTTTAGCAAATTATATATCATAACGCACAGTGGGGATTTGAATTTGTAGGTCGGTGTCCTGTTGTTCCGTTTGATGTCCCACGTTTCATATAGGTTAACGTGGCTGCAGAAAAGAATTGTATTCCAATCTTTGAATGCTTGCAATTCTGCCACCGTTATCGAACTGACCAAGTTGATGCATTGCTTTGGACCAAATTGTCGGCAGAGGCTGCATTAGACTGTTCCAACAACCATTTTCTGGTTCAACAAAACATCCTCTAGTTTGTATGATTATAGGGAAGCAGCACCAAATTTGGTTCCAGACTTGATAATCTTCTTCAGTTTCCCGCTTCTAAACTGGTTAGAATGACAAATCTTGTCTTTTACCTATTTGAAATAGCACCTCAGCTGCTGATGAAACTTGTGGTTTCCAGGTCTAACGCTGGATCAATCAGATCTGCCTTAGATGGGATTCCAGAACGCTTTAGACTAAGATTAATGATTGTTTCACTTCTGCCAAATTCGCGATTCCGTAGAGCCTAGAAGGGTTTTCTGACTTACTCCTTTATGCCTTGAAGGGGGCAAACTAAAAGATGCGTTATGCAGATTGTTTTGCTTGGCTATTACAGCTCGGGAATGTGATGGTTGAAGTTCTTTCCAACTTTAGGACTTATAAAATCGCTGAATGAGCAGTTGACCTTACAAGGCCAAGGTGGAAGGGTTTGAGTTCACTTTTGCTTTTGTACTAGCGAGTAGGACAACAAGAACCCGAAAAGCCTGATAAAAAAGCCATGACCTTACAGGTGGGAGTGCCCTAAATGGAAAGAGCTGACAATATGTCGCTTATACCTTTTCCTTTCCTCCTCTGTTTAATATTACTTCCTTTAACCATATCAACCATCTGGGTACAGGACTAAAGTCCTTTACCGAAAACATGATCTCTTATGGTATAGGACTTTAGTCCAGTACCTAGATGGTTGATATGGTTAAAGGGAGTAATATTTAACAGAAAAGGAAAGGAAAAGGTATAACCAACATAGTGTCAGCTCTTTATCTGTTTGCGTGTTGGCATGAATATATATGGTCGTAACGAGTTTAGAGCCCATTGATTTTGCTTGGGAGGAAGGACTATGTTAAACTTACCGTGTATTATCATATAGATTCACTTAGCTTTTGAGAAGAGCTGGTCTCAAACGACTAGTCCACAAGTCTTACAGAAAAATTCTGCCCGCCAACATGGTAGATTCTTCCAGTTTCTTCACATCACGCTGGTAAAATAGCCGAGCAGTTTTTCCAAGTTCAACCCAGTTTGGTTAACGCTGTAAGCTAACATCGATATTTTAAAAAACTTATCACGTTGTATAGGTTGTACAGAAAGAATAAAAAAGACTCAGGATTCTTCAAACATATTCATGACTTTTCTTAATTCATTCTTTTTCTTCTCGGAAGGAGCGGATTTCAACCTAGCATTGCTTTAAATGCCAGGTCCCCATGATTGGCTACCTATTCTTCTTCTGGCCATAAGCCATAACAGATACACGGTCTCTTTCTCCTCTTTTCTCCCCCCCTCTCTCTCTTTCTGTCTGTGTACCAAAGAAACACAGAGAGAATCTACGTACGCAGACAAATAAGCACCTAAAAGCTGTTCTCTAGCTTAAATTCTGTTAGTAGCCGCAATGGGGTGCAAGTCATTGGAAAAACCAAAGCCAAAGTTCAGAAAAGGCTTGTGGTCACCGGAAGAAGATCAAAGGCTTCGAAGCTATATCCTCAGACATGGCCATGGATGCTGGAGCTCTGTTCCCGTTAACGCTGGTGAGTTTTCCTAACCCCTTGATCACGTCTAGCACATTGCGTCTACGAATTGCTTCGTAAAGCAGATCAAAAAGAGCATTCCCAAGTATATAGATAAAGTTTTTCTGCTTTTACTCTAAATATATGGATGAAAGATTTAGGACTCCAGCATGTTTCAAGTTTGTTCATATGCGCCTATGTTTCTCTTGCGGTGTTGTCTGTTACTGTATGAAAACTTGTGTCCTTGCTAAACTGCCCCTGGAATTTTATTGACCCCAGCTTCAACCAGTCGGTTCAAATAAATGTATGTGGGATAAAGAAAGTACTCTAACTTATAAGTTAGACTTTATGTTTTCTAACAATAAGCATGCTCTTTTCTCACTCTTAAATTAACTTTTGAATTAAATTTTGTGTTTTCTAACAATAAGCATGCCATTTTGCTTGAAAAGAAACATCCAATTAATGAATCTATTTCAACATTATAATTCGTTTTTCATCAATGAATTCGCTTTGCAATTGAGGTATATGATTAGAAGAGGACAGTTTCTAAAAGTACCTTCAGCGGTAAATTGTGTGCAAAATACTGTTGAATATAGGTTCTTCTGTCATTTGCTTTCTTAAAGTGGACAATGAGGCGTTTCAATTTTATTTATTTATTTATAATTTCTATAGTTTATTCTTTTTTCTTTTTGGTGGAAATCATAGGATCCAATGAATAAGAGATGACTTTGATGTTTTTGGAGCTTTATAAGATATAATATTACTTTAATTTTCACACTTTAACTTTTATCAATAAATAATTTACTCACTTTTTTGGAATTTGGAGGATAGGATGGTATCTTAAGTCAACAACAAAAGAATTTGATCTAAAATCCGTAATTGTTAGTATAAAAAATAATTGCTGATGATATTTGATGTTTATAACAAAGCCTCCATATATAATTAATTCTGTTATAATTGATTAATATACTAGAAGTATGATATTTGAGCAAATATTCAAGTGTAGGCCTGATTTAAGATAATGGAGAATTATGTTAACCCAAAGGCTTCGACTCAAAAAGTTTGATCCTAGTGTCATTTAGAGCTCATCGGTTGACTCTTTTGTCTACAAATTTGCACTCAGGGTTGCAGAGGAATGGAAAGAGCTGCAGATTAAGGTGGATTAATTACTTAAGGCCAGGATTAAAGCGTGGGATGTTTAGCAAGGAAGAGGAGGGGAAGATTTTGAGCCTTCATCACATGTTGGGCAACAAGTAAGCAAAATAGATAAATTTTTTTAATACTTCAAAACCTATTTTCTTTTCTTTCTTTCTTTCTTTCTTTTTTTTTTTTTAAGAAAAAAACTAGTTTAACATCCTTAACTCTATAGTCAAAGATGAGAACGATAGAGTAATTTTTTTTTTTTTTTATCCATGGCGCATTTAATTGATCATTAAGGTCATTTTAAATATTGTAAGAGAACAGAAGTTATTGATCCGATAAGGTCGGAAAGTCAATTTTGAGTTTTAACCCCAACAAGAGTCGGAGATTATTTTAACTTTTCGAGTTGGAGGGGAATAATTTTTTGAGCCGACGTTGAACACGTTGGTTCCGAAGTCGATGCCACTAGATAGAGGTTTCTATATCACCTAAATACAAATTTAGTAGTCCATCACCTATTAGCTTAATGATAAGTTAGTACGGTTTTAGACCTTTTCGTTCTAAGTTTGCTACTTAGATGTGTTGGCAGGTATGTAAATAAATAAAAAACGAAAAAAAAAATTAGGTTTCATTTGACAAATACAAATTCATACAGCACCCGCTAACTAACCTTGGATCTAGCAGTTTAATAATAGATTGTTTACTTGTGGGACGGTTTTTTTATGGGGAAGCCTTAATCACCTCTGGGTTGTGAAATGTATCCTAGTATTATATTCTTAAAGTCGTCAAGAGTAAACGCTACAAACAATGGTGAAAGCAATGCTTTTTACCTTTTTCTTTTCTAATACGAGCAGGTGGTCTCAGATAGCACAGCATTTACCCGGAAGAACCGACAACGAAATAAAGAACTACTGGCATTCTTATTTGAAGAAGAAGGTGTCCAAAGCTGAAGAAATGGAGGTTCACACCAAAAATCTCTGTACTAGTTCAAGCTCAGATACCGTGGATTCTTTATCCTCTCCCAGAAAGGACGGAATCGGACTTCCAGTTTATGATTCACTAGAATACATGGAAAACTCATCAACATATGCTAGCCAAGCTGTTCCACAGACTTCTGACTTGCCTAAGGAGGCCAACCGTTGCTTCGTACCGAAGCTTTTATTCGCTGAGTGGCTTTCCTTAGATATCATTAATGAAGGGAGCCTGGCGAATTCAGGTGAGGGGCTGATTTCTAGAGGTAAATTTTCCTATAATCCAAACATGCAGTACTCTCCCATGCATGGTATTCTGCTGAACGATGGAACATATAATGGAGAGTTTCATGACGGGCTAAGTAATGGTTCGGCCTCTCAGATGTTCAATTCACAGTTCAAGTTCGAAGATCAAATTTCAGGAAGTGGGATCGTTGATTTTAATATATGCACTGATTTCAACATTAGTAATAGTGTAATGTACTTATAAGGGCAAGTTTCTTGGGCAACATCAAGGAAGAATAACTTTTAATTATTCTCATAATATTAAATATGGTACTGTTAAAAATGCTTCAACCAACTATAAAATACGCTTCTTTCACCGTACACTATATACTATTGTGAACCGAACAAGTTTAATTAAAGGTTATTCTTCCATGAGTTGCTTTTAGAGACAGCCATTTGTTTCCTAATGTAGTCCCGACAGTTTGTGCTATTCGTAGTATTTAAATTTCGGATAATGTGATTGAGAACTGCATTTTGATCACTTATGTGGTCTTTCTTTTTCTATTATGGATCTAATGCCTCTCGAATGAACCCAATAGTTATTGAAAATCTTGCTGGGATTTGAAACCGAAGATTTTTGTATTATTTTTCTCAATTTGTTTACACATTTTCTTAATAAAGTGATTCTAATGAAAGAAGTTAATAGTTCCCTCGCACCATCTTGAACAGCAGTCCTATTAAATGGATTTCCTTGTATCCACATGACCTTAACTAGTCCAAGATTGCCGTCAATCTCAAGGGAAGGGAAGTGTATCTTTAAGGCTACTCTAGACGTGTCTATCATTGGAAAGGCTCAAGTCTCTAGGCATCTTGGCATTCCCAGTTGACTATGAACCGTTAGACAACCAATTTAGGATAGATTAGAAGTCTATCTTTGGTTGTTTTTGAAAAAGAAGCCTCGCAGTCACCAACAACATCAAGACTGCACTCTACAGTGCCCACATCTGCTCAAGCCTTGCATGCAGTTAACAAATGATTCAACAATGTCCAGCTAGCACAAGACCCATGCAAGCGTCAGACACATAAGACAACTAATGTTGAGACGTGCTGATTGTTGGTTGTATAATGGAGCCCCACCGCATGTGTTAAGTGTAGTTGCACCATCAATTGTGCAATTTGCGCCTGACAAACGCACTACAGAAGCATGGAATGAAATGGAGATCGTAGCAGGAAAGCGCTCGTGTCTAACACCTCATATAGAAAGAATGACTGAGCAACACCCAACACAAGCTGTGCTTGTGCAGCTACATTGAGCACATTACTCTTGACCAACGTCTAGAGAATGTTCACAACCCAGCACATCGTATTGCTACACCATTGGGACAGTTAAGTCAACATTCTTGAAGTACAAGTGCGTGATCAGTGATCTAGAGGACAACTCGTATGAAAGCCAACATGCCTTACCTAAATTCCCTAGCCCTAGACTACAAGTCATGTACTCCATAAGTCCTAGCATAAAGAATAGGGAAGTTAGGAAGAAAGCAAGAGAGTCTCACTAGTGAAGAAAAAGGGCTAGTACTTAGACATATCACACCATTTTTTTGACAGTTCCTAAAAATCTTCTCAATTTCCCCTTTTTGAGCATATGGGTACTAATAAGGCCTCATTGAAATTGGGTCTCTCGCCCTTTTTAAATTAATTTGACGACCATGACTCTGGTGTGAGGGTAATCCCTTAGGTTCTTTAAACACATCCTCAAACTCCGTAAGAAGATCTCATACCTATTTCCTAACCTTAGTTGTACTTGTTTGCCATCCCCTTTCCTTTTGCATAATTTACAAAACCATCAACGACCTTTCTTTGCTCATCTCTTTGGAAAATTTTGCCCTTAGAAGTATTTGCCTAACTCTCAACTTCGCTCCTTGTAGTGTCATCCTTCTTCCTTCCATATCAAACTTCATTCTCAAGATAGGAAAATTCCAAACAATGTCTCCTAACATTTCTAGCCATTTGATGCCTAACACTATATCCACTACTACTAAGGGTAAACATATAAATCTAGTGCCAATGTGAATCCTCACTTCCATGTTAGACCAATTTCACCTTCCAAAATCTCATCTCCATTGGCCACTCTCACCTTGAATGCCACTATTTCATCTACCTTCATTGTTATTCCCTTCATTTGTCCTTGATAAATAAAATTGTGTGTGCTACTTGTGTCAATGATGATTCTAATTTTTTTCCCCCATTCCAATAAATAACCTTCTACTTTCATCATTTATGGTTTCCCTAACTCAACCCTAACAAATTTCATTTCTAAGACTTCTATCCTTTCCTAATCTTCTACCAGTTCCTCACCCCCTTGCTCCATCACTTCTTGTTCATCCCCACTACCATCCAATTCATTTGGCTATATTGTTTCCAATATAAATAATTTCTTCTTACATTGGTGGCTTGAGATGTATTTATCATTGTAATGAAAACAAAGGTCTTTTCTCTTATGTTCTTCTATCTCTGCAACTATAAACCTTTGTGTGGGTAAGAAATTAGGTCTTGCTTGAGATGGTACCCTTCTAATTCTCTTCACTGGGGCAGCCACCCTTAAACGCAACTATGCATTGTGTTCTTCAAAAATCTTAGTGCACTTCAATGCTTAATTTATTATTTTAGGATCTTTAGCATCCACATCTCTCTTAATTCCCACCTAAAGACTACTAATAAATCCATCTAGAGCTTGTCTAATTGCTAGGGGTTCAGATTTCATCAATATATTCATGAAATCATCATAATACTTTTCAAAGGATATTGTTTGCATCAATTTAGTCAACACCCCATATACTCTATATTCACGGTTAGAACCATATCTCTCCATAAGACCATGTTGCAATTTGTGCTAGGTCAATGCTTTTCCCACTCTCTCTAGCTCCAACTTATAACCATATAACCACCATGCTACTGCCCTTTCCATATTCCATGAAGATGTCTTCACTTTTTCTCTATCCAAAAGTCCATGATACTCAAAAAACTCCGTCGCCTTAAATACCCATGATGCCGGGTCATCTTCCTCATTAAATCGAGGAAAATCATATCTTAAAATTCTAAGTTTTCATTCTTTTTCCCTATCCAACTATCCCTTCTAGTCAAATTCAAATTTTCTGCATTAGGCCCAAAATTGGTTTCACATTGGTTCTACCTGTGATGTCCCTTATCTAGCCAATGTTGGGCATCTTTCGGCCCATGATCGTCCCTTGTTTTGGTTTGGGTCTCCTGCATTTTGGCTGCCACCGTGGGTTGTGCCAGCAGTCGAGCCTCCTGCGCCATTATACAACCCATTCTGGTGTGGGTTTGTCGAGTTTTGCCCACCACTGGAGCCTCCCGTGCCCCCGGACAGCGCCCTCTAACTTCACCAGAATCACCGTCGTGACGTCCCGCATATCACACAACTTTATGCGCACCTTAGTTTGCATCTCTTCCATTGGTTGGGCAACCATTGTTTCCACGTTTTCTACCCTTGTTTCCATCTACGATGCAACCTACTTTGATGCCAATTGATCTAAATCTGAACCAGAATCTAGAAGAGCCTACCGTGCCGCAACTTGGGACTTGGTGTTAGGGCCCTCAAGTATGAAATCCACGATGGGATTTGGTCAAGAACCTCTTCGCTGAGCGATTGTGGAAAAATCAAGCTCAACAAAGGAAATTTTGAGGTTCAAATGGGAATCTCAACTGTTTTCTAGATTTATTCAAAATAAAAGCCGAAAGAGAAAACAGGTCTGCGCCAGCAGAAATACGACTTTAATGCCCACCGCACTACCTATTGGAGTTTGGGCCTACAAAAAATAATAACCCAACCCAATAATTTATTCAACAAAAAGGCCATATTGTTTGGCCCATAACAAAGACTTTTCCCAAACTGATTCTAACTAGTATCTTGTCTATGAATTATGGCAATGAAACATGTAATCAATGTCGAACCACCTTTCCTTCATGATGAAGTGATTGCGTAATCAATTTTGTGAAATATTTCTCCATTAATGACTAAAATAGCTTGCATCATGGCAAAGCAACAACCTGCAGCGGAGTACACCTTCATTCAAGACAAGATGAGAGTTCAAGAATGCGTAGCTTGAAGGGGATGTATTTACTACAGATGCTCTCCATTCTAGACCCCATCTCGGAGTTCTAACTGTCAAAATTTCCTAACCTCCTGGTTCTAGCTTCTTAATTTGAGCTTTTGTAAATGGTAGCCATTAAGCTATACAACTCTTTTTAATCTCAGCTCCGTGATGTAATTCTTTGCGTTAAAATACATTCAATAAAGGAAACTTTGCTACTTCCAACTGAGCTAATTTTAGTGACGGAACAGAAGTTTTCGACATCAGAAGCTACAATTATGAACATGATTGGTTCAATCATCTTCTTATGATATTACAAGCCTCAGGCCACATCAATGGTATGTCCACCGAAAGTGTCGATCCTTTAAACCCAGACTTCAGAAAATTTGTAAGCTTGAAGTTAAAAAGTTGCCCGTGATACTAAGCTAGCCCATAAAAGAACACCAGCAACCATGATAATGGTCATGATAGGCGTCCATTTCAATGCAATTACCTATGCAAGAAATGAAATTAAAACGTTAGGTGAACCGAAAATTCTGCTTTATTGGACTGCGGAGATGTGCAAAGCTATTCAGCATGCATACCTCAAGGCACGGGGAACGCCATATTGAGGAGTGAGTTCGCTGATTCGAAGATACCTTTTCCGATATTTCTGGCAATATAAGACAATAATATGCATGCTTTATGTGTCTTCATGGGCATCAATATATAACTCAAGCAAACTCAAGTAAAGGAGAAACAATTAGAATTGAACGCCACCTGAACTTCTCCTTCGTGCTATAATTTCGGTAATGTGTTTAACAACAATATCTAAATCCTGTTTCCGGTTGGAATTAAGCTTTGAGAGGTTGGCCTGAGTTCGTGTATCAATATATTGCTTTATTAGACGCCCAATAATGCTTTCTGCGAACCAAGTATCATTACAAATTCCTCCAGGGCATGTACAAGAACATAAAATACAAATAAATGAATTTGGTGCTTCAATTCTAGCAAAAACATTACTGCACATCAATATCGGCTTTTTGTAGTTCATAAAAGTTACCAAATTTGAGAAAGCTGTAGGGCTTTGTAATTTTGTCGATGAGGCTTTTATCAAACTTCTCAAATTCCTTTTGCAAGTCGTGTAGGAAATGGAAAGCTAGTTTTCTTGGATATGACGCATCGCACAAAGTGATGAAGAAGATCCCATTCTCGACCATGTAGCTTAACGGCAGAAGAAGAAATTAATAGATAAATACCATCATCCTTGCTCATCACGATGGACGTTGTACAGCATGTTCAGCTTCCTCAGTTTGTGGACCAAAACAGAGAAATAATATACAGGGATGAATGCTATAAAGGATAAAAGAGACGACTAAAAGAACTCCTTTTTTCTTTTAAACACAAATAAAGAGAACATAGCATTATGAATCAGCAATTCGTATGCATATGTTAGGACGATTATTTATCAAAAAGAAAGTAAACATGGGGAATAAAAATAAATACTTAAAGCACTGATGATCCACGAGGATTGTCATCTTGGAAGCTGCCAAGTCTCCCCTCGAGGTTTCTGTGATTATTAACTCTGCTTGCTGCTTGTAAAATGGGACGTCGCCATTTTCCACATCCAAGAACCTAGGTCCTTGTGCGAGATGCAACCCATCTCTAACCCTTCCAACAATTGTTAGCTTCACCATTTCCTTAGAGACAATGACCTATATCTTCTCAAATAATGACTATAACAAGATGAGATCTGGGCGGGTTCCCAGTTAAGAAAGGTCTTTTATAGGGCGTAGAGGGAAAGGAAGCTAGGAGATGAAGTTATTCCAGATGTACGAAAGAAACCATGGTCGATGGACAATAGCTGGATTGGTTAAGGATTTGCAGAAGTCATAAGACAAACAGATTGAAGGACTACAATACGAACTTCATGTCGTTTCTTACATGTCTCACACCCTTCGTATATGCTATGATAATGTCAAACGAAAAGTATAATGTTTTTGCTCATAAAAGTAAACAAATATAAAAAGAAAACTTTTCGTAATTCTATATGGAATGTTTTAGAGATATAAATTTCCCTTTTCAAATGTGAAATTTAGCCATTTCATAACTGAAAGATACAAAAGGTTAAAGTTTAAGTCGAAATGATTAAAAAAAAAAAAGGTTCGCATTGATATTTAATTATCTCTAACTATTGTGTCTATAATTGGATGATATGATCATCTATTTTGTCAAAGTTGAATCCTTCTCATTATTGATTTGAGTAGCCACTTACTAAATTATGGGATTTGTGATTAAGTGATGAAATTATATTTTCTCAAGTGAGCCCATAATACTATTCATTTTCTCAAGGAAGTATCTATAATTATGTGTAAGTTTTGGACACTATATTAAGAATAGGTTTTATTATAGAAACAAATCCACCATTTTTTAAGATTCAGAATTTTTGCATTATGAACATGTTAAAGTGATACTAATGTTTCAAAACACATTTTAGTGTATTCTACGAGTATTCTAAAATAACAATTAGGATTCTCTAATTTAATGACCAAAAGGAAGAAATTCAATCATATATTAACTAATACGTTATGCTTCTTGTACAAAAAACCTAAATCAATTGCTGACTTTGAATTCAAATTTTCAAATTATATACTTGTTCATGATGCCTCTAAATCACGCAGAATAAGACTTGGACTTTATTTATAAAAAAATAAATAAATTGGAGTTTTCAAATTATCTCTTGAATTATGCCGATCTAATTGTTGCAATTTCCAAGCCCTTTCTACAGTTTATTGGCCTAGCTAAGGCCTTTATCATGGTAACTTTTTCGGCGACAAATTGGGACTTCAGAGCCTCAAAATTTGTAACATCTCAGGTTTGAGGAAGAGCAATTCAACTTTTGTTCCCCCAGTAATTATTCATTGCACCGAACGATTCGTGACATAAAAAGCTGGGTCTTTCAATTGTTTGAAGGGCCTTTCATGGGCCCAAAAACGTAAAGGATGATGCATCGAAAAGTTTTCAAATTCCTAGGTTTTCATTGTGGGCCTGAAGAACCTGATCAAAATAGCCCGACGCAAGCCTAATCTAATGTTGGTAAAAACTATGGGATCTGGAAAAGAAAAGTTTAAGAATGGATATATGATGGGCAACAATTGAAGCAATTAGACCAACAAATTCAGATATGTATATTTCTTTTATAAATTATTGATTTGTAAAGATATATTTTTGCAAGTTAGAATCAAACCTTGTTTCGCTCTCTAAAAGTTTTCCCTTTGGCTTTCATTTTTTAATAAAACATAATAGTTTTATTTCTTTTTAAAAAATAAAAAAGTATCTTAATAAATTTTATTAATAATAAAAAAACTGAGCATTTAATATTCAGAAATTCACAAAATAAATTTCTTTTGATAAATCTTCAAGAAATACTTGCTAACTAATGGTAGAAAAAAATCTACAAAATAAGGACAGAATAAATGAAATAAAATTGAAACTATTGCTCCCTATGATAACAATTGTGATGTGTATTTGGTGGTCTAGTGATGCGTCCAAACGGAATTAGAAATTATTACGGGCCCACAACAAGAATGTGGCGATGAATGTGAAGTGTCAAAATGGATTGACATTTTTTAGTTATTTATGGGCATGTCGTTATACATCGTTGGCATAAACTTTCATTTTTATTACTTAATGTCAAAGACAAAATCAGAAAATGGAAAATTCAAGTATTGATTTTTCTTTCACAAACATTTTTCCCCCTTGGGTTTCCTTTGCATATTGTGGGTTAATTAAAAAGACCAATGAAAGAAAAAAGAAATTGGATGAAACATTTTTTTAAAATTTTTTTCTTTTTAATATTACAATACATATTTTCAACTCACACACATATTTTAAATCTCATACCTCATGGTTAGAATATCTATTAACTCACTACTAAGTTAACTAATTAAGTAATAATAAAACATTTTTAAGTGGTGTTGCGCTTTCTTAATCTTCAAAAACTAACTCATAAAATGAGATTTTCCTTTGCACTTTCATACTTTTTCTCACTTTTCATCTCTCTCAAGCTTTTTTCCACAGAGTTAATTCCACCACCGTCGCATTCAGCTTAAGGCAAACCTTTCACTAAATGGATCAAAATAATCAACCAACCATTGCCATGGGATCTTCTCAAAGCAAACTTTAACTATTCTTCTTAACTATTCTAACTATGCAACAAATGCCATTGTTTAAGTATCTCTTACGAAGAATAAGTTAATTCACAAGGCCTAAAGTATGCACGCTATTTTCCTTGCAAACTAGGTGAAACAAAGCAGCCTAAGCATTACTTAGTTTAGGCCTTTTTAAAAACAAATATATATATCTATATATGTCATTTTGTTAGGATTGATCCAAATTAGAATTTCATATTAAAAAAATGATTTGATTTATGATTCAATATATTTCACAATTTAATTTATAAAATGAATTGGACTCCTTAAGTTATCTATTGTTTAGAGTTTAGAGGTGTTAAGTGTGACTATTATACAACTTATCTAAATTAAAACTTCTAAGTAACTAGTAAGTTTTAATCCACAGTTAATAAAACAAGTTATTGTTTTGTCTAAAACGTTTATAACATATCAACTATGATGTGATTAAATGACACATCTTTCATGAGATCATCCCTGATGATTAACTGGACATGTTCTTACATTTTAATAGAAGTTTACCTCTAAAAGATTGACAAATCCTCGTCATTTGAGGCATATAATAAACATAATCCTTGTCAAGGAGAAATATTATTTCTTGTCATCTATAACCTTATACTTTGATTCTCGAATATAATGAGTGCTCAATTCAGAGAAAAGTGTCACGTACAAAGAAGCAAACAAGGGCACTGCATGATACAACCATGATTAGGCGTTCACCAAGGCTGCAAAAGGTATGGCTGCAAGGTAATTCCAACGCCACAAGTCCAGCACACACATTATCAAAAACCCACACAAGCAACTTGAGGCCAAGAACAAGAGAAAGATGGATAGCATTTGAAGGTGTTTACTTGTGGCTTAATATAATAATATAAGTATTTGACAGTTTGATTAAATATTTGCTGTAAACAGCACCAAGTGAGGTCCATTATAGGACTTTAAGTGAATTGTGTGTTATGTAATTAGGTATGCTTGAACCATAACCGCTATGGGCTGTAACCTTGGGTAGTTTGTGCTCAAGAATGGAGGAGAAGAGGGAGAAGGAAGCTAAGCAGAAAATTGTGGAAAATGCTATTAGGAGGATCCGTTTCTCTTGTATAGAAACGAACCTTGTTTGAGTATTCTCTTAATGTTGTCCTTTGGTGTATTGTTTCCTTTATGGTTTGAATCAGTCCAACAGTCAAAATAGGTAAGAAAAAAGCATTAGGAGGAATTGTTAGGAGTGAATCCCGTGCTTGAAAGACATCTTACCAGATCTGTAAACCGTGCATGTTCCAAAAGGTTCCTCAAAACATTCTAGTTATTTTGGGGGAAAAAAAGGGGGTTCCAGCGTCTTCTTGGCCTTTTAAATAGAATCAATAGGAGCTTTCCTCAATATTACTTTAAAGTGTTAATCGTAATTTAGCAAAATAATTAAACAGCCTTAGCAGCGTATTGAAAAACCTTAAGTGGGCGCTCTTATTGTCTACAGCTGCTAAAGATTTCTCCCCTTTGCGGTGCTATGGCCGAAGCGCATGCTGCAGCGCAAGCAGCGAAAAAAGTTCCTGCTCTCAACCGCCAAAAGCACCGTCCAAATTACATTTTCGTTCGGGGTTTTAACTTTTGTTCAATTGTCTTTGAAGCGCTGGTTTCTCTCCACTTGTACATATCTACTGAGTATTTTTTTTTATTTAAATGTGAGTTTATTGAACTTTTAGGTTAAATACTGAACTTTTTTTAATATTTAAAATGTTATACAATTGAGAATAAGGTTTACTTCAAGTTTTCTGGTCTTAACTTTTTATATGTACAAGTATGTTGAGGATTGTTGTCGCTGAAATATCATTCTTGAATTTTATTTAAATTTAAATTTGCTTTCTCAATTTATAAATTAAACTTTAATTGCTTAAAAATATATTAAAATTATGAAGAATATGATCCTCCACATAGCGTCACTTTTAGTCTTCCCATTGTCATGAGGATGGGAAGAGTGTTTGAGCTAATAGAGACTTCTTTTTCTTCTTTTTCTTCTTCTTCTTCTTTTTTTTTTTTTTTTCCAAAAAAGGGATAATAGTCTAGCACATTTAATTAAAATTAACAATCGTAATAATCAGACCTCGTGTTCGTGTAGATACCTCGTGTGAGTACAAGACACAATGTATAAAATTAACCCTTGAAAAGAAAAGAAAAAACTAAAAGCTCGACATATCATGTTCTACATTTATTGAGGACAGGAATTCATCTAATTTCCGCCAATTGCCCAAGCAAGAAGACAGAGAAAATGTCTTCAATGAATTGCTTTAATTGGCCGTCAAAGCAGCAGCAGCACCAGCAGCTCCTCCTGGAGTGTTGAGACCCTATCCCTATCCCGCTTACAAAGCACCACATGGTCACAACTGGTCTTCAATTAAAGCTCGGCGAATGGACAAATAAGAGAGTCATATCGCCGACAACTCAGTCCATAAAACTTAGAAATCAGTAAACAGAGACGCCCAAGTCGTCGGTCTCCTTCGAGCTTTTGCCTCCGAGCCGATGACATGCACATTGATGGTTCTTCATCATACGCAGTCGTAATTACTGCCCATCCTTGTGGGCATTTTCACCAAGAATAGACGCTATCAACCACATTAAAACTCCGAAGTTGTCCCCACGTTGACAATCGTCTGACTCATTGACATCCTCCTCTGTGTGGAATTCAATTACAGGTGTTCGGACATAAATACTGCCCTACTAAGTTGATTTTTGGACACGTGAAAGGAGTTGCGTTGTTTAAATCAATTCCGGTTCCCCACAGAGCTATAGTTCAGTCAAATTTATCCGTCTCTTGCGAAGGATTTCATGCAACCCGGTGCTTTTTAGCACCGCCCTATCTTCCAAGGAACCAATTAATACCAAAAGAATGATAACATGTTGAAAAGTATTGATACAATAATATATTTTTATCCCAATTAGAACAGATGATAAGGATTTTCTTCTTAGGCTTATTTTAAAAATTTTGTGAATCTTATAGAGACTAATTTAGAAGCTTTGGGCTTAGGACAACTTGGTGTTGGAAATTTACAAAAAGTCCTTTTATTGTAGAGTTGTCGTGGGAATTACTGCAAAACTCAGAGATAACCCCATATTCCAATAGAGAGGACAACCTAATCAAGAGAGAGAAAATCTTCTATATAATTTTCTTGATTCTTTTTAATTAAAAAAACAATTAAAAAAAAGAGCTTGTAAATATACTAATAACAATAGAAATACGACGGATTTGTGCAAATCAATTTAATCTTGTGTCTTGTATGTTTTTAATGTGTGATATGTGTTATGTTAATGTGCCATGCAACGCTTATAACCTAATAGAACATAAATGACCTTTGAACATACGAAGAGAAGAAAAACTTTGTGTCCACGTCATCAATTAAGTGTAAGGTTTTATGCTATGAGATATTTAAAGCTCTTTTCCTCTAAAAACACGCAGCGGGAAGTGCTGTGTCCTGTTGATTCTGGTAATAAATTTCCTTTCTTTTCAAATGCTCTTTCAACTTGGCAGACCATGGGAAAGTACAAATAAATGCGTTGTTGGGTCCAGAAGCCGCCCGATCGTCGAACACTGAAGATTGCATAATTGATGAGCATTTATAGCCGTCGATTGCATTCGGAAATCCTATCAAGAGGACACTTTGTTCTTCCCTTTTTAAGACATGGGAAAAACATTAATCCGTGGTCTTGTGAGTTCATTGAAGTCGAAAGTGGTGACTGTGTGAATGAGGTAGCTGGGAAGATGGGAAGGGCACCATGTTGTGATAAGGATGAAGTAAAAAGAGGGGCGTGGAGTCCTGAAGAGGATGAACTCCTGGTCCAGTACATCACCAAGCATGGCCATGGCGGCTGGCGTACTCTTCCCAAGCATGCTGGTATTCTTTTCTCTTCCGAAATGATTTCCTTTTCCCTCTTCACTTTTGTTTCAATCTCCTTGTCGTCGACCTCATGAGTGCTACTCTATCACTTTTCGCTAACGAAAAAGTAAGTACTGAAGATACGGTTGTCGCCTGGCTTGTCTTCAGGAAGTAAAACGCTTCCGCATCACACTTGAAAGTTAAAAGCTTGCTCCTTTTTTCTACGAAGTATTTCAGAGGCACTGATCAAAGGTTTTCATATCGCATTTCTGGGGTTTGCACTTTCTGCGGTGTTAATGTTATGCAGTAAAAAGCTTGTATTTTTTGTCTAATTTCTATGCTGTGATTTCAGCGAAAGTACTTTTTGTTGGAATAGTCTTTTCAAAGTTGTTTTGTTTGCCTGGCAAGGTGTAAAAACATCGTCCTTATCAACAGTGGTCTGGCTGACTGTCTCGCGGTTGGATGTTCCGCCATTTCAGATGATTCATGACATTTTCACTTGTTTATATTTTGGAATTACAAATTTTCAGGGTCACGATCCACCTATTTTTAGCTGCATATTTAAGCATAAAATGGGTCTTTCCACTTCTGGACAAGGACTAGACTCTGCTTCTGCGTTCCTAATGCTGCTTGAACTCTAAAAATAATCTTTTGTTAGTCCTATGTTATCAGAACTTTTAAGTTAAAAGGCCATGGGTTTTGTCCAGGTCTCCTTCGATGTGGAAAGAGTTGTCGGCTCAGGTGGATAAACTACCTTCGCCCTGATATCAAACGCGGTGCTTTTTCTTCTGAGGAAGACGACAGCATAATTCAGCTTCACGGCATGCTCGGTAACAGGTAATACATGGCGGCCCTTCCCCGCCTTGTTGCCTAAAGAACATGATCTTTAATTTTCCTCCACGGTGCTGAGATATCTAAATTGCATTTTTTGTATGCAAATAAGTGACATCTTTCTAACTTGTTCCTTTGTGTAATAACCCAATGCTTTGATTTCTTTTCTGAGGAACATAACACAATATAAAAGGGGAACCTTTGGTGATAGGTAGCATTACATCCAATGTACTTTATTATTTGGAGGGCCTCCCTTTTCCAAGTACTTGTATATGGATGTTAGCTCCTGCCTGTGTGTTAAGTGGGTGATAAAAGACCTCTGCTCTGTTGCTGTTTAAAATTCTCCAACAAGGAGTTCACTTTCGATTTGGTGAGTTCCACGAGAATTCCCATGTTTTCAATTAATTGTTTCCCTTACTTTCTATGCACATAACCAGATTCCCTTCAAAATTAGGATGCCATGACTTGCATATTGCCTTAAAACTTTTTAAGTCTCCTTTCTGTGTTTGGTTTAGGAAACTCTATGACTCCCTACTTCAGGTTGGTAAAAATATTGGAAGTTGGTGCTAAGCGTGCTTTCTGTTCTTCTGTTCTGAAATTTGTTTCTGCGTTAGGTGGGCTGCCATAGCATCACAATTGCCCGGAAGAACAGACAACGAGATTAAGAACTATTGGAACACTCATTTGAAGAAGCGACTCCGTTCCTCAGTCCATACACAGTGGGTGCACAACCTCTCCTCCAAATCCGAGCCAATCAATATCAACTCTGAATCCGCTTCCACCCGCCACATGGTACAGTGGGAAAGTGCTAGAGTTGAGGCCGAGGCTCGCTTGTCCATGGAATCGTTACTGCTCAGCTCATTATCAACGGCAAAGACTGACTGTGATTTCTTCCTCCGACTATGGAACTCTGAAATTGGAGAATCGTTTCAGAAGATCAAAGGGAAAGATAGTGGAGTTTGTCAATGCCTTGTCTCTCAAAACTCCTCGCCAACAAAATTTGGATCAGTTTCAGAAACTAACAACGCCAGGAAGAGTGCCTTTGGACCAAACGTAGCACACACGGTGACCAGCCCAGATTCTCTCAGCTCATATGATCTCATTGGTTCTTCAGATACAGCATTGGAGCTGCTGCTAGATTTCCCCGATGTTGATGACGTATTTGAAGAATAGATTTATTTCAGTCCACAGTAGATGTGACTAAAACTGCCTCTTTTTGGTCTTTTTTTTTTGCATTATATGGGTGTAGTTTCCATGAGAAGAGCAGTAGTTTTAGCTAGTAGATGTTTGGGTACTTTATAAGTTTCTTTTATATATCTTCTTTTTCTATAATTAGTCCCCTAATTTTCACGAATATTGCTTCTTATAATTTTATAAAAATTAAAATCATAACCAAGTATAGGGTCCAACATTGTACTTAATGGTAAAATCATAACTGCATAACTTGGCCAATCATTTATGTTGAGAGGGCGTCGACAATTTTTGCTTCCATGGATGGCGTAACTTTTGCTGGTTTATCCTCACCATAGACTGCCTCCCAATTAGATATTGTTGTCATTTCTTGATTGTCATTATAAGTGCTAAGAGTCCCTTTTCGTATGTAGATAATGCTTCATTCTTCCTTTTTGATGAGTAGCTAAAATATACTATGGGTTGTTGATCTTGCAATAAAAACTTGCCTACTCCTACACTAATGTGTCACACTCAACTACAAATGAGCTTGAACCGAATTCCTACAGTGGTGAATATAAGCACAATTGAAAGTCTTAGGAAGTTGTACATTTATGTATTGGTAACACCGTTAACTATTTCTTGAAGCACAATCTCTCCCTCAGATGAACCACATAGCCAAGAGAAACCACGAACCAAAATATAAGAGCTTGCCTCACCCATGAGTAAATATTTCATAGTAGCCTTATTAAATTGTACATCTTTCTTGGTATATTCAAATAATAGGTAGAAGCATAAATTGAAACATTCTTGAGCTACAAAGATAGTTGTTAAATCATTAGCACCGCATAAAAACATTCCTTGTAGAGTAGTTGTTAATATGAATAACAAAACCTTGTTATAACCATTTCTATACATCCAATGTACTCTACAATTGTGAGAAATCTAGTAGCGTTAAGATTGGTGGCTTAGTCATTGCAATCTTAGGCTAACTGAACGCCTCCTTTGCACTTGAATCCATTTATACCCATTTTTCTTCAAAGAGTCTTGTAAAGAGAATGACTATCCTACCATATCCCTTAATAAACTTGTAGTATTACCTTGTGAGCCTTAGAAAACTCCTTAATGATCGTATTGTCTTTAGTTTTGGCCACTCCACTGTAGCTTCTATCTTCTCCTAATCTTTTGAAACTTTCTCATTTGTTATAATGTGATGCATATATTTAACCATTGTAATGCTAAAAGTGCATTTCTCCTTCCTTGTGAACAACTAATTTTCCCTTAAAATGTGCAAAACCTTTGTCACCTATTCTAAATATTGCTCCTACCATTACTATAAATCAAAATATCATAAAAAAGGACTAGTATGTACCTTTAAAGTTGGGAGGTAGCTGTTTTGATGTTTGAGGGGTGCATGCGAATCTGATGGTACCTCACTGTGATGTGGTGGAATTTTGGTAGTTAATATCACAAGCATTTACTATATATTTTAGGAAGGAGGAAGAAAAGATAATCATTACTTAAAGGAGAAGCAAATTACTATTTTCTCATTTCACTCTTGACTACCCATTATAAAGTGATAATAGAAATTATAAAAGAAACACAAGTTAATGTACTCGTTGAAAGGTCAACATCCTTATTGGCTATACGTTAATGACATGGACTTTCACCATTACATCATTGCAACAAAACTTATTCTTCAACAAGCCTTTCATTTCCAAGTGGTAGCAAGTGCATAAGTTAGGTGGCCAACATACAAAGTGTGAAGGCCTTAGAAGATGGTGAACAAATTTGGGATTGTGGATGGATTCTATGAAGCTGGGCTAGAAAGTAATGTGTAGACACATTACAATTGCCTTTAAATCTAGCTTAGAGAGCACACTTACCCCATATAACTCATCTAGTAACTCGTCTATAGTAGGGATTGAACAACTATCTTTCACCATTTATTAGTTTAGTTCTTTGTAGTCTACATACAATCTACAAGATGTTGGTATGGATTAACCCAATAAAGGGGGGTTGGATTGGGTAATTCTTAATTTGCTTAAAAAGAATAATATATAAAAACACTATATAAGAAAATGTTCAAGTGGTTTGGCCTCCCTTTAAACCTACTTCCACCCCTTCTTATCAATAGTAAAAGAGTCCTTTTACTACTTTATGAGAGTTATACTCTCATAATTTAGTACACCTTGATCTTTTGGTCATGAAACACAAAGATTTATAATCCATTTCACAATCAACAAGCCAAACAAGGCTTTCCAATACAACACAACAACCTGAAACTACACAAGGTCTCAATTATAAATAACCACACCTTACAACTTGCTATTACAAAGAAAAATCACACCTTACAACTCAGTATTACAAATTAAGAGCACAAGTTATGATTTTTTGTTACAAATCAAAACACAAACTACACAATATCAGAGTTTACATAGCATAAATTTATTTCTTGTTTAGGAAGTAGTCATGGGTCAAATTAGAATGTCTAATGTATTCTCTATTGATTTAGTTCTTTATAAATGCGTTCAAGTAATCACTTTTTCATATAGCAACAATATCAAAAAGATAGTGAATTCTTTAAAGGTAAAATTCAGTTCAATATGTTAAAACAAACTAATCAAGAATAATCAAATCATATCATAGTGCTATTTGAACAATATATTTTTAAGATATCCCAACTACTTAACCTTACTTGATTCACAACAATATTATTATCAAAAACAACCTTTATCAAAATATGCAACAATTGAGGACAATCAACCAGTGACCACCATACTTCACTCTTTTAAGTAGACAATGAAAAATCAAATGAAGTATGATTCATAGTAGCAATAGGCTTAATAAAGGACACACAGTTAGAGTAATTTGGAGAACAAATAAACAATGTAATTGACAAATTATCTTAAACAAAACTTTATGAAAATGTAACAAAGATTAGCTTCTAGGATTATAAACCAAATAGATCAATAAATCTTTAAACTTGAAAGAGATTACCACACTACTTATGTAGTTAGAGGATAAGAATTGTTCGATAGAGTATTTTCACAAGAGCATATCGAAGTTTTTTCTTAAAATCATGTGTACTCAAATCAAAACCTTAACCATCAATATATATGCCTTCTAATCAACCCATGTTTAGGCAAAACAAGAACCATACCATTTTGTAATCAAGGCTCCCTGATTTTCTTTTAAAAAGCTTCCATTTTGGTTGGATTTTTACTTCCAAATAGCATTTGCATGTTTTAGAACAGAGAAGGAAAGAAGGTGAAAATGGTAAGTTGAGAATTGCTAGCATATGTGTTTAACCTACCTTTTTTTAACCAACCACTTATGTATTTCCCTTTGTTTACTCAAAATGCACCATTTCATTTAGGTGTAGAATTGAATCACATAAAGCAACAATAAGCATATGTATTTTATTTCCATTTTTGTTTTGATTGTGCTTTCTAGAATAGAAATGACTCTTATAATACACAAGTGATTTTATACAATTTAATGTATCTAATCAATAATTTCCAAAAAGAATTGTTATTCAAATTGTAGGCTTAGTTAAACCATTTTATTTTGAAGCAAGTCATTTAAACATGAAACCTATAGGTATATGATGGCCAAACCAAAATGTATAAATAATTTGTTATGTGGGAGTTTTTGTCTAAAAATAATCATTGTCTTGATTATTTGTGTGACATATGTTTCACATTTTTGTTGGCATAAGATATCGATACAACAACATATGTATATATATATGAAAATAGATTGTCAACCTTAAAATATATTTAACATAAGATTCAACTACCTTCTTTACCAATAGCATTGGTGACAAGTAGGGGCTTTGTCTTGGTCTAATTACTCCTTCATCTAATAATCTCCATAAAATTCTTTCTATCTTATTTTTTTGAAATGACGATAATGAAATAGATTGCCCTTGATTGGTTTATCCTTATCCTTTAAAGGAATTTTGTGGTTTTAGGATCTATTTTGGGGAAGGCCATGAAGTTACTAGAAAACCTTGGTAAACTCTTGGAGAAGATCATCAATACCTTTTGCTAACCTCTCTTCACACCACTCGACCTCCTTATCTCCATGCTAATCTAAAAGAGATACCATTATGATATGTAACAATAACCTATCCTTTTCTATTCTCATTTTTCCCACTAAAGGTTAAGCCATTAACCAAAACTAATCTATTGATTGTTTTTCACTATGTAGCTCCATTAGTTTTCCTTCCACATAGAAATCCACTAGCATCCTCACACCCCATATGATCACTAACACCTTCTTACATATACCATCACCTTTTAATGTCTTACAATTTGTAAATTTTCACTTCAAATTCCCCTTTAACATTAGGTCTCAATCTTATTTTCTCTACCACTTGGTTACTTACAAAATTATGGTACTTCTTAAATTAATCAAGATAGTAGCCTTAGATTTTCTAGGCCTTAAATGAGCTATCATTCTTATCACCTCAGGTGATCTTGGTGACTCTGTTAGTGCACTAAGATATATAGTTCGATTCCCATTTATCACCACTACTTCATCTTTATGATCTTTTGACCCTTCCTTATCATTACTTTCCTTTTCATTCCTTCCCCCCTCCCTCTCTTCTTAAAGATAAAAAATTAACAAGTCAAGAGAGTTTATTGGGAGAGAAAGAAATGGAGTTCTAGTGTTGTTTATTGGGCATTATCTCTAACCATTTCAATTGTTGTTTCTCCTCATTTACATAGCCTAACCTAATAATGACAAAAAATGTCATCAGATGAGTAGCTTTCAAATTCATTCTAATATGGTTTTTGAGATCAAAAACAAAAATACTAATTTGTTGTTACATACTAAGCTTCCCTGACCCCTATGAGAGCTTATCAAATTTGTTCAAGTATTCATCCATCATTATAGTCTATTGGAGATTTAAGTAATTAGGCAATACACCTAAATTACCTTTTCTAGCAAACTACTAAAAGGTCATTTGTTTATCCAACAAACATAAGCAATCTCATAAATTGTCTAACTACATCCATAATCCCATGAGTTGTGCTAACAAGTCACTACAACCTCACAAGTTTCACAATAATGAGATCTTTAATGGGCATAAATGAGAGTTACAATATAGCTAATACAATTTCCCTTAAAATATTATCACAACAACACAAGGGGAATAAATAAATCAAGAAACTTTAATAAATGGTAAAATTATGAATCTAGGGATTTAATCTAATCAAGCCAATAATAGAAGAATGATAAAATAATCCACATTATTGGCTAATATAGTCCTAATAGAATTGAATTAGAAACACATATTTCACATATTAGATTAAGAGCTTTAATTACAATAAAAAAATGAACGAGTAAGTTAACCAAATGCCCTTATTGTTTCTTTCTCTTATACTTCTAATTTCTTATCCTTATAAAATGAAAAGCTTCACCTATTGGAAAAATTAGAACTCATTAAGAATGTTATTAACTGCTTGAGAGAAAGTGTGAAAGTTAATGCTTAGTGAAATAAAAACTTGTTCGATGAAATCTTACATGCAAGTAAACATGTCAAATAAGTAATATAATGATGAGTATGTGTATTATCTCACAAAGATTGATGATTACTAAGCTAACTAATCACTAATGGTGAACAATCTCTAAAATTTATCTAGCTAACCGAAATGATAAAACATTGATTAAACAACTAAATCTAACCTAAAATTTCTTAATGAAACATGTTAGAGTGTCCAATTTCATCTAATTATTATATACAAATGTTGATCATTCATGCTTGTAAGATTGATTCTACTCATGTAATGGCAGAATTTTCTAATTTATTCACTATCTTATATCTAAGTATAACGAACCTACTTAGCTCATTAACTCATTGTAGTTCTATATGTGAATGGAAATTAACTAAGTGCATTAAGATTTGTGAATATTTCAGTTTACATCTAAAGCACAAAAACAACATGGTATATGTCTATCTATATTAATCTATGGTTACACATTATAAGAAGTAACTACATGTCATTTTGTATTGGTCTCTAACATGTAAATTAGTTCATCTAAGTGATAGTTAATCACTTAAATGCATTAAGCTCAATAACATGTAACTTCACATTCACAGAATATCTCAAAAAACACCATAATCATACATTCATACCATTGTAAGCACATTACATTGTAGCTTTAATACAATAAACTAAAACATAATATTTACATAAATAGAAACACTGCTAGAAATTGAACAAAATATTCTTCAAATTAAAAACATGAAAGCTGTCACTAAAATGTCTTCAGTTCAAGAAAAAATTGCATAAATTTGCAAATTAGGAAGAGGGGAAAGAAGCTATTTGAAAAAGGAGGGGAAAACATGCCAAAACACGCCATTGCCACACCTTGCCACCACATGTCATAGCCACGCATCACCGTACGTTGCCATGTGTTGATGTACGCCATCGTCATTCTACATAGAATGCTTCAAATCTACCTGAAAAAAAATCTACATTAAGTGCTTAAATCTACCTTTTGGCCATTGGATTTGGAGGAAATAGACAAGATCTAGCTATTTCCATGTGAGTTCTCACCTATTGCCAGAAAAGCCCAAATTTATTGAAAAAGAAGCACAAATTTGTTAAAGATTGCCAAAAAACCTGTCAGAAGAGAGTTTAAATGGCATTCGCATGTTCTAGACTCTTCTTTTGCCAAAAACTAGATCCCTTTCTTCATTGGAAAAGGTGCATGAAGATGTTTGCCAGAAACGTCATACAAAAGAGGCATATGATTGGTTGTTGCGTAGCCTCTTTGGCCTAGTGCATAACGACTCACATAGTCACTCCCTCTTCTCCGCTTCCCCTACAACATAACGATAGCCCTTTTTTCAATCCTCTTTCCTCTCGCTTTTTACCCAACCATTTGATAATGCTCTTCCACTCTCACGTTAATAGCCCAACTTAAGACACCATTTCCCGATTTCCTATTTTTTGCTTGCCTTTTGTCTTTCTTTACTTCTTTTCCTTCTATTTCCTTCTATTTTAGGTTTATTGTATAAATAATCAAAACTTGAATCAACATAGATGAATACAAATATAATTGCACAAGTACTATACCATATTTTACATAAAATAAAGAAAATAACTCTATAAAAAATAGAGTTATCAACACTTCTAAACTTAACATTTTGCTTGTCCTTGAATAAAAGCTTTAAACAACATATTATAACAACACAAAAAAAATCACACAAAAAGCACTAAACAACATATTCTAACAAAATAACCAATCGCTTTATGATATTCTCCTAAACACCCCTAAACTTAACATTTTGTTCGTCCTCGAGCAAAAGTATTTGACAACATAGACTAACAACCAATCATTCCATGATCTTCTCCTATAATTGCTTTACTTAACAATTAAAAGAAAAACATAACTTTCATCCAAACATTGCAATTGGTTTATAAGGTAAGATAAATTCTTAAATATGTCAACCATATGTCTATGTGTAAATCCACATTTTTTCTTAATTACATGCACTCTAAATAGATCCATATTAATATGCAACTTCTCAAAATCTTTAACCAAGCTAATCATCTAACCAAGAATTATAAGACTTTTATAAGCTTATAATGTAAGGTTAGGCTAAGGGTAAGATAGAAGTCATTTAGGTTCAAATAACCCATGAACACATTATTTTTTAGGATTTCATTAGAACTTTAGCCCCTTTCTACCTTTTACTTCATGAAGATAATCTTTTTTTTTGCCACCTTTTATTCTCATTCTTTCCTTTCTAAGCATGCTTTGACACTAACCAAAGGCCACAATCACGTGTGCAATAATAAAGCAAAACAAAATTACTTAGGTATAGCCACCTTAATCCTCCCCTACCAATGATATTCAATAACAATGCTCAAAGGTCTCTTTTAGAGAACTTTTGAGACTTGAATCTACAAAAGATGATGGGATTATTCCATCCTAAAGCAAATGATTTTTTTTTTCAATTGCATTTGCTTTTATAGAAACAACATACTATAACACACATAATCATTGCTATTAACTTCTTCCCACATTACATCCTTCCCCTTGACTTCTTTTATGCTAAAATAAACTTGTATACATTAGAAGTCAATATGTTCATGAGAATAGGAAAATAGGATAAATTGATAAAAAGAAGCTAAGAGATATATATGCAGGTATAACTAAATAAAATCAAGATAAGAACAAGGCTCATCGAGGTAATTAGGGATAAGTAATAAGGTTGACTTGAAAGGCTCAATTGATCCAAAGATGACCTAAATCATTTTCTTAGTGAGATGTAGCCTAGGATTTCACCTAAAGAGGAAATCAAGCAAATTATAAAATCCAGGTGAGATCTAAGAAAATCACACACTTCACATGAATGTTCTCTTACACAGAATTTCAAAAAAATGCAAAGTTTTACTTCTTAATAAGTGAATCAACATAATCAGAATCATACTTAACTAATACCACAATCACAAGTTTGAAAAAAATTTACATCTCCTTAGGAATCACTAAGAATTCACAACAAGGAATCTAATCATGGTGATCATGGTTTATCACAAAAAAAAAAGAAATCACACAAAAATAGACTTCTAACATAAAACATAGAATTTCAACACAACACAACACAATACTTCTAATACAATAGAAAAAACTTGCAATACACTCCCAATATAATTTTAACATAACCACAATTACCATAACACATAACCTCCAGCATAACCCAACAAAATAGCACACTTCCAACAATAACAGTAGCACCCCCAAACTTGAATGAAGCATTCTCCTTAATGCTAAAAGGAATCAAAGCAATATAAAGGAATAAGGAAACTCCCATAATTGTAGGCTGCCAATATGGAGGTGTGATGAACATTTGGTGACAAATTTATAACCAAAATACCATAAAAGTACTTGGGTTACCTCCCAAGAAGTACTTGCTTTATAGTTTTCAACCAAACTATCCTCCACACTGTTGCTCAAGGAGGATGAAACTTTAATAGTTTAGGAGATAACTTATATTGCATGATGGTTAAACATTCTTCAATCAGCACAACTGTCTCATGTAGTTCCCACTTCCTTTTGTTCTCTAATATCTTCTTCAACAATTTTGCATAATTAGGTATTTGAATTGAAGCATCTGTAAAAGGAATGTTAATGTACAATTTTATAGATATATCAAGAAATTATGAAAACTGCTTATCTTTTTCATATTGTTGGAATCTTTGGAGAGATAGAGCTGGAGGCATAAAGGGCTTAGGATTTTTCTGGAACAAGCTTACTCCTAGGTGCCTTCTTAGGTTGTGTGCTAACGTCCTTATATCTTTAACAATCTTATCCACAACATCATCTTTTCCCATTTGATTGCCACTCATTAAGGTTATTACCTTTGCGGTATCTTCAAGACTTTTCTTTATGTTTCTAGGCAAAAGACCCTCTTGTCTCTCTGAGATCATGCTAATCAATTGACACATTTGCACTTTTAATCTTTTGATTGATGCTTATTGTCTTTGGAATCTTTCTTCATTGTTTTACATCATCTTGGCAAACATGTCTTCTAAATTAGGCTTCGTCTCTCTTGTTGTGCTTAATATCGCTTTAGTGCTATTTACAAAGTGCTTTATGGTGGTGGCCATCTCGTTGATCTTGGCCTCCAAGTTAGGCTTTACCTCTTCTCTTTGTTCGAAAGTTGATGGCGGTCTCATTTCATTTGGATTACTTTATGAAAATTTTTTATAGTTGTCCCATCCTGGATTGTATATGTTGGAGTAAGCATCATTATGCAACTTGCTCGAAATCTCAAAAAATTAGCATAATCATTATATTAAGCATAAGGGTTACTTACTTGACATTTTGTGCTCACATGTGCTCTAATACAAAATTTACATGTTCTACTCCTTAAGAACATTTCCCATTCTACCATAAGTTGGTAAAGGTATCTACTTTATGTGTTGGTATGATCTCAAAGTAGTTTGCTTGACTTGTAGGCCTTTGGAAGCTTGATGTGGCATTCCAAAATTTTGGTGCAACATAGTCCCTCAAAAGTCTACGTTAACCATCATTTCTCTCCATCCATGTTGCTTATTGTTGCGACAAGAAGCTAAGCATCATAGATAAACATTACTTGACGAGCTATTAATTAGAATAGAGGTAAGAAAGACACATTTGTTTACAGTGGTTTGGTAAATCACCTACGTCCACTGTCACTGCTTTCACAGCCCCTTTTCCTTTCATTAAGCTGAGAATCAAGTTACATGGTTGCCCTTTTTCTCACTCACGGTGTTGCCTTTTACAAACATTCCAGCTCATACTTTCTGTTGGTGCACTAAACACACACACAACACCTCATGACAACACACACCCACTTACTATACA
This sequence comes from Casuarina equisetifolia, assembly GCA_028551475.1. Taxonomy (NCBI): domain Eukaryota; kingdom Viridiplantae; phylum Streptophyta; class Magnoliopsida; order Fagales; family Casuarinaceae; genus Casuarina; species Casuarina equisetifolia. Next base: position 20,995,164 of record CM052355.1, read on the forward strand.
TGTGGGTCCTAGGGAGCTAAGGACATGTTTGTTGTCCTTATAATTTTACAAATACCCAACACTTATCAATAGAATTTTTTTTTTCAAGAAGGCAAAAATAACTAAATAAATAAAACAAAGGCAATAAAGGCTATATTAAACTTAGAAGCTACTCAGTACTAATATTAATTAGCAGTAAACAACCAATCCTCAACAACGATGCCAAAAACTTGTTTAGTGAAATTCTACATGCAAGTAATTACTAATGATGAGTATGAGTATTGTTTTATAGAAATTGATGATTATTAAGCTAACTAATTACTAATGGTAAACAACCTTTAAAATTTATCTAGCCAACCAAAATGATAAAATATTGATTAAACAACTAAATCTAACCTAAACTTTCTTAACGAAACATGCTAGAGCGTCTGATTTCACCTAATTATTACGTACAAATGTCAATAATTCATGCTTGTAAGATTGATTTTACTTATGCAATGACAAAATTTCTTAATTTATTCACTATCCTATGTCTAAGTATAGCGAACCTATTTAGCTCATCAACTCACTATAGTTCTATATGTGAATGGAAATTAACTAAGTGCATTAAGATTTGTGAATATTCTAATTTAAATCTAAGGCCACACAAACTACATGGTACATGACTATCTATATTAATCTATGGTTGTAAATTACAAGAAGCAACTATGTGTCATTTCTTATCAGTCTCTAACATATAAATCAATTCATCTAAGTGGTAGTTAATTACTCAAATGCATTAAGCTCAGTAACATACAACTTCACATTTACAAAATATCTCACAAAACAACATAATCATACATTCATACCATTATAATCACATTACATCATAGCTTTAACACAACAAACTAAAACATAGTATTTATATAAATAAAAACAATGCTAGAAATTGACCAAAATATTCTTCAAATTAAAAAATGAAAGTTATCACCAAAATGTCTTCAATTCAAGGAAAGTTAGCACAAATTTTCACATCAAGAAGATGGGAAGAAGCTATCTAAAAAGAAGCAGAAAACACATCGAAATGCGTAGCCACTCGCTATTGCCACACACTACCACCACACGTTGCCATACGCCACCATCATTATGCACAAAATGCTTCAAATTTGCCCAAAAATCTACACAAAGTGCTTAAATATACCTTTTGGCCACTGGATATGGAGAAAATAAACAAGATCTAGCTACTTTTGTGTGAATTCTCACTTACCATCGAAAAAGACCAAATTTGCTAAAAAAAAACCACAAATCTACCAAAGACTGCCAAAAAGCATGTCAAAAGAGAGTCCAGATGGTGTTCACATGTTTTGGACTCTTCTTTCTCCATAAACTAGAGCCTTTTCTTCACCGAAAAAGCTACATGGAGACGTTCGCCAAAAATACCGGACAGAAGTGGCATTGAGTTGGTTGTCACATGACCTTTAGCCTCTTTGGCCCAGCACACAACGACTATTGCAATCGCTCCCTCTTCTATACTTCCCCAACTGCACAAGAATAGCCCCTTTTTCGATCCTCTCTCCTCTAGCTTTTCGCCGACCATTAAATAATACTCCTCCACTATCCGTTAATAACTTAACTTAAGAACCACTTCCTGATTTTCTATTTTCTACTTGCTTTTTGTCTTCTTTGCTTCTTTTCCTTCTATTTTCTTCTATTTTGGGTTTGCTGTATAAATAATCAAAATTTGAATCAACATAGATGAATACAAATATAATTGCACAACTACTATATTATATTTTACATAAAATAACTAAAATAACTCTATAAGTTATCAGTTAAAGAGAGAAAAAGCAAAGTTTTCAACAGTTTTTATAGTAAGGGTAGTTCTGCCAACATCATAATGGTGTACCCAACTTCATCTTGGACTTGGTAAATTTAGGCCATATAAAAAACTACCATCAAAGGTCTAGTTCCATTTAAATGAGCATAAAAGTTATAAGGAGTAATCCAATCAATTCAATAAATATTCCCATGAATTTATAAAATAACATTTTAACAAATGACATTAATTAAGTTAATTAAATTAACATTTACTCATCATAAAAATATCACTATTATATCTTGACATGTACCTATCCATTAGCTTCTTGACAAAAAAACTCTTACATAGTTTCCTCTCCAAATTCCACCATCATTTACTCATACCATATTTGGGACTCTCCTTCCAAACCCCACATTACATGGGTGCGTTCTTATTCAAAATTTCCTTAAATTGGAAGAATATGTCGGCTATACAAACCCACTTGAATGAATTAGTTTCAAACTCATAATGAGGAAACTCCAATTGTACCTTAGTTTATTAAGTTTGTGACTCATGACTGCCTATGGCTCTTGTTAGTTATTCTTATTTTACTCTTCAACAAAGTCCATTTTGTGATGACTTGACTATTTTTAAAGACCATTTAGCACCTAGCCTTTGGTCAATATTAGGTCAACCTAGATCTTTTCTTGACTACTCTTTCTTTCTCTTTCACTTAGCTCTTCCTCTTTCAAGCGCTCTCTTGCTTAGGTTAGTAGATTAAGAAGCAAAGGTAGGGCTCCTAAATTTATATACATATGTACAAGGGATCTAATGAGTCATGTTCATTCATGAATACATGGCCAACTTTGGCCACCAACCACTCATAACTCCCCATATATAAATGGGAGAAGGAATGTTCCTTGAAACATCCTATTACCTATTCACTTTCCCAGAAGCTCTATCAATGCAACCTTTTTAGTACAAGACTCACATTAGGTACTTCCCAACAACCTAACCAACCATTTCTCTTCCTTATTTGGGTATTAAATACTCATATTAAACCTTCTCAGCTAGCATCCTAGTTCATCACATGGTAACTTTTTGTTGCATCATTTAAATCCAAACAATTATTGCAATAAAGGCTCCCAACAACTATATCTAATAGGGGTGTCTCTTTGACTTGCATGTACTCCCTCATTTTGCATGCACATGTCTCTTTGTGCATAAACATTTGTGGTTTGCCCTCCAGGTGGCTTTGTTACACCTATTGTCTGCCCTATAGGTGGCTTCCCACCTTCCATGCTATTGTCCTAACTTCTTTACGCAATTGAAGGCTATAGGTGTGTCCTATCCCATATGCATTTATATTTCATCTCGAGGTAGCATTGCACTTACTTGGCTCCTTTTGTCCTCCATATGCCAGATGCAATGCCACACCTTCATTCCTTACTCCCTCACATGAACCTTTGGTCTTCGTTACTTGTATGGATGTCTTTCATGTCACTCATTTAATCTAATAATAGCACCTTTGAGCTTCTAGCTTCCCTAATTGCCTGTTGTACATTTCACTCCATGTAGCTCATCTCGTTAGCATTGCCACAACCCTTAGCCACTTAACTTGCATCACTCCATCCATGTTAAATGATCCAGCCATGAAAATTTGGCTAGTATTAGTGTTAGTTGAATGCCCTTTTGAACCCCAATTCTCATCATCCCTCTAACATGTCCTTTAGCTTGATTACTTCCCTTTGGCTGCTCAATTCAATTACTTATCAATTCCATCATTCTCTCCATTCAAGCCATAATCTCATCAAACTTCCAATTTATCTTTGATTCTAGCCTAACCACTATGGCTTCCATCATTTTATCCCCTTTCTCTAACACTAGATTGATACAATTAAGATTTAGGACTAACTTATAAAGCAATTAGGTGATATGGCACCTCTTTTGACTAAAGAAATTCCCCTTAGTTAATGGGCATCTTTGTTTCTCTTCTTTCTACCTATTGTTACAACACACACAAAATAACACATAATAAAGTTTTTATTCCTAAACCTTACAAGCACAATCAGTTTTATGGAAAGGGAATGGAGATCTCAACAATGATTTTCCTCCAATATGTTTGATCTTTTTTATTTCCCAAAAAATTAGTCTTTATAGAACCCTAGCAAAACAAGACCCTAGCTTATATAGAAATGGGCCTAGTAAAAAACGTTGGATTGGACATAGCCCACAATCCATAACATTTAACAATCCAAAACTTAAGAAAACAATCACATACTAAAATAGACACATTACATAAGGATTACACATTACTAAGCTTACAAGTCTATAACAAAACATTTTTGGTGGTGGAAAAAGGGAACATAAAGGGAGGACCAAAGGTGCCATCAAATGATGTGTTAATGATTGGTCATCAAGGAAAACTTATTTTTCTTCCTTAAACTTGTGTTTGATAATGAAAAAGAGGATTTGTTTGAAGGAACCTAGACCTCGAAAGGGTATTTAATTGAAATTGTTGGATAAGAACCTTTAACGTTTCTCATTACACTTTATAAATGACTATTTATTTTAGTCATAGAGAAATAAGGCATGAAGCTATAGTATCACTTATAAGCATGGGTGACAATTAACTTAAACAACACATAAAAGCTAAGCTTTGCTCCATTGCTTCCTAATCTAATCAACCTACTTTGATTGATACTTATATGCATTACTTTTACTTGACATTCATCTTCTAATTAACTACCTCACACAACCTTATTGCTTGACTAGAAGTAATTGCTACTATTCTATGCACTCCTTAACTATGAAGACAGAATATGCTTATGCTAATTTGTCCTTTTTTGTAGTTCAAACATGTTATGGCCTTAAATACATGGTCATAATAGGTTTGTTTTTACCTAAACTACCTTATTTTCTAGGACTACTTGATTTATGCAGTCATTGTATTTTGGAGGCCTCTTCCATACTCCCCTACATTGTGTTAATTCAAATATAAAGCATTGTGTATTTGGGGAAAGACTAAGTAGATTCATGTGTGAATTGCAAATGTGTTATAAAGGGCAATTAACATATATAATAACAACTTCAACAAAAAGTTCATCAATTTACAAACAAAAATGGATAAGGACACAATCATATTGCATTCATGATTCACAACCTTCCTTATAAGCTTAAGCAAGCACCATGTAAGATAGCATGAAAGTAGCTAAACATTAAATGTTAAGGAGCAAAGTTTGTTATAACTTGACTTAGAAAAGATGAAGAAGGTGTTGTAGCTATCTTAGAGGTGGTTGCTTGCCTTAAGTAATGTCAATAAGGAGGTTTTCTACAAATGAATTAAGGAGTAAGCTATTGCATAGCTTGCTCAACAAGTATGGAAATAGCAACAACAAATATATAAGATAGCAAAACAAAATAAGTTAAGTGTAAAGTCTTAAAAGCTCAAAAACTGTTTTAGGTATAGAAATTTAAGTAAAAGAAAGGGTGCATTTTGGTTTAAGGTTGTGAGATAAAGTTTGTAGACCATTTGTCCATAATTATAGTAAAGAATATTCCCCTTTTCCCATGAATGTAGTCTCCTTTTGCCTAACCAATTGAAAATGTCTTATTATCTACTATGTTTTGTGTCGCTAGTCGTGTTCTTAGCCTAAAACTCAAGTCATTAGCCATTTAACCTTAAGTAACTAATTTGTTGGTTTTTTAATCTAACAAGTTAATCAATAACATTAGAAGACCCTTAACAAACTTGAACAAATCCATAGGACAAACTATGTTAAGTGCTAAACCATTAAATTAAAATATTTAAATATGAAGGTTAGTTTTAACATATTTAATTTGGGTCTCCATTAGCCTAAATTTACTTCAGGCTCCCATGAGCCCATAACAGCCCATCGCACTTTTCAAGCCAATGCCCTTGCCCACTCAAGCCTTACTACAATGCTTAGATGTCCCTTCAACCCTAGTGTGTTGTTTATGTGCTAGGTTGTTCCCTTTATGGTTAAACTTAGAACATGGGATTGACCTTAATACCATTTATTATGTACTTTAACTATTGAGTCAAAAGACTTAGGCCTAAAGGTTAGTCATACAAAAATTTTAATTAAATATCATCACCAACTTGGGGTTTTATAAGTTCTCAAGCCCTACTACGACGTTTAGATGCTCCTTCAACCCTAGTATGTTGTTTATGTGCTAGGCTATTCCCTTTGTGATTCAAACCTAAGACATAAGATTGGTCTTAGTGTCATTTATTGTGTTTGAATACCATAATAGTTACTTAAGGTTAATGTCATATTAGTTACTTAAGACATTAACCTTGAGTTACTAATGTCTAAGTCTTAAAATGTTTTAAAACTAAAGTCATTAGCCATAAAATGTCTTATTATTATGGTATTCAAAAAACTTAGGTATGGAGATTAGTCTTAAAACATTTTATTTGAATACCATCGTAAACTTGGGCCCCCATAAGTTCAAGCCTACTATGAACTCCCAAAAGTCTATAATAACAATTTGTCATCATTTGAGATCATCATGCCAAAAGTCTTATTTGAACACCCTTACCAGGGTTACGGACGGCAACACCAAGACTGGTACATGCCGTGGTTACAAAACGAGTGACGGGTTGATTAATGGTGAAATCGTGGAATAACCAAGCTTTTGTTTCTTCTTAAGACGCCCTATCTTGTAAGCTAGCAAGGAAGTAAGGCAAAGATCGAAAACAAAGCAAGGGCAACAACTGAAAAGCAGAGTCTGGCCTCATTCGAGGAAAAGCCAGGACCTCCTAGACAAAAGTAACACCGGGGTAAAATGATCCCCTTCATTTTAGGTTAACTTCCCCTATATATTGATGCTTCCTGTACATACCCGGCAAGACAACGTGAGGTTGCCGACTTACAAAAGATCACTGTCAATGTACTCTAAATAAGACAAGTTTAGAAAAGCTTCGGCCAATCCGAGTTCAGACTTTTGACTTTAATCTATGATAAAATAAGGCTGCTATCCAGCGTTGTGTAATGGAGTGTCACAAATTCGAAACATTTTGTTTCTAGAGGATGAAGGAAGAGCAGCAGAGTTCGATGACCCTTAGCTTGCAGACCATGTATATGAAACTCCATCCTCTCTACATATAGGTGTGTATGTACAGAGGCTGTTGCCATTTAGTAGATGGATCTAATCTTGCTCCATGGATACAACGAACTTACTGTTTCTACAATACACAATCAAATATTTTCGTCACGAACAAATTTGTTTTTGTACAAACGATGTGTATATACACACACAAATAGATAACTGTAACACACCATAAAGAAACATGCGATCTACATCCACAAAAACAAATATCATATATAAATAACAAATGAACTCCAATAGAAAATTAATTCAAACATAATTCGACAAGAGCTGAAGCTTTCAGCCTTTGAAACAACCAAGAAGTTTGCTTGGACCAGTTCCAGTCGCACGGTATTTTGCAGCCGTTTCCTCAGCTTTGAGAATATCTTCCCCACGTTTGGCTTCAATAACCGCCCTCTTCTCTTCTGCGGCCTTATGGATCATGGCTATTTTGTTTTTCATTTTCTCCACATATTCCGCCTTCTTCTTCTCCAAGTTTTCCTATTCACATCCAACTTTTATTACTAAAAAGCTATGCGCAAGTTAAACATGAAGCTTTCTCTTAGTTGTCTCTGTTTTCAATGCAAGCAATTCTGGTACCAACAGTGGGTAAACGTGATCTGCTTTTGCTCCTTCATTCACGTTTTCACCATTTTAAAAGTCCAAATCATAGAAAAAATCCAATTTTGAGAGAGAGAGAGGAGTCAAAGAAACAGATATTAGTGGCCAGAGTAAGATTTAAAGTATAAAACACCTCACATCCTTTTAAGTTTTTCCAAGCTCTTATCATAATAGAGTACTACAAAGAATGTGATTAGAGAAGAGAGGGAGAAAATGGATATGTGAGTAGATGGGTCCACATGCTTAGGGATAGTTTCATCAATGACAAGAATGAATGAAACAATTGGATACCCAAAGTGGTGTTTATTTGAAAAATTAAAAATTCAAGGCATGGCAATAGAATTACATTAACTCCTACAAGATACGTTTTACAATTTCCAAATATTTTGTATAACTAGTATACTAGTAAATACTGAGCAATAGTAGCTCGTTAGGTTCTCAGAAGATCTTTGATGAAATGAATAGTATGCATACCTCAATCTTTTTCAACTCCGCTTCTACAGAAGCTTTCTTGCTGTTCTCCCATGCCCCAATAGCAGATAGCTTTTTGTGTGCCCTTATCAATGGTTTGAATAAAATTTTAGTATGCACGTAAAAAAGCTAAACTACATGGAAAAGGAAAATTTTAACTCCAGTCTAATCTAATTTTCTATCCTAGACATAAGCAATCAAAAAATAAAATAAAATCAATTTTACTTCCAAGCAACAATTACCATTATGTTCTTTCTCATGCATATGAATACTACCTTTGCTAAACCCCCATGCCATGCAAATGTCGAAAAGTGACTTTCAAAGCTACTAAATTTTATCTTTAGTGTAAAATTGGTAATGGATATTAACTTGGGTGATGATTCTTCTGAAACAAGGACAATACTCTTTGAAAAAAGGTATTCTCATGGCCGGTACAAATTGTTAAATCGAAGCTGAAACAAGCTTGATGAAACTGTTGAAAACAAAATCTGATTAGTGAGTTAAAAATTCAGTTGGTTCACAAACATGCATTGTGATTCACTCAAGCATAGTATTATAACTAATTCAGTCACAACCAAAGTTTTTGGCACCGTCACACATCAACTTCATCTCCTTACGCCAAACATGCTCTGTAAAATTGATATTTTTGGGCCAACCATATTCACACAAGATGGCAACAAGAAATTGGCGGTTCCTTAACTATGAAAAACTGGATCAACTTAACTTAAATACTAGAGGCTTTGTTCAGAAGTTTATTATCATTTCTATGGTTGCCTATTGCATTGATTTTACCTTGTGAATCTAAGAAGTATAATGGAAAACAAGAAGGGTTGCTTCTTGCTCTCTCTATCTATATATAGATATATTTCACTATTCAAATTAATAATTATTTTTTAGTAATAATTGGGCATGAGATATTGTATGCACTCAAGAAGGCTCTTACTTGTTCTCTACTTTTGACTTTTCACTTTCTTCCCATGCCTTGATTAGTGATAACTTCTTCTCTGTTGAAACCCTTGCAAGCACAGTATCTGAAGAAGGATCAAAATAAGTGTATTTATCCAAAGATGAGCTACATGGTGGAGGTACATGGAAAAGGAAAGGAGCAATAATATATGACATTACCTCGGTTGGTTGAACCCTCGGCACTCACCTGTTCAATAGGCTCAGGAGCCTCTGGCAAGAAAATTTAGTATTAGAAAATTGGGAATCCTATAAACACTGCAAGTATTAAAGTTGAATTCAAGTGCTGATAATAGGAAATTGTGGACAAAGTAAATTTAAAAATCCATCAGGAGGTTATAGAAATAGGAATGCTGCAAATAATATAGACATGTTTTTGTATAGAAGTGTTATTCTGTACCTGCGTAAGGCAAATGTGTCTCACTTTATTTACCCTAGTAGCTATTAAAAGGTACATTGATTTGAATAAGGAAGGTGAAAACCTAGACACTTGGTATATAGGTCTAGGCCATTAAGACAGAACCTGTTAACTCCTGTCTCAATTTCCTCTAACATGTTATCAACGTTACATGCTTCTCTCTCCCCCACCCTCCAAAATGGGAGGGCAATATCACCATCACTTGCGAGAAGCATCAACTTCTTTCTGTTACTAGGGAAATTTATTTGTTTTATTTCCCTTTTGAGCCGTGTCTAAGAACCTATCACTTCTTGCCTCCTGCAGCATGATTCGTTCTCTTCTTCAAACTTAGTATGACTACTCCTTACATCTGGAAACGAGAAAATATAAAGCAGTCGATCGTTATCCTGGGCCTCACCTCCTAGACACTGTCCGCCAATCTGGGCCCCCTCTTGTGTTCAAGGCTTCCTCTGCTCCTCTGAGCTCAACCGGCTATCCTTTGGTCGGAACCGGATGTCCATCCACCCTAATGCCTACCGCATGCCTGATGGACTTCGACTTTGGTGGTAGCTCATCGCTGCTTGCTTTTGCCTCCTCTCACAATTTCGTGATTCCAAGGATTGACTTTTGAAGTTGTTCAAAATTGTCAAATCTGTCATCAGTTTGTCAAATCTGACATCTATTTCTTTCCTATCCTTTTTCAGTGCTTCCTTCATCTTTGAAAGGCGTGTTTCTACGTAGAGTTCCAACCCAAATAAAGTAGCCCCTAATTTGTGAATTGTTTCTGCCATTGCCTGTTAGCGGGCTATTACCGCCCTCCCCATGGGGTAGGATTTCATCTCTTTGGTACCAATTGTCATGCTCAACGAATTATGGGCCTGCCGTTGGAGCTAAAGTGAATTTCGAAAGCAAAGAAGCAACTAGATTAGAATTAATTCCATACAGAATTTTCTTATAAGAGACAGTTACACAAAAAACTCACAAGAATGGGAGCCTAAATCATTCTTACCAATGCAGGCTATAGCTTAGGTTTTTCATCTCTTCAGAAAACACAATGCCTATCCTTCTCCCTGCTACTTATTATGCAGTCTAATACGTATTCTAGTATGGGCAGGTTTGGAATTCTAAAATAACTAAGTTTTAGACTGATCGGATCCTAAACTCCCAAAAACTGGGTTTCTAACTCCTATATTAACTAGGTTTTAAGCATTCTTTCCAAATTATTCAATCACTTTTATTTAAAACAAGCTTAATATTAACTAGTAATGTAACTTAATTAAATAAGCTTCAATTTTAAGCCTCCCGGCGTGACATTCTACCTGTCACCTTCCGCGTCTCAACAATCCATCGAAAATTGGCAAGCGCCTTTAGCCGAATCCTGCGTCTTGCTCCTTTCTGGGCCCAACCACCGGTCCATTCACAACACCCATCAATTTCACTGTCTCTCTTACTCCCACGCATCAGCACATTCCCCAGCCCACGCTCATGCGCCATCGCGCGTCGACCCGTTACCCCCTTAAGAAGTTTTTACTGAACGACATCATTGAAGAATGGAGAATCCTTGTAAACGACAAGGACGTACTCCATTTGATACCCCCATAAAAGGCAGGACAATAATACAAGATTTGAGTAGTTTAAGATTTCAAGACATTAACTCAATCAAGTACTAAAAGATACCTACGAATATAGTTTGCTGTAAGAAATCACATAAAAATATCGGTGCAGGAGCTTCTTATTCTGTAATTTTTCTTGTACTTTCTTTCCATTTCTCATAAACCAAACAGGCGTGAAACCCATACCAAAAGCAGTTTATCAGAAAAAGACAGACATCAGACCAAAACGTAAACGTAAAATGGCATGAATTGTACAAGCAAGAAACTTAGAAATGAAAAATAGATTCTTTTTTTTGCTTTCCGTTTCCTTTCTCATCAAGCAAGCAGATAAAGAAGTTTAAGCTGAAAAATAATTTTTAAATAAGAAAAAAGAAGAGAGAGATTCTATTACTTTCAACCTCGGCGAGCGCTTTGGGTTCATCAGGCTTCTCTGCAAGAGGAGATGGGATTACGGGTTAAGAATTTTGAGGTGAAAAGATTTGCAAAATAAGAAAAAGTAATAAAGAGAGATTATATTACTTTCAACCACGGCAAGTGCTTTGGATTCATCAGGCTTCTCTGCAGGAGGAGGTGGAACTGTGGAATTCTCCTCGGGGACATCTTTGGACACTGGTTCAACTTGTTCAGGTGGCGAGGTGGTGTAGGGTCGGAGGTCAATTCGGCGTCCTCCTTTTTGGGTGTGTCGTCTGCCATGAATTGGCTAAATTCGGTAACCTGCAGAGAAGCTTAAAGGTGACAAATTCTGTGAAGAAGAGAAGAGAAGGGAAGAGAGAGTGAGAAAAATCGGTTGGTTGGGATATCGTGGTTGGCGAGTGAGAGGGAGGGTACTGTTCTAGGATGTAGCTGGATGATAGGTACAATTGGCCTATTATGAGTTGGCACATTATGAGAGAGAGAGAGACGAGGGGGCAGCACAATGAAGAGAAAACTTATTTTTTTTCTTTTTTTAATAGTAAAAATGATTTATTATATTTTACTTAGGGTGGGTGAGGCCGGTTTCATTTGAAAGGAAGAAATAATTTTTTTTAATATAATACATGTCCTAAGTATATAAAAAACTATCATCTAGCCCTTTTATTTTCTTAATGATTTTAAATGATGTGTGTCATGCTAAACCAAGCAACAATAAATTCATGAGACATAATTTGCGTTTATCATGCCATTTACCAATCTTAGTTTTTTTGGCCAAGTTTAGTTCACATCCCAAATTTGTTAGGTTGAGAGATTTCAATTTCAATTTCAATTCTTTTATTTCCTTTTAAATTATTCTCCAATTACATGTGGTTAAGATTGCAAGTTGATTTAGTCTCAAGTAAACAAAATGGTGTAACAATGAATAGTAGACTCAAGGTAAAAAAGTGACCGAAAAAGTGAACAATCCACACAAGTATTTGTTTTAGGGTGATTTAACTTGTCCCAAGTCTACATCTACTCATTTCACTCCACTAAGGAATGTAAGCTACCACTCTCAACAATTTAACACAATGATACATATTGGACACCAATTCCTTAGAATATGAGGAAACCTATTTCACAATAAGTACACACTTTGTAACGGACAAATCAACCTAACCACCTAGATGTCATGCACCCAATGCTAATAATTTTCCCTTTAGAAGAGAAAAACCAAAACAACCAATAAAGGGATTACAACAATATATAATTGAACTCTTATCCCTTTATTAACAACTGGATATACAAGACTTCTATTAGACACAATCTAGCTCAAGCTAATACATAAAAGATGGAAGTTCTCTCCAAGTATAGTCATTTCTCACACAGTAGCCATAATGCATTTTACTTTGATATTTTTATTTCTTTTAAAAAATAGGTTCTTAACCCTAATTTACTTCCATTAATAGTTCAAGGTTGGATTAAAAACCAATCCTTAATGATAGGTACAACACACAATCAATACCTATATATTCTTAATAAATTTTATGATAAACTTATAGAACATCTATATATCAAGCCGATTGTAATGCCAAATAAATTATATAGTTTAGATAACATTAAAACTCTTTCTAGCACTTGAAATGTGTAGTAAAATAATCACAATGTTAGAGACAAGAGTCTATAACATGTTCAATATACCACAACCATAGCTTCCAAAGATGGTATAAAATCAATATTTCGGTTGCTTAACTTTAAAGCTAAGAATCATACATCAATCTTCACAAAATCAGCACCAAATGAGTTGCAAATGCAATATAGGTGCTAAGCATATAAAACCCCCAAATATTCTAGGGCTTTCAACAATAGTTCATGAAGTGATCTATAACATATGATACAAATCAAGCATGGAAGACTTAATATGTAGCTTATGAAAAACAAATAGAATAAGCTTTAATATGTAGCTTAAGAATTACTCAGACCATAGCATTCGGTGTGAACACTAACCTTATGAAAAACAACTGAAAGGCAGCACGTTTATGAGCAATATATTAATCAAATGTTGAAAAAATCAAATGGTCATTTTCTCCTTGCGATTGAGAGCAAAAGAGTGGTCTATAGTCGTCCTTGAGATAAAAAGCAAATGACGGATTAAGGATTTATTTCTCAAATGTTAATACTTGGTCCTTTATAATACTTTAGAAAGACAAATATTATAAACAATAAGGCCTTGTAGTAGTTTTATTTTTGGCACAAATTTTCAGTATGAGAAAATTAATTTTAAATGCATTTTCCTTTTTGTCATATTCCTACTAAGGGGTTTTGAATTTGGTCTTAGTTATGATTTGGTTTTCGCCTTCTGCTCATTTTCAGCGCAAAGTATAGAAAGGTTTCGAATGTCCTAGAATCCCAGAAGCCTTCGTTATATTCTTGATCCATACAGTGCACATCACTTTAGCCCAAGGGCGTGTTCCTATTCATATCAACTTTTTCCAAATGATGTGCATAACCTATCCAAATGGATATTACAATTTATTTAAGCTTTCTTCAACCAATGTGTCAAACTTAACAAACAATCTATGATCCAGCCATTTGATCTCCATATGAATATATGGTTATTTTGGAATTTTTCTTTATGCCCTTTACGAATTACAACTTAAGTAATATGATTTTCTCATGAATGTGCGATCATGTAGGAAATGAAAAATGATTAGGTTCCCATAAAAGCAAGTGAATGTGCATAAAAAGAAGTTAATGTATGCTCTTGTAAAAAAGAAACATTGGTAAGATTGTAAGTATAAAAACTTTCAAATACAATTCCAATAAATAAATTAAACATAAAATGTACACAATTAAATGAGAAGTGCAAATAATTTTCTCTCAAGAATGGGTTTACTTACCCAAAATCTATATCTACTCATCTTTAAATAGACATGATTAAGAGGATTCCTATTCATATAAAGCACCAAAGAGAAAACACTCTCTAGTTTACATAGGTTTATGCCACCTATCATAGATTCCTTACAACCCAAGGAATCCAATGTCATAAGACTGCATGTCTTGTAATAACAAGTCCACACAACCCAATTACTAGTGTCATACACCCAACCAACTATTTTGTCTTTCTTTTCAGCAAGACAAAAACAAGTCTTACATATAGGGATTTTACAATAAGATTTTTTAGTTAGGGTAATTTATACTTCTCAATCTTAAATATACTAATGATTCAATTACAAACACTTGTATAGCTACCTAGCAATACAAAAGATATAGAACTTCTCTTATATATTTCTCTGTTCATTTTTTAGTTAGAGACCAAATATGTTTAATATAAAATAGATGTGAAACTCATAAACATACAATGTTATAATATCAATGTGTTAAAAATATGTAGTAAATTAAACAACACAAAGATATTCTTACAAACAAACACTTATCGACCAAGTAATTGATACATGCTCAAGGTGTTATGTATCTTCAGGTGAGGATAAACTAATATGGTGATGCAGGAGCAACTACATTAACTGAAGTTCTTAGCCCAGTTCATATGTTAAGTTTGTCAATTTATACTTGTTTGGGCCATAATGTAATCTAGTGGGTCTAAGAAAGTTAAGGTTAAAGAGCATCCCTAGAATACTCTTTAGCATCTCAGTAGTTTTTGTTATTAATATAAGATTTCCTAAATAGTTATTGAGTCATTAATTTCTTAGGTTTTCTTTATTGTTTGAAATTATTTTCTTTTGTTTGGTTTTTCTTAATTGTCTAGGTTCCTAATTTATTTGAGATTTTCATATTTGTTAGATCTTTAATTTGTTTAGGATTCTTTTATTTGTTAGAATTATGATTTGTCAAGATTTCTTTAATTTTAAAGATTCTTGATTTACTAGGATCTTTTTAGGATTAAGATTCTTAATTTGCTAGGATCCTTCTAGGATTAGATTTTTAAGGATTTTTGATTTACCCCAATTCTTCTAAGATTAGGTTTAGCTACTTATTTAAATGGAGTATTATTTCAATTATAAGCAAACTTATTTTCTAAATAATAGAAACCCTTAAGTTGTGTGATTTAACTTTTGCATCCTTTATTCAATTCTTGCTAGAGATTGGTGGTGGAGAACTTCTTTGACTAATGGTATGACCTTTATGTCTTGGAGTCTATTTGGCATCTATATTTTGTTTTTGTTCTTCATATTTTTGTTTTTATCCATTCCTCCTTACCTAAACACTCACTTTTCTAAGAAAAAAAAAATTTACATATCACCTTTAATCCGAGCTTGCTGTAGCCTGCCACAAGATTCGCATCATATGAAATCTCAAACACTGGGGGATTTCTCCATCTCAAGTGTATAATAATGATATTAGAAGGAAGGTACCCAAAATGAGCTTTATATGGAATTGGTGGTTGCCTCCTAATATTGAATTGTTTGTATGGAAGCTTATAAACATATTCTAGTTAAAGGTAATATGCAATGAAGAGTTATACAACTTGCTTCTAAGAGTTAGTGTTGTGAAGTAGGTCACAGTGAAACCACAAGTCATCTTTTTTTGTATAGGTGCAACATTTATGGAGGAAGTATATTGAGGTACTAAATGTCAATGTCTAGTTTACTGCTCTAGAAGATTTACTAAAGTCTTGGTATGCAAAAGCAGCTTGGAATAATCAAAGGAGAGCGATCATTGCTTTGATGGATGGTGAAATAACATGGAGTATTTGGATGGCTAGAGAATACTTCTAAACATGAGATAGTTCATATGGCCATAAGTAGAATACATTATGCCATTCGATACAAACTACTGCAATTGTCTATGTCCTTCAAGATTGACATTCAAGTTAGTCTTTTTGGTCAACTAGCATTCAACATCTTAAAGATTCCTATACGTAGGGTTTCGGTAAAAAAAGATTATTGGATTAAGTTTTTACCACGTTGGAAAGCTAAAATTAAATATTGATGGCTCTACATTGATGGTAATAGTGTGAGAGGACGTGTTTTAAGAAATGAAAATGGAAGTATTGTATTTGCATTTGCTGCAAACTTTGGTAGAGGAAATAATGCTTATACATCGCGCATAGGTTTATAACTATGTCATGAGAGAGATTATCTCCCAGAAGTTATTGAGTTAGATTTATATTTGTTTTAGTTCAATGTATTTATCAACAATAGAAGCCTTTGTGGAATTTGGACTATTTGATTTGCAAATGTCTTAATTCAATTCCATCACCTGCTATTGTTACACACTCATATAGAAAGGAGAATGATATAGCAAATAGATTGGTCAACTATAGATACAAAGGAATACGATTAAGTATTTTTTTTATTTGATGGGTTATTGCCACAATCTTATGTTTATCCAACTAGAGATGATCATCTAGGACTTGGAAATTACAAACCTCATATGATTAAGCCTATATACTACCCTTTGTAAAAGTTTAAGTACTTTGAATTTCTTATTTCTTTTATGGATGTGTGGTTATATTGTTTTAGATAATCACACTTTTGTAAGGGTCAAGTTTATACCTTACTTGTTGTATAGCTATAAGGTATGATTTTTATGCCTAACATTATATTTATGAATAAAATGTCTCAGTGTACTGTCTTTGTTTAACAAAAAGAAAAAATGTGTGTTAAAAATATATAGTAGATTAACTAACACAAAGATATTCAAACAGTTGCTTTTACTTCCTATCCGTGAGTGTTTAACAAATATAGCAACAAGCTTGAGATCATGCACTACTCACAATTCACATGGCTACACAATAATATACAATAAGTATTCAATTGGTGTTTAAACAAGTTATAACAATAATGTCCAAATCAATTTATATAGTGAGCATCAAAAAACAAAGAATGATTTAATGATCAGAACCTTAGTTCACAACTAGCTTAGTGAGGATATGATATTCCAATGAAAGCTCTAGTCCTTGAGCTACAACAAGATTGATGAAGATTTGTATTCAATGACACGATCAACCAACTACACCATTTTGTAATGATGTATGCTCAAACAGTGAACAACAATGAAGGATTAATTACTTATATCCAAGAGTTAATCCACAATAATGGCAAGACGACAATATGTAATGTACCTTAAACCGTGAGCCATAAATGGAATCAAACAAGCTCAATGTGAAACAAATATGTTCAGATTTTCTCCAATGCTGTGGACAGGGGACATGAATAGTGCAGAACTGTGTTTGTTTGAGCAAAAACAACTCTTCAAAGTAGCTCAAATCAGCAGAGCAGGAGTCAAGAAAGGCAAACCAAAGTAGCTTGGATGATTCAAGAGTGAATGAAACTTGATTCAAGAGTATGTGTGTTTGTATTTGGTTGGAAGAGATATTCCATTTTCCTGGAAAAGGAACCAACTAAGAGTTTATGTTTTTCACCTTTGGATTTCTTCCCATTGCTGTGTCAGTAACCTCCCATTAAGTTTGATTTTTTTCATTCAAAGAAGGTCGATTAAATGGAAAGCCTTTTGCCTAGGCTGTGAGCATGAGAGAGAAAGAAAGCGATCACGTGAAATGCTAGTTTCACGTGATCATTAGATACATATGGGGTTGGCTCGGGCCAAGAAGAAAAATGCTTTGGGTCTAAAACAATACAGCCCAAACACAAATCATTCCAGCCCACTAACAAGGAGAGAATAAAAATATTATATTTAAGAGTGTTTTGCATTAACTTTCTATTTGACACATTATTCTATATGTGAAATCATTTTAAAAATTATTTTTTTTATCATCATCAAAATAACTTAAAGAAATACACATATTCCTAACAATACTAGCTTGTTGATAAAGGGATATGTGCTTAAAGTACACTTTTCCCTTCACCATACTGTCTCTCCAAGTCATTCATCTTTATCTTATTAGCGGTTGTAGAACCAACTTAATTGTGAAGTGCGTAGGGATATGATCTAGGTTACGGGAATTTTTTCTTTTTTTATGCTACTATAGCTGAAGCAATAACCACAGATATAATTGTAAAATACTGAATGATTACTCCATGAATTGTATAACTTTGTCTCAAATTTCGGTTATACTCGGTGAATCACATGGATTAACTATGTTCAGATGCCTACCCTACAAATCGACTTTGCTTCATGCTGAATCATTTTGCCATGTAAATGCCCACAACCCATCTACATACGTTTAACTTTATTTTGTTTGGCTCAATAGAGAGTTGCATGTCGATAATTATTTGAAGTTACCATTGTCTCACTGAATATATGTATCTTAGAGATGTTTGCATCTTATATAACAATAATTGTGGTTGTATAATGTTGAACATCTACGTGCGTAAAACTTTATTTTGCTTGGCTCAATAGAGAGTTGCATGTTGATAATTATTTGAAGCTACCATTGTCTCACTGAATATATGTATTTTAGAGATGTTTGCATCTTATCTAACAATAATTATGGTTGTATAATGTTGAACATCTACGTACATATAGCTTTATTTTGCTTGGCTCAATAGAGAGTTGCATGTCGATAATTATTTAAAGCTACCATTGTCTTACTAAATATATATATCTTAGAGATGTTTGCATCATATCTAATAATTATTGTGGTTGTATAACGTTGAACTATTTTTGTGGATGCATCCATGAACAATCAGACCATTGATCATGATTTTTACTTCCAATTTTTTATATAAGAGGTATAATTATTCATATCTTTATATTTATTTATTTACTGAAAAATCAGTAAGTTTCTAAGACTATATTAAATATAATATCTCAAGTCTTGCATTTATAAAAAGGAGAAGTGAGATCCTAACATCAAAAAATAAAAAATAAAAAATAAAAAAAATGAACATAGTGGTTTAATTAATATCCCCTTGTAAATAAGTAAAGTTCGAATATATAATTTAAGTTAATGATAAACTTGAATTCATTTACGTAAAATAAAATTAAAATATTAGACATATATTTATTAAATTCGTCTGCTTTTCTAGCTTGATAAAAGCGTTAATTGTTATCCCACACATGTCTTTAGAATCACAATTTTCCCCTTTTCGTGTAAATACTTTTTTGTTTCAACTAAAAGCAACCCTTTTCATATGTAGTGAGTGATTATTTTATGATTTAATGCTAATTAAAAAAATAAAAATATTTCAGAACTCAAAAATTGTTGATGGCATTTTTGAGGAAATGGAAGGTGCAATGCAGTTTGTTAAGTGTCCCGGTTCCCCATTGGGTAAAAATGTGAGGGGGAAAAAGTTTATAAAGCATGGGTTCCAATTCCCTCACCAACTAGTTTTGAGGGGAGAGTATGACTCATAAATAATAAAAACAAACTATAAGATAGTATCAAAACTTAGTAGAGATTTGAGCCCTTACAATAAGTAGGTTAGGATCCAGTAGCAAGTGAGTTAATATTTGAGGTTTGGGTTATTCCAAGTGAAAAGCAAGTTGATAACTCAAGGAAGAATGAGCCTAGTAAAATGTAAGTCAATGATTTGGGCACAAATGAATTAGATCTAATGAAATGGGAGTATATAATTATAGCTCAATCCACAATTTGTAAAAAGAAAGTGTTAAATTTCTAAAGTTCTCACATCCGATAAAAATATAAAGAAAAAAATTACAAAAAGATGCATTCCAACTCCCTTAATGATAGGTTTTAAAGGGAGAAGCATAGCTCACAAAAAAACTAAAAATCAACTCTAAGATGGTGTCAAAGCTCAAGAGAAATTTTGAGTTGTTATAAAAAGTAGGTGGCGAGAAAGTGCTTCAATGATCTAGGCTATTAGTTAAACCAAGTGAAAAGTGGGCCAATCATAGCCAGGGAGAGAATGGGCCTAGCAGAATGTAAGTCAATGATTTGGGCACAAATGAGTTAGACCCAACGAAAGTAGGTTTATAATTATAATTTAACCAGGATGTGTGATAAGGGAGTGTCAAGTGCCCCAAGTTCCCACATTGGGTAAAAATGTAAGGAAAAAAAAAAGCGTCGATAATGCATGGTTCCAACTCCCTTAATGACCGGTTCTTAAGGGAGAAACATGGCCCACAAAAGAACAAAAACTCTAAGAAAATTATTTTAGGTTCGTTCACCAAATTCAAGGGCTAAATGAGAGATACCCGTGATTCAAATACTGTACAAATAAATAATACACAACTACTTCATGGTAAAAATTTGTAAGACCTCAAAATATCTCCGAGGATCTTTATTCTTTTATACTTTATATGTTTTCACAAACTTTTAATTTGTTGATCAAGTTCGAAAAAGAAGGAAAGAAAACATCCAAAAAACCCAACTTGCACGGGAGGCTAGTGGTCCACTTGGCATGAGAACGTCTCGGTCGACATCCGACTTTAGCGTTGTCGGTGTCGGCAGTCCCAGGAGCAAGTGGATGTCGAGCTGCTAATGCCACGTCGTGTTCCCTTCGATTCTTTCCGATTCTGCGGTTGAAACAGGCTGCATCTCTGTCGGGGTAAACACCTTGTCCACAGAGGAGAGCGGTCTTTCTTCTATTCTAAGCTTTATCCAAACGATATTTCAAATCACAAAAGTCATGTCTTCAGCTGCTCCTACCTGTCTCTTGGTAGACACATTCCTTATTTTTCTTTTTTTCTTATTTATTTTTATAGGTATGCACCTTAGACTACACAATCGGACATCAAATTTACCACAAAAATTAACAAATAATTGACAAACTCATCCCTTGAATTAGTGAGAGATAGGAAAGCCACCTTCTCTCTCTCTCTCTCTCTCTCTCTCTCTCTCGGCCAAAAAGTACAGTTCCAGCCACTTTTAGAGTTATCGATAAGGTTAATCATATCTGTTGTGTGATTGTGGCCCTCGAATCCTGGCAATGTTGGGGCTTCTTGCATAGATAAAGGAACAACCACTTAAATTCTCTTTCCACATCGATTGTGGAAGTCAATTATTGAGGAGGGTATTCAGCTTTACCAAATATTAGTTTATTGATAATTATAAATTTGTGGGCCTCATTGCATCGTCTTTTCAATCTCCTATATATATATATATGTGGCTTTTAACTTTCAGACCACTTATATTAAACTAAATCTAATTTTTCTAATTAAATATTTGAATCTTTGTTTGATTATTAATCAGTCATCTCATCATTTCCTCATACATCTTTGAAGAAAAATATTTGCCATCCAGTCATCTTTCTTCAACATCTGTCCCTATGTCACGATTACAAAACTCAGTATTTTTGCTTTCATTTCAAAGAAATTGGGCCCCTCGGATTACGCTTTAGCATCAGATTCCGCTGTGATCAAATGGATGTGCAAGAGGAAGCCCACAGCCCTTGATAAGGGATGACATCCAACTCATTACAGAACTCGGCCATCAAGCCCAAAAAACGCACGGATGCTGACACTAAAAGTGATTTGAATACGGGCTTACATCCAAGTCATTCATGCATCCATATATGCATTTAGTAGTCCATCCAAAACCTTAGAAATAATTCGTTATTCTCTTAATCTTTTTCCCTTTTCGTTAAATAGAAAGCAAAGGGGGACTATTCCTTTTACGAAATAACATCTGTTTTTCAAACCTTTCAAAGAAGTTTTAAGCTCTTTTTTGGGCTTTACGATATTAGAAAATTCAAATATGCCTTCATTTCATCTAGACAAACCTGACTACATTAAGGACTTCTTTAAAACTCCATGACTTTGTCCAGCATATAATTTTCCTTTTCCCTTTAATGTACGTGCTCAGTACAAAGACCAAAATGCCTCCTCGGAAGGCTTCCATGGTCTGAACTTATTGGCCTTCTTGTCTATCTTGATTTTCTGTAGCCCGTGAGCAGCTTCAACTGCTGCCATCTTTTTTTTTTTTTTTTCTAACTTCTCCTTTTGACTCAACGACTTTGTTTTTAATCTGTTCCATTGTCCTGACCTTAAAGGCCTCTCCTTCTATCTGCTCATGTTCAAGTATGCGATTACAGAAACAAAGCGAAAGAGGCCCTATTTATCATTTTATGCAGGAAAAGAAGTAACTCGGCCTCATCCTCAGCCTCCAGGGAAGCTTTCGTCTTGTTGTGCTCTTTTTAAGCGATGGCCAGCTCTGGTTGATGCTTAAACATATGCCAATTTCAGTGTGTGTATAATCTCTTCTCAAACATTTTGGTGAACGATATTGATGTATGAGCACTCGCCATGTTCGTTATCATGATAAACCAATGATCTTGTAATCTGATACGACTGTTCTTTCGCACTCGCGAAGACTTAAGGATCAACTTACCGTCAAGATTTGTAGGACTAAGAGAACCAAAGGTATTTCCATCATATAAAGAAGAAAAAAATAATTTGAAATAAGATAAGAATTCTAAATAATGCAGATCATGTCACGAATACACCACTGAAGATAATTTGGTTTTATTTGTCTATCCAATCTATTTAGTACCTTTTAGAGCAAAATGAATCTAATCAAACTTTTCAGAAAAGATCCTGATCAAGTCATATGACTGCGGCAATAGGCTAGCTCAAAAAATAAACTACTATGATAGCATATCGAAATTCTAGTAATAACCTACATATGCAGTTAAAAGTAGAAATAGATAGAAGAAAATGTTCCTCCTTGAAGTCAAACTTCTAGACTTTAAATGGATTCTATTGAACATAAGTTTCTCCAAATATGTAGCTTATTTTTGTGTTATGTAAATTCCATAAATTCTATTTATCTTTACTCACATGATATTTAATACTATATTCTTCAATCGGGCTGATATTAAGTTCTAATTGGATCCATCTTGAGTCAACATGATGAGTCTTTTGCTGTATGGACGTATCTTTTTTTATAGATCCATAATAGGATGTTACGTTCCTTTCATCTCATCTCATTATTTTTAAGCCATGATGCAAATTGAGCCATGATAAAATTTATTTTAATAGATTTCATATATCTATTTACAAAATCTATTAATTAGGAAGTAAAAAATTCTTATTTCTTATATAGTGTATATAGGATAGAAGCTTCACATTAAACATACTATCTCTTATGATAAAACTTGTATAAAAGGAATTCTAACTTTAATAAAATGTTAAGTTTTATAAAGTAAGATTTATATTCAACTTAAAATTATAGGACATTAAATGTTAGAATTCATTTCTTTATATTTATGATATTTAATATCTTCTTTAGTAATAAAAGACTCATTGACTACATTTTAACAAGTTCTTTTACTATAATGATCAAACTATTAGACTATCATGATGTTGCACAATTTAGCTTTAATGAAAAAGACTAAGGCAATTATGTCCTGGACTAGCAGGCATCATACACAAAAAATCACTAACAAATACATTCTGACAAACAGAAAATACAGGACACAGATTGTAAGGGGAAAGATGCACCATGCTAGGAAGACTATTACGAGCAGCAGTAGTGGCAGCAATTTGAGCATGCGTCTGTACCCAGAAATTCTCCCTGATGAGTGGTTGGAGGCGTCTCCAATTCTTTGTTATGGTGAAGAGAACAGAGGAAAGCTTCTTGCCAAAACACAGAGTTCGCCGGAAAAGAAAACTCCATAATTTTCTTGCAGTGCAAACAATGAAGAACAGTTTCGATACCTCTGTGAGGGTTTTCGGCCCCCTCAAAATGGCCTTACAAATGATGTAGCTTCGGCTCCAACGTAATAACAATAAAACGATTTGACTCCAACACCATAAGCTAAAAGCATGGACACGGGCCCAACTAAGCCCAACCTAGATGTGCCATTAAGAGACCCAAAGAACTAACCATAGAACCCAACATAACAATAAAGGACCACGGCAGAAAAACCAACAAAATAAAACCCAACACGCTGCTTCTCCAAGACAAGAATTAAACCTTAACCCCGCTCCACTTCTTCTTCTTATTAAAACCCACATTACCGTGCCACGTACACCTGGCCATGACAGCACCTCTCACTCCCAGAGTACAACACGTGGCTGCACTAACCACGTCAGCCCTGAATCGTAAACATCGCAACCATCGCGATTCCTCAGCACCGCGCCGTCTCCCTCACCGAAAAGTTCGAGAAGCTCCAAATGCATCTGGCTGGAATTCAGTCACCGAAAAAGTTTCCTTTTCGAGCACAGAGACAATCGATCATCACCAAAACACAAGATCAGGAAATCAGATCAAGTCATCAATCACGGCAATACCGCGTTTGGGAAAAATCCCAAAATTGTCCAAGATCTTCTTCAATCCGAATTCATTTCGTAGATATGTAACTTAAATCAAATTGTCTTACGATTTTTCTTTCCTATTATTTACTAGTCTATAAATTAGAATTCCTTGTACAGTTTAATCTATCGAAATCATTTCAACAATTTGCAAGCTTACGTTTTGTGTTCTTGTGATATTCTTGAGAAAAATAAGAATTATTCCGATTCTTGTTCTTCAATTTGGTATCCAGAGCTTTCGGCCACCGCCAAATCGATCCTAACCCATATTTTTTTTTCTGATGGCCTCTACGTAGAATGATTTCGTTCCCACCCAAACCGCTATCCCTGCTCAATCCGGAAATATCACCATTCCGACCTCCTCTGTCAAACTCGAAGGTCTAAATTATTTGGTGTGGAAAGCCCGTATTCTTCCATATCTTCGGGCCACTGAATTGCTGCCCATCGTGGATGGGTCTATTCTCCAACCGCCCCAATTCACTACCACCGCCGATGATGAAGGCTCCATCATTCAAGTTGCTAACTCGACTTATCTTGAGTGGCTGAAACGCGATCAAACCGCCCTCGGTTTGCTTCTCAGCACTTGCTCCGATGCCATTGTCAGCCAACTGACGAAACAAACCACATCCAATGAAGTTTGGAAGGCTCTTGCGGCGGAATTTGCCGCTCAGAGTACTGCAAAGGCCTCTAGCCTCCGTCTACGGCTTCAGGCAATCACGAAGGGTCACCGCTCAGTCTCTGAGTTTCTCCAGGAAATCAACTCCCTGGTTGATGAACTCGGTGGTGTGGGTGAGGTCATTTCCGACAATGAATACCTTACCCACCTATTCCGTGGACTCGGCGCCCCCTACGCACCGCTCGCAACCACCATCTCTGTCCATACTCGGACTTCAGGCCTTACCAGAGAAGATCTTTGGGGTCTTCTTCTCACTCAGGAGGCTCAATTAGAGCTCGCGGAGCAATCTCGTGCTCCACCGGTGGCTTTCTCCATGGCCCACAATCCGTCGGCTCGCCCTCGGGTTGTGGTTCAGACCCAAACCCGTACCCAGGTTCAGCGGAGAACTGCTCCTGCCGGAGACAATCAACCTTTTCCACCACCTACTGGAGGTCACTTCACCACTGACGGTAATAATCGCCGTCGTCCCCGGTGCCAGATCTGTCGACGAACTGGTCACTGGGCCACCACCTGTCGGGCCCGCTACAACCAGCCCACACAGAATGCCGGCCTGACTTACCAGGCCCTCAGTCTGGCCCAATCCGTTCACAACGGATCCAATGGAGCCCACTCTACCCTCAATTCAGAGGCCCAATCTAAAGTGGACTGGTACCCCGATTTTGGGGCAACCAACCACGTGACGCCCGAGACCATGGGCTTGGACCACCTGTTGCCCTACCAAGGTGAAAATGAAGTCACCGTAGGTGATGGAATGGGCCTTCCCATCACCCACACAGGTAATTTTCCCAATCCCATGAATTTAAATATTTCTAACGTTTTAGTTGTACCAAAAATTTCAAAAAATTTACTTTCTGTTTCACAATTTACCAGGGATAATAATTGTGCCTTCATTTTTTACCCTAACTTTTGTATGGTACAGCATCTCCCTACGGGCCGGACTCTACTACAAGGTCCACTTAAAGATGGACTCTACCGCCTTCAACCCAATAAATTGGTGCACGGGCCCTCTGTATTTAATATTAATTTAAATATTAATGGCATCAACGGTTAGGGCATGCCTCTCTACCTATTGTATCCAAAGTGCTCCAACATAATAAAATAAAGTTTGAAGGTTCTATTTATAAACTTTGTGATGCTTGCCAAATTAGCAAAAGTAAGAAACATCCACATCCCCCAACACATAATCTCTCTCGGGGCCCACTTGAATTAATTCATTTTGATATTTGGGGACCTGCCCCAATACTATCCACTTCAGGCAATAAATATTATATTGCCTTTATTGACGATTATTCCAAATTCACGTGGATCTACAACTTTCAATCGCGCACTCAATTCTTATCCATTTTTGAAAAATTCCGTTCTCTTGTGGAAAATCAATGCAATTCCAAAATAAAATCCATACAATGTGATGGGGCCTCTGAGTTCACATCTCGAGATTTTACAACTCTTCTATCCAACTTGGGCATTTCCCAACGCTTATCAAGTCCTTATGCCCCGTTCCAAAATGGATCGGCTGAGCGTAAACATAGACATATAGTTGAAACAGGCCTCTCTCTCCTTAATCAGGCCCATGTTCCTCTTTGTTATTGGGATCTTGCCTTTGAAACTGCGGTCCACATCATTAATAGGCTTCCAAGCCCTGTCATTCAAAACAAATCTCCTTGGGATTTAATTTTCCATGAACCCCCTCCTATCCTTCACTTACGGGTTTTTGGCTGTCTTGCTTATCCCTATTTACGACCTTATAATAAACATAAATTACAACCCCGATCTCGACCATGTGTCTTTATGGGTTATCCTCCAGGCTACAAAGGTTATCGATGTCTCTGCCTTAAGACAAATAAATATTTTATTGTAGCCGATGCAAATTTTGATGAATCCCAATTTCCATTCATGAATTTTATTGAATCAAGGCGCCCCTCAAGTGCCTCATATATCCCGTTACAAATATCAATACCCAATAACTCTAGGCCCCAGGTTCCACGCATAGAACCTCATTCATTCCTCCCCACGGCCTCCTTTAATACTTTCATACCATCTCCTCCTCCTCCTCCTCCTTCTACTCATCCTATGACAACTAGGTTAAAAGGAGGAACTATTGCCAGAAGAACTTTAACTAGGCAACATACATATGCCTTAACTGCCACCACCAAGGTTCCTAAGGAACCCTCATGCTTTACAGAGGCTTCTTCCTCTCCTGAATGGCGAAAATCAATGGCCGAAGAATATATTGCATTAATCAAAAATCAAACATGGGAACTCGTACCCCCTTCTGCGAAGATTATCCCCATTGGTTGCAAATGGGTCTATAAAATCAAACTTCGCTCTGATGGCACCCTTGAACGATACAAAGCTTGCTTAGTAGTGAAAGGTTTTCATCAATGTCCAGGTATAGACTATACTGAGACGTTTAGTCCCGTTGCCAAACCCGTTACAATTCAAACGTTTCTTTCAATCACATTTAGCAACGGATGGAACATTCGTCAACTTGATGTCAAGAATGCTTTCTTAAACGGTCATCTTGATGAACAAGTATTTATGCAACAACCCCAGGGTTTTAAAGATCCTACTCACCCTTACTATGTTTGTCGCTTAAAGCGCTCCCTCTATGGATTAAAACAGGCTCCCCGTGCGTGGAATCACCGCCTTACATAATTTAGATTAAAAATCGGTTTCTCCCTTTCTAAAGCCGACTCTTCCTTATTTTTTCTTCATAC
The DNA here is from genome assembly GCA_028551475.1 of Casuarina equisetifolia. Lineage (NCBI taxonomy): Eukaryota > Viridiplantae > Streptophyta > Magnoliopsida > Fagales > Casuarinaceae > Casuarina > Casuarina equisetifolia. Next base: position 21,023,026 of record CM052355.1, read on the forward strand.
TGCCACCTATAGTGTCTTTATTCTCGTCTATGTTGACGATATATTATTTACTGGCAGTCCCGATGCTCTTCTTCATCATATTTTGGAGCAACTTCAACGGGAATTTGATATCAAAGATCTTGGTGATCTTCACTACTTCCTTGGCATCGAGGCTTTACCAACAAAAAATGGCCTTATTCTTCATCAAGCCAAATTTGCTCAAGATATTCTTCAACGAGCAAACATGGGAAACGCCCGTGCTACATCTACTCCCTGCACCACTGGTTCTCCCCCATCAATTAATGATGGGGAACCCTTTCCTGACCCTACTCACTATCGTAGTATTATTGGTGCCCTTCAATACCTCACACTCACACTTCCAGACATTGCTTATGCTGTCAATATTGCATGTCAATACATGCATGCTCCTACGACAATTCATTGGACCTTTGTCAAACGCATTCTCCGTTTTCTAACGGACACCACTCAATATGGCATCCATATTACAAAATCTTCTACCAACCAACTCCATGCTTATTCTAATGCTGGCTGGGCTGGGGATTGTGATGATCAAAAATCTACTAGTGGATTTTGTATTTATTTAGGTTCCAATCTTATTTCCTGGTGTTCTCGCAAACAGAAAACCGTTGCTCGATCAAGCACTGAAGCAGAATTCAAAAGTCTTGCTGATACTACTGCCGAGCTCATCTGGATTGAGGCTCTTCTTCGTGATTTTGGCCAAACCACACCTACATCCCCTACCTTATGGTGTGATAACTTATCAGCTTTATACCTCTCCACTAATCCTGTTTTTCATGCTCGTACTAAACATGTAGAAATTGATTTTCATTTTATTCGTGAGCGTATCAAAAATCATTAATTACATGTTCAGTTCATTTCTTCAGTGGATCAACCCGCTGATATTTTTTACAAAAGGCCTTTCTTCATCACGTTTTGCTACTCTCCAAACCAAGCTGACGGTTCAATGTGACCCATCTGCTTGCGGGGGGAGGGGTATTAAAACCCACATTACCGTGCCACGTACACCTGGCCATGACAGCACCTCTCACTCCCAGAGTACAACACGTGGCTGCACTAACCACGTCAGCCTTGAATTGTAAACATCGCGACCATCGCGATTCCTCAGCACCGCACCGTCTCCCTCACCGAAAAGTTCGAGAAGCTCCAAATGCATCTGGCTGGAATTCAGTCACCGGAAAAGTTTCCTTTTCGAGCACAGAGACAATCGATCATCACCAAAACACAAGATCAGGAAATCAGATCAAGTCATCAATCACGGCAATATTGCGTTTGGGAAAAATCCCAAAATTGTCCAAGATCTTCTTCAATTTGAATTCATTTCGTAGATATGTAACTTAAATCAAATTGTCTTACGATTTTTCTTTCCTATTATTTACTAGTCTATAAATTAGAATTCCTTGTACAGTTTAATCTATTGAAATCATTTCAACAATTTGCAAGCTTACGTTTTGTGTTCTTGTGATATTCTTGAGAAAAATAAGAATTATTCCAATTCTTGTTCTTCAATTCTTCTTACCATTAACCACGAGGATCAATGATGCCCAGAACTATAGAACAAATGTGCTTCCAAGTATTTGTTGAAAACAATAAAAAGTAGTAGCCACATCAGCAACATTTCAGCAATAGATTGTAGAAGAAGACCGAAACACGTGGATGCCTCTGTGTGTTTTTTAACACAAGCGCATGTAGGCCACACGACTGCTATGCATGTTCTAACACAGGCGCGTGTAGCCCATGCGTGACACCACTATAAGCACCAAATGCCCAACGCAAAGAAGGGAGTTTACAACATGCACTTCGTCTTCAACCTCTAGCCCAAGCTCGTTTTCTCTCTCCTTCAATTTTGAATGTTCTAGTAAACATTTTAAGGCAATTTAAGAGGGATTTAACTTAGAATAGAATGGCCAAGTGATTGAATAAGAAAATTGAAAGAATCATCAACTCCAGTAATGAAATTTTAGCTTAAAACCTTTAGATAGTTTAGGGCTTTTATGTCCAATGTTTTCAAAATAAATTTGCATCAATTCTTTATAATTATGAGTTGATTTATGTTCAATTTTTAGTCAATATTAAAAGGTGATATGATTATACTCTCAATTCATCTAGAAATATAAGTAATCTTCTTATTATTCTTTATATTGTTCTTTATGTTTTTATTTTCTCATATTCTTATTCTCCAAATGAATTTTCACAATATTTCATAGAATTCTTGCTTTAACTTAGTATTAGGATCATTGAGTCTTATCATAATCATTTGGTGAGATAGATGTGTAGTGCCAGAATTAAGAAAACAATCAATTTTAGTGGAGGCTTGGAAAGATAGTTGTTATTGTTGATCCTTCTTAAAAATATTAGCTTAAATATTTTATGGGCCTTGGAAGCCAATATTAAGGCTAGAGTTTGAACTAGCATACTTGTAGTGACATTGATAGGTTGTATATCTTAGTTTGCAATGGATATGATATATAACATTATGCTAAGGTTTGTTGCTATAATGAGCATTAGGATTCTACACCAACATTAAAGGCAATATGCATCCTTGATTGGTTGTATTATTTGAGTGCCTTCCTAGATTGCAAGTAGATTTGGAAGGATGACATGTGTGTATAAATTGCAATTACAATGGCAAAAGGCATAGAAAGGGTCCCAAGACCTTGGAAAACATGAGTTAAGTACTTATTTTTCAAGATGCTCTCACCCATAAGTGAAAGTTGTTTAGTAATACTATCTAACTTTTCAATAAACTTAGTCACCATTTGGTGACCTTTGGTTGCCATCTAAAGATGTACTCAAAGAGCAAAAACATAAGCAGAATTGTGGGCCACAAACTTATATGATAGGGTTATTGTAGTTTAGATGAGGTTTTGCACTTTCAAGTAGTGGCCACAATTGTGTCATTACAAGTGCTTAAAATCCAACCTCATGCATTCTAATATCTAATTTTTCAATCTTGATAGGTTAGATTAGAATTGTTAGTGAACCAGTCCCACATCGGTGAGGCGCTTGGGTATACTGCACCTTATTAGTGTGTGCTGGCCCTTCTAAGATTGCCCTGTTCAAGGTTTTCTCGTGGGCCTTTGTTTCTAACATGGAATCAAAGCCTTGGGTCTTGCCTGCCTAATGTGGCTTTTTCTGGACTTGATCCCCCTCTCTATGGGAAAGCCCAACTTGTGGGACTGCCGAGGAGTGTTAGTGAACCTAGTCCCACATCGGTGAGGCGCTTGGGTATATTGCACCTTATTAGTGTGCACTGGCCCCCTCTAAGATTGCCTTGTTCAAGGTTTTCTCATGGGCTTTCATTTCTAACAAGAATCATGAGTGGTGGGCCTTCGCTCATTAGTATTGTTGATGAACTTGTCTAGACAAGGGAATGATTTCTCAAGAACATCAAGTAACCCATTAGCTTAAAGGAAAGGCTCAGTTCAAGCTTTCCAAACAAGAAAATTAGGACCTTCTAGACTTACCTATGGTTGAAATAGAGCTTGAGATTGGTAGTGGGAAAGCATAAGTAGTAGTATGAACATTCGTGGTAGAGGAAGCCATTGCAATTTTAGCAAAACTTGGATCGAAACAAGGGGCTTTCATCAAAAAGCTAAATTGATGCCTTAAGGGTTTGTTGACTTTACAAAACTAGAATTTTTTTGTCATTTAAAATGAACCTTATATGAATTAAAACAAGCTTTACAAGTATGGAATCATTAACTCAATCAATCCTTTCAACATATTGGGCTCATAATTACCAAAGCAAACTCTTCATTATTTATATTATATACAAAAACATATAATGTATTTCTCCTTATGTATGTTGATGATATTATTTTTATAGGAAGTCTTATATCACCAATGTCAAAGATCCTTGAATAACTTAAAACTAAATTTTATATCAAGGATTTAGGAAACTTAAATTCTTTTTTTAGGAATTGAAACCAAATATTCTTTTAATGATCTTTTTCTTTATCAAGCAAAATTTACTCATGAAATAATTTATCAAGCCAGAATGAGTAAAGCTCAAGGGGTATCTACATTGTGTACAATAATTCATCCATCATCCATAAATATGGTGAACCATACTTAGATCCCATAACTACCATAATATTGTTAGATCTTTTTAATATTTAACACTCATATGACCTAATATTTCATATGCTACCAACACCACATGTCAATGCATGCATGCCTTACTCTTACTTATTAGACATTTGTAAAGTGTATTTTATGATTTTTGATAGAAACACTAAGATATGAAATTCAGATAAAAAAAAAAAACCAATAACCTCCATGCACATTTTGATATTGGATGGGTTGGCAATTGTAATGATTGTAAATCAACTAGAGGATTTTGTATTTTTCTTGGAATAAATATCATTTCTTAGGATTCTAGAAAATAAAATACTATTGCTTTCTCTAGTATAAAGGCTGAACTAAAATTTCTTATTGATATTACTGCAGAACTTATTTGGATAGAAGCTCTATTACAAGATGTACATGTTTTACAATCTAATCCTTACGCATTTTGCTATGGTAATTTATCAACACTAATCTCACAACTAATCCTATTTTCCATGTAAGAAAAAAAATGTAAAAATTGATTTTTACTTTATTCGTAAGAGAATCAAGACAAAGAAGCTTTTGTACATTTCATTTCTTTTGTTGAAACAACTAACATCTTCATAAAAGGTCTTTCCTCCATTCAATTCCAACTGCTTTAGAATAAGCTTAAAGTATAGAATGACATATTTGCTTAGGGGATATTAAAACAAATAAAAGGTATAACCCACATCAATGCTATGTTAGCAAAACATGGCAAAAGAAGACAAGAACATGTGGATGCTTGTTATGTGTTTTTTTAACATAGGCACATGTAGTCTACATTCTTATAGTGTATGTTCTAAAATAGGTATGTGTAGCCCACTTGCAATACCACCAAAGCACCTAATGCCAAGCACAAAGATGAGCGTGTGCACATGTATTACACATAAACTCCATTTTTAACATTTGGGAATGTCAATTAGGAACATGCATGATACATATAGCCTCTAATGAATGGACTCTCTTAGTTTCCTTCCCAACTTAATCTAATTGAGGTCATTTTGACCTACGACACACAATCTTAAGTATCATCATTTTAAGGATCTATTATGTTAATTTTTTTATAATAACTCCGCCATAAGTTTTCTCTACAACCTTTATAAATCAACCCTACAAGGGCCAACAACTAACTATGTTATTAATCATATAAAAGTTACAACATACTTAAGTTGACTTAAATGTTGCTCAAGCATTTAGAAATCCATGGATGTTCATGAATTTTCAAATACCTTTGCTTAAGAACAGATAGAAAATTGAACAAACTCTCATGAGCTTGATATACTATATTCTTTTCTAACTTCAATCCCAAGGCTAATGCATATAGCATAACAAACCACCAAGGCCTAGAACCACCCATATTGAAGTTATCATCATTGAGTAGAATATTACATCACTTTAAGCACCTGCCATTAGTGTTGTAGCCTTCAACATAAGGCACTCACACCATCATAACCTCCCCTTCATGACAAACTCACACCAAGCAATACCTCATGCTAATATAATGCCCCCCCTTATATCCCCTAAATTGTAAAGTGAACAAGGATTGGTTTTCTCCTTTTATAGAAAATCTATGATAGCTTTTAGAGAAGTCATACTATATGACAAACCAATCCCATTTATATCATATATTAAACACAATAATCTCTACTCATTTGTCAATTCCCTTTCATCTCTGGGTTCATATAAGGATCACTCAATAAGCAATATATTTCCTTTAAAAAAGACCAGCCATTTCTTCATTGAACAAATAATTCTCATAATTAACTCCCATTTCCAAAAGACATATTATGTTCTTTTCACTTTTAGGTCTCATTTACCCCAAATTAAGACATAAATGTATGCCTCACACCTATGTCAAATAATTAGTCCATCCATAAGGATTCCAGAGGTGAGAAAATCAATATACCTACAATATTCACTTCCTAAACATGTGTAGCATTACTCAATAGTTTTTTTATCAAGACAAATTCCTTTGCCTTGGTTCATATGGATATTTGAGACCATGATTGAATTTTAAATTAAAATGGTGCATGATATTTTCCTAACTACTATTAATGATCTTTCTTGAACCATAGACGTTTTCATGCAATTTAGAAGTCAAGACTTCAAACATATTAAAAAATTTGTTGCCATGATCACACTCAGTTTGGCTTAATTGAAATTAAGTGTCTTGATAATGTAGAAAACCTTTTTTCCCCCTCCTTTTTAAATATGGTTATGCCTTTTTTTTTTCAAATTTTTGATAAATATTTGTGACACTTCTTATGTTTACAAAAGAATGGAGTTAAGAAGTGAAAATATAGAGATATTCTTGAGATGTTTTAGGCATTAGAATTTCAAGCTCATATTCGTAAGTGAATTTGAGGAAAGTACACCCTCATTTCAAGAATCATAAAATTTATTCTTTTCTCACATCTTAGATGGTCAATGTCCTTTTGGGATAACGTAAAGAAAATTCTCCAAGTCAAAGCACTCTTTTTTTTTTTTACTATTTATATTATGTCACTACTTTTTGCATAAAAGTCATAAAAAATCCAAGGAAAAGCCTAGAGAAAGGCCAAAAGTATGTCCAAACTAAAGTAAGAAGACCCCACTATTGTTCTAGATCAAGATCTAGAAATACGTTGACAACTAATTGCATGCCACTATCATATTTTAGGTCCTCAATTAACACACCTAGATTTTCCACTAAGGTTTTGTCTTTTTCCTTAGGCCAAAAAAATTGGGCATAATAGTAACTTTGTAGCTTAACAAGAAAGAGAATCATTATCCTAAATTTATTCACACCCATCTCACTAGCATTATATATTTGATTCTATGATCATTCCTCTTCAATTGGTTATTGTAAGGTAATATTGTTTAATCTTCTACAATTCTTTAGTAGCACATAATACCACTAGTTCTAAATGCTCCAATCCAAATAATATAATTAGAAATGGTAGAAGGAAAAAAGAAAACACATTTAGATGAAGAAAATAGGCAAAACATTTGCCTTAGTGTTTTCTAAAATGCTTGGTGCATATGTTCTTTTAGAAATGGTAGATCTCTTATAAGTGATTTACCATGTAAATCTTCTATTATGAAAATTGGCTTGGTCACAATATATGTTATCTTTATAAATGTACAAGGCATGGCTTATTGTGATGATTTTTAATTATGGTTATAACTATTGCCTTGGATATTTGTTGAAATGCACCGCATCAAGTAATCTTCATTTCTTTATTTAAATATGGCATCTTGAAGAGGATTTGAGAATTTAAGTGAAACAAAACCTATGGGGAAGATAAAAGAATAAAAGTGATATCATAATGGCTCTTCTCGATTGATTTGTATTATAATTTATGTAGTTTTTAATTTAAAAGTAAGTCACAATTATTTTTTAGTATACTTGGATTTGCAAAATTTGGCAAAGTATCCTTGTATGATAAGGCCCTTATAGGATCATCAATGATTAGAAATATGAACTATAATGAATGATTAAAGTAACTAAATGAAAGGATTTAGTTATAAAGCTTTTTAAACTTTCTTTCTTAACATGTGTTTATTGTATATGGTCTAAACAAAATTGTAGACATTTTCAAAATAAGGTTGTTAAAACACTAATTTTATTGGCTAGAATTAGGAAAGTAATACATGAGAAAATATTTCTATTTATGAACATTAAACCATTTAAGGAAAATATTTTGTTGTATTATAATTGGAGAATTCTAAACCTAATTTTCTCTTACATTAATTGTAATAATGAGGTATGCCTTTAAGCTTTTGTATTTTGTTACTTTTAGATGAATAAACTCACATATTCATCAAGAAAAAAAGGAAAAAAAAAAGGTCCTTTTGGGATGTGCGTCTTAGAATCTAATTAATTTGCTAGACCTTTCCTTATGGAATAAGTAAAATCCAATAATTCTATTTGATAGAAAAGGTTGTATGGCTTGGAGTTGGAAAGGCCTTATCAAATTAGAGCCTAATTTTACCTCAGATCTTTATAGGTTTGCCTATTGTTGCAAAACAAAATTACAAGGACCTATAACCAATTAATGAAAAGATGGATTGATATGATCTAATTTAGACTAGTGGCATCAAGAAATATAATTTGATTGGATATCTAATTTGTCAACATTGACTTTCTATATTAGAGGAAATTTTATGGTAACTCATTTAGTTAATTCATATTATGATTTTTGTTAGTCTTCGGATGAAAATAGGAATCATTTCTATCATAATCCAAGAAGAATCATGGATGTTGACAGTGGCATTTGGCTAGATAGTTAGGTCAGCAAAAATCTAGCCATTGACAATATATCAAAGAAGCGAAAGGGAGTAAATGATTGACAAGTCTAATATAGGCCTGTTTTTGGCAGAACATCAACCGAAAAAGTGGCCAAAATGGTGTTTGGTTGTAGCAATGAGTTAGGCTACAATCGGATCTGGCATGAAGGACATGCACAAGCAAACATGGAGCGAACATACACCAATGAGTTTCTCTTAGGTATTTTTAACCAATCTTGTTAAGCCTTTCAAGCAATGTTTAATGGTGTTTTTGTTTTGTGATTCCAAGTTCTAAGGAGGTTAGAAATTAATAAATATTGTTAGTGTTTGGACCTAGTTTTTTTGCATGTAGTGAATTTTTCATTGGTTTAGCATTGAAGAGATGGTGTGATATGCCATTAGGGATGATGAAGATGAAATTAAAGCAATATGGCTCTTGGTTGGTTTTGTTTTGTTTTATTTAGTGCTAATTATTTTACCATAATGGAATTGTGGAAGTTTTTACTAGATTTTATTAGACTTCTTTATATCAAACTGTTATAGTTTTATTGTGTACTCTATTAGGTATTTGGGATCTATTAGTCATGTATTTGGCTAGTGGTTAGAGTTCCAATAAAATGTTAATATTTTATGAAGTCAATGTTTACACTTCTAAATGGGGATGGAAGAGGTGTTCTTCTTATATTACCTTCATTGTTGTCTTTTGATAGTAATAGAGGGATAGACAATTTTGTTTATTATACAATTATCTAGGATCTCTTAGTTATGCATTTGATTAAGGCATATGGTTCCAAGGAAAGGCCAATATCTCAAGAGATAGCTATGCTCGTAAATGAGGATTTGAGGAGAAAAGTTTTCTTCATCCAATGCTTCTAGTATGTTGTCAATTGACAATAACATATAGTAGAGACAAATTTGTATGATATTAGGAGCAAAAGGTAGAAGAAGGAAAATCTCAAGTGATAGTCTCAAATTACTAAGATTATAAGATAGAAAAGCAATTTGGGAATCACTATTGACCTTAAGAGTAAAGTTATTTTTTATAAAATTTTGATTCTTTATGAGAGGTAACGCTGCATATGTGGAGGAGATTGGGATGGTTTTCTCTTTATTTTGGATTCCACACGATTAGATTGGTTGATTGACACTAATATATAAAGTACCTTAATTTTATGTTTAGTGAGACCTAAGAAATTCAAGGTGTGATAGACTCCAAGGCCAAATTAATATTTTGGTGAAGAGTGAGATAATGATTTGAAGATTGCTTACGACATAGACATTTAAAGATATTTAGGAAGAACTTGATAAAGCTATAGTTAAAGGGGAATTGAGAGATGAGTAAACATTACTATGTAGTTGTTATGCCTAGGATCACTTAAATAGTTGATATTATTTTTCTAGTTACTATGCTAATAATCATATAAGTAGTGAGACTCATTTTCATCTTTAATCACTTTATTGTTGAAATGTTCACAAGAAAGTAGTTTAATTTCATGAGACATTCCCCAATGTGAGCTCATGCTGAGGGAGAACTTAAAATGGTGTGAGTAGTTATAACTAACTATCATAAAATGCACCATATGACATTGATAGTTACAAAGTGATGTGATACATTCTCTTTAGTGATCATGAGGACTTGGATATAGGTGATATTGAGTTTTGGTGGTAGTTTATATTGCACTACATCAGTGCATGAAATTTGACATTAAATGAGAATATGATGTATGGGTAGAGGAATTATAATATTGGGAGATGTTTAGTTATGTCATAGGTAAGGGATTCTAAATTTGATTTTCTCTTAAATAAATTATAATGTTAGAGTATGTTTCTAAATTTTTGTATTTTTTATTCTTTGATAAATAAACTCATATTCTCAAAAAAAAAAAAAGATCATACAAATTTCTATTATTTCTCAAATAATGATACTTGAAGCTTTGCAAATTCATAAGCATCTATGGGTTTGTGAGATCCTTGAACAACAAATGATACCTAAGTTAGAATGTAAAAAACCCATGGCAGGAGTGCTTCAGCCGAATTCAAGCTGGATAGAAACTAGAACAAAAACAAAGGAGATTGCAGGAAAATTCTTTCCCTTGTTTTTAACTCTTTACATTGTATATATGAACCCTCCTTTTTGTTTTGTGCACCTAATGCTACTTTGAATACAATGACTAAATGGTTTGCAAGCTGATTTAAGCTGACGTGGGCTTACGCTTGGCTAACACCAGCTTCCGTTAGCCCTCCACCAGCTTTACCTTCCTCGCCTTCATTTTCATCATCCCCTTTCTTTTCGCTCTAATCATCCTTATCTTTTGCTTCATCATTCTCAACCTGACGCTCTGTTGGGTTTTACACCACATTCATCCAACACCATGTTTGAAGGTACCGGCTACGCCCAATCCTCGCACGTGTCAGACGTATCATCTTATCAATCTCCTGAGAATTCTGATAATTACCATTCTCGTCATCTTCGTATTGATACTCGACATTTTTACCGTGACTTGGGTACGATACGACATCACCGTCCTACACTGCCAACTGTTCACATAAAAACATGAACAAGCGGATAAGACTTGTGGCGCCCTCTCTCCCACCTGCCACGTAAGCCATAACTCTAAAAATGTCGATCCCAGATAAGGACAATCTGACCAGATCATATGCCCCATCTCAGATCGTCATGTTCCCACCTAATAAATGCAGACAGTCGAACCATTTCTTAAGGTGCTCCTAAAACAAGAAGGATGCACTACCTATACTAAAACATTTTAATGCTGCTTTGTTAAATCTGAAACTTTTACAACACAACGATACCCACATCTTTGCACATATAAAAGCTCATCATACACTATGCTAAGGCCAAAAATAAAAATAAAAATAAAAATTTTCATACATGTGCATAAGCACTGCACAAAGCGCACATCATTAATCCATTGAGCCCACTTGCATGTGCATTAACATTGCACAAAGTCATAACTCATGCAGCATTTTACATGAGGACCATTAAGATCAGGCACCAAGTTGCTACCTATCTTGCAAAACGACACCCTTTGTGGCATCAATAATCTGGCCACTCGTTGCATTAAAATATATAGGCCCGCTTGCAAACCAAACAAAAAATGCAACTGTCCATGCACATGCGAAAAATCATTCAAGCATAATATTTATAAAACACGTTACACTAAAAGAGACTAAATCGTTCACAAATCACAAGAATACCGGGAGGAGGGGGGGGGTGGCGTGGAACGATTAATAAGGGGGAAAAGAGTCATAATGCAACCTAATCGAAGCAGTATTCCTGAAGACTCCAAGTTCCAAGATTCAAAGTTTTTGAACTAAGATTTGGAGAAGGATTTCTTTGAGTCATGAAAGCTTATTTCGATGGGGAGAATTTTACAAAGAATATTTAGCAAGCACTAACTTTATTTATAATGTTTCCTATGGATCTAATCCAAACAAGTCGTCAACACGCAGTAGTTCAACTAGAGTTAGTGTGATTTGAGATAGAAGAAGTCTCAAATTCGGATCTTCCTAAACTCCATATACTCTCTATTTAACTAAACAAAATTAAAACAAACTAATAAAAGGCAACTGATTGAAAAATGCTTAACTCGTATTCAACTTGTGTAAAATGAGTTCAAATACTTACACGAAAAAGGATGAATCAATATATACCTAAATATACAAGTGCGGTACAAACTAACATGATGTGGATCGTACTATTATCTGCTGGACTTTAGGTTAAGTGTCATGTCGGAAGAAGGCAATAAGCACCGGTTTTCTCAGCACAAACTTTTAAGGCCACAAGGACAACCAGTATCACCTCCAATCGTTGGACATCCATAAGGATGACATCAAAGTTGACACCCTCGAGTGGACGTACAATTTGCATTTGGGTAGTGTACCACCATTTTCAAAAGCTTGCATAATGCTCGTTTTTGGGAAAAAATGTGTTCTTTGATTAACAGTTACCACCTTTCGGCTTTCAATGAAAGCATGTAAAATACAACTAAAAATATCATTTCGGAACTCTTACATGGAAAACTACATCCCCCGGTTAATTTATCTTGGATAAGTTAGACTTTATCTGAGTTTCCTAACATGTACGGCCACGTATATTGGATCTTGGTGATTAAAGGCTAATTTTGTCGTATAACCTTAGTAATGGAACATTTTTGTAATTTAAAACCCGAAAGGAGTTGTTTACATCATGAGGCACACTTTTTATCCAATTTCATAAAAACTTTTAATGGATGATCTTAATTGCAGGAAAGTACTAGTCAAAGGGATGAGTATTAGCCCTTTTAAAGATTAAAGGACTAAGTACTGAAGAACGTTTAAGTTTAGTAGAACTAAGTGTATTTTCTCCGAAATGGTTGTTCGAGATCACCATGTTTTGAAAATCATAATCTGGTAAGTTATATGATTGCGTAGATCATATGTATGATACTTGGTTCTTGCAATAAAACGATAGTTTAAGAGGCTTAAATGTCACAAAATAGTAACTTAGTAATAATTTTGCTAAATGAATATTAGTTGGAGGGGATAAATATATTTATATAATTAATAATTACTTAACAAGAAGAATTGTTTATGGCACTGTCGCTAACAAGTAGCACATTAAACCTTTATTCTTGAATCCTAGTTCACATAAGTTTATAATGTGAATTTTACCAAATGGAATAGCTACATATCAAGTGATATCCAACTATATGCTTATCCAAACGTAAGACGAAAGACACAGTAGGGTTCTTGAATAGAGAGGAGAAGTCCTCTTTGAAGTTTTGCGAAACTCTTAATTGGACAGTGTAAGTTTTATTGGTTATTAATAGATTTTACTAGACAGTTGTTTTTGTGTATAATAACTCTTACACAACCTATTCTAATTGGTCAAGATTATGAAGATGACGTGTTGGGGTGGGTGGTGTTGTGAAGGGAGACACTGTTAGTTCAGTTATATCTTATGAACCCTCACTTCCTACCCAGTTGTAACCCATTTTTATATCAGTTGTGGCTTGTCCACTAAAAGGTGGAAGTTGACGATATAATTTTTTTTTTTATATGGAAGGTTTCTTGAATGTTTCTCCACATGTGGTAATAAAATAGGTCATTTGTTGTTTATAATCCCAAGTTCGTAATAAACATTTTTTTTCACATTGTATATCCATTATTTTCTTAAATAGATATTGTAATCTCAATATTATCATACAGCGCGCCTATGATCTTTTGATTCACGAGACAAGCCACATTTTCTTAATAAAAAATTTCTCCCTAACTAAAGAGCCACTTTTGGAATTAGACTCCAAGCCTATTTTTATATTGTATCAAAACTCAATTCAATCCTCTTTAATTCTTGTTTAATTTTGTGTTCATTAAATATGCTAATTTGCTTTTAAATTTGGGCTCATAAGTATGCTCAGTATATAAGAGAATGTTAAAAACAAAAATTTCAAATAGAAAGATAGGTCATGATTAATTATTAAAAAAATGTTTATCCAACTAAAAAACTAGTTGTTGAATTAAACTTTAGACCTATTTGTAATAAATCAAACCCTAAAATCATGCTTTGTGATAGACAATATATTCTTTGAGTTATCTTTGTTAGGAATTTGTAATATTCAGTGAAGGTAAAATGACCTTCCTGCCCCTAGGGATATTTGGATTAGAATAAGTGAAGAAGGGCAATATTGTAAATACCATTCTTTAGTGATTAAAAGGTTAGGAACAAAAGAAAGAATGAGAGATTGAGCTGTGAGATTGTGTAAAGAGAGTGAGTCCACACAACAGCATGCTACTACTGCGCGGGTATTGTAGCAATTCGGCTTGCTCCCTAGTGAGTTTGTTTTGTACTCCAAATGTTCTTAATGAGAAGGAGAAGTGGTCGGTAATGGTAACAGTGGACGTAGGCATGCTTTGGATGAACCACTTTAAAATATGTGTCCTTTTTTTGTGTGTGTGCCTAGATCTTTACATTCCGCATAAAATCATATGATGTGTGTTCTTGTTAGTATGCTTGCTTGGATCCTAGCTCTTAGAGCTTTCAACAAAAACCTAACAAGTGGTATTGGAGCCAAGTTGATGGGTTTCAAAACTAGAAGCAGTGCATGCGTTAAGTGGGGCTTCATTTTCAAAGTTTGAAGAATTGCATGATTTTGGGCTAGATTGAGCAAGAACAAGCTAGATCAGCACTTATAAAGAGGTAAACAACTTCTCCTTGGTGTTTTCTTGAAGATTTGGCCTTTGATCAAAAGTTTTTCAAGGTGTTTTTGAGTGGGTTTAGAGGAAACCCATTTCGGACCTATTTTAACTCGAAATAGTTGAAAGAAGCTATTTTTGGAGAAAAGGAGGCCAAATTGGGAATCAACGCATCTAGATCTACAAATTCAGAGTTTTTCACTTAAAATGGTGAAAATTGGTCATTGGATAGCCGCCATATGCAGCGGGTCGTACAACTCGATTCGAAACTTGAATAGAGAGGCACAGATGTGGGTTTGGAGCAGACTAGATTGGGTGTGCAAGTGATCCAGTGTGAAAATGGTTAGGTGCGTGAGCACACATGCAGTGTAGTGGATCGAGTGATTGGATCGAGCGCATGCAGTACATGTGCGTAGCAAGCTGGGGGTTGGAGAAGGTCCATGGATTTGGGTATGGATCGAGTATGATCAACTAGGTCAAGTCCAAGTCAATGGGTCGGGAGGATCCGGTACAAGTTTAGGTTATGGATCTGAATCGAGTTAGGAGATGCACCAAGTGAGATGATCTGAGTTGTGGGCAAGGTTGGGCCCAAGTTGCACAGGCTGAAGAGTTGGGCCTTAAGCAAGCCCATAGTATGGCACAAGCCCACTAGATACGAGCTTCTACAAGTAGACCAAAAGTTAATCCGGTTAGGCCTAAGCCCATTGAAGATAGGCTAAGGTTGTAGGTTAGGAAGTAGGCTAGGATGCCGGGCTGGGTATAAGCCCAAGTTTGCTAAGTCAGGCTGAGAATTGAGTTGAGTTGCCAAAATGGGTTAGGTGTGATCTGAATTCTAGTATCCGTCGGATCACGGATGAATGGCTGAGAAGAGTTTGGTTGATCTGTGCCGATCTGTGGTGTTTAAGAGAAAGATAAGGGTGGCCAAATGATTTGTCAAGGATTTTCGTTCTAACCTTAATGGTAGATCAATGAATGAAAACGGCGTATGGTCAGAAACACTAGATTGGGTTGCGAATGTCATGAATGGTAGCGGAAATCTGGCAATTGGCGGCAAATCTGGAAATCCAAGGTGTAAAGGAGATAAAACGGTTGAATAGAAGGTGATTGACAGTGGAAATTAGTTAGAAAAGTGGCTAAAAATGGTGAAATCAATGCTAGGTCGTGAAGTGTTAGCCCGCGGTACAACATCGAGCATGTGAGATGCATGCACATGACTATGCAAGGTGCATGACATACACGCACAAGGCGTTCATGAAGCTTACATGCAGATAGAGAATTGGTGCATGAATTCCATGCGCAGACCAGAAAATTCTCAGGTATTTTTTAGCCAGTCTTGGAGATAATTTTAAGTAGTGTTTTGTGGTATAATTGGATTATGATTTCAAGGTTTAGAAAGGTTCAAAAATGTAATTTTTTGGAGAACCTATGTTTGAATATGGCTAGGTTCTGATTAGTTTGGCATTGAGGGATTGGTTTAATAGGCCATCAAGGATGACAAAGATGGAGTTTAAAGCATGGTATTGCTTGATATCTTTGTCTTAATTTTTTCAATACTAATTATGGTCATATGATTAAGAATGTCTTTGCTACTTTATTAGTGGACTTCTTTGAATTAGATTGCTTTGGTTTATGATATACTCTACTAAATATATAGGATGTATTGTCATGTGTTTGGTCAAGGGATGATTCTAAAGGCGAAGGTCAATTTTTTAGGGGGTTGAGGACTATGCTTTTAAATGGGGATGTAAGAAGTGTTCTTCGTCCATTGCCTTCGATGTTGTCTTTTGACAAGATTAAAGGGGAAACAGTCTGTTTATTCTGCTATTTTTCAGGATCTTATTGGCTATAGGTTTAGCTATAAGATTTCAAGGTGGAGGTTGATATAGGGTTTGAGGGGGAGAGTACTCTTCATTCAGAACTTCCGAATACATTGTTGCTTGGACAATGGCAGACAGAATCAAACAAGGGTTATATGATATTAGAGGTAAGAAGTACAAGAAGTACAAGAAGGAAATCTATAGTGATAGTTTTGCATTATTGAGATTAGGAGATAGCAAGACATTGAGGAATCACTGATGGACTCATGATTAAAGTCATTTTCTTAGAGAATGTTAGATTCTCTTAGAGATGTTACACTATATATGTGGAGGATGTAGAGATTTGTTTTTCTTTGGTTTGGATTCTACATGATTGGATTGATTGGTTGACTTGAGTTGGGTGAGACTTAAGAGATTTGAGGTGTGTTAGACCCCACGGCCTAGATAAGGTTGGATATTGTCCATGGAACAAACATGAGTCGCAAGAGCATACATGAGTTAGGAAATAATTCTTTGCAGTGAGATATGGACATGAACATAATGGTAACCTTATGGTGGTTGGAGTATTACTAGTTGCTTCACAGTTGGCTTATTGACTTGATTAGTGGTATGAGCTGCCATCGGAATGGTGTTATCCACGGAAGCCCAAAGATATAGTTGTTATGGCAAGGGTTAAAGTGTTCATGAGGTTGTGAAGTTTTCCTAAATGAGCGAGATTAGAAATTCTAATGGACCATTCAAGGATGTTGCATTTTTTAGCAAGGATACCCTTCATCGGTGATGGAGGAAGAGCTCGAGAAGTTGAGGAAGAGACGTCTTCTAATGTAGCTGGTATGCTTATCATGATGGTGGATTGACGTTGAGAGCATGCTCAATAGTTGGATGGCTCAAGCTTTTGTATGTAGCATTTCACCTATTATATAAGGATGTTGCACTAATTATTTCAAACTAGGGGAGAATTGTTAGCAATTTGTAATAGTTAGTGAAGGTGAAATGACCTTCTTAATCCCCAAGGATATTTGGATTAGAATAGGTAAAGAAAGGTAATATTGTAAATACCCCTCTTAAGTGATTAAAAGGTTAGGAATAGGATAGGGCTGGCTGGTTGGTTTAAACGTGAGTGAGGAAGAGTGTCTCTACATAATAGTAGTTTGTTGTTGTGCGTTACTGTAGTTCCGGCCAGCCTTCCGGCAGAGCTTGTATTGTACTTTAGATTGTTTATAATGAGAAGAAAAAAAGGCCAACAATGGTGACAATGGACTTAGGCATGTTTGGCTGAACCACTCTAAAATCTGTGTCTTCCTCTTTGTGTGTGTGCCTAAATCTCTATTTCCACATAAAATCATGTAATATGTATTCTTGTTGGTGTATTTGCTTGGATCCTAGCTCCCACAGCTTTTAACAAGAACCTAACAATCTCTCTATTAGATGTGAAGTGGTAAAATGAGTTATTTGCCCAAATGATAGTAGAAGGGGAAGAAACTGAAGAAGCCACTGTGGACACCGTAAATCACATCATCCATAAGCCAATGAGCTATTATTATGTCCAGTAAGTACAATAGGAAGCATCATTGGTTCATACGATTAATCAAGCACTAGCAAATCCACGCATGAATATTACACAACTTAGATAGCTGAATAGCTTTGATCATCTTCCGCCGGACCTTGAGAAAGAACGGATAATACAACAAACGCTCCAAATAGTACTGCAATAACGGCAGTGAAGTTGACAAGCAGGGCCTCTGAGCCATACTTGGCAAGTCCTGAATTTTCCAGGAAAGTAAGCTTCTCTAAGAACCCTAGCCCAGAATTGGCGACGGCCAGCGCGTAAACAGTCAGTCCAAATACCACATGCCAAGGGAGAGTGTCGCTCCTAACCCCAGCAGGCCCTCCAGGATAGAAGAAGATCAGGAACCCGTAAATCCACTGCAAAAAACACGTACTATAATCGATTAACACCAAAGTTACTGGGGCCCTTTACAAAAAGGTTCTTCCAAGAGTAAGCTCTAAGTAATCTGCTACAAGGGCAAGTTGGACAAAAGGACCCATCCAACCCCTACTTTCCCCAGGAACCAGAAGTCATATTTTCTTAACTTGCAAAATACGGACAAGTTTGAATTTCTATATTTATACCTCCTTCCAGTAGAACTGTGTTAACCGCCCAAGTTTGATTTTCAAGAAAACAAAGAAAATTGTAAAATCTCCGGGAGGTTTTCAATTTTTTCCATCTTTCTAAGAAGAAACACTAAATTAATACACGAATAATTGAATAAAGATGATTAGTTTACCTGAATAGCATAGAGGACAATAATCGCAATCCCAAGCCAGGAGTGCAAGCTATAGAGATTAGCGATCCCGCTTTCGTTATGGTACTTGAAGGCACAATAAATTCCCACGATTCCGAGTATCAGAGCAACAGCATGGAGCACAAGATGTATCAACTTCTTTGCTTCTTTCCTCAGAGGAAGTGTTTTATAACTTATAATGGCTGCAATAATTTTTACAGGAAATTAAAATCTACCATATATAGCAGCAGTTGAGAAAGGAATATCCATTCTAGAGATGTCATATTAATTACCTTCACCTCCAATGATAATTAAGCCTATCAGCATCAGCACAGGATGAATCTGTGGAAAGCAATGACGTGTGAAAATCAAGTAAATGTACACCAACTAATTTAGTGGTAAGTTAAATTTTTTAGTCTCAACTTTCATATGAGTATGAGTTTGGGTGGGTAAGTAATGAAAAAGAGAAAAAAAAATAAAAAATAAAGAATTATGACCTGCACCACGTTTCGTGGAACGGGTATCGCGACAAAGTTCGAATAAGATCAGAAGAAAAGGCAGGAAACATTGCACTGATCAAGACAACTCAAATTCGCCCGTACTCATAATAATAAAGAAATGAGTCGTATTCCAGACAGTACCTTATTCTATATATGATTCTGTAGAAAGACGCTGTCATAGTGATAGTTCCGAAATCCGTCTAAACTTTAGTGATTTTCCACAAGAAGGAGCACTTGTCAAACTCCAGGAACTTTCTCGTTTCAAATACTAGTGTTTACTGACAAAACACTAAAAACAAAACAACTTCACTTTCGGGAATTCTGGGGAATACGAGATCATGTCAAGGCTCGATCAGTGACCAAGCAAAATGCCAAAACCAATGAGAAAACTCCACAAAGGCTAACAAGGGTACACGTCCAGTCTTTGATTTGGCACCACACGCACGCCGGAGGACGTGAGTGTTCAGGATTGCTCCAAAAAAGATAAGCTTTGGGCTCGCGAATCATGGATGAAGAAATCTGATGCCTCATTATTTATTCCATTTAATATGGGTAGGTGACTCGACACCATAAAGATGCATATTTCAAATGTTAGTTGAAGTTTTTTGGGTCACCGATGTGATAGAAAGTGAAAAATATTATCTGCAATGAATATTGTATTTATAAAATATTACTTGTACTATTAAGGAAGTCTTTGTTTAATCGTACACTAATTTATTTTTACAAGAAGCTTGACTTTGTATCTAAAAGAGCATAGAGCACGTTGAAAACCATCACATGGTGCAAACGTGACTCCCCCCACTTAGAGTCATCTCTAATCTATTGCACTTATTCTACAATGGCGTCCACCTCAAACGGATATTCACCCCAAAATCTATCAAGTTAGCGTAGATGAACAGCCACTTTCTATTCTTTTTAGGACGTCATCCAATTTTCTACATCTAGTGGTCATGCAATTGTCTATCCAACTTTCATTACTCATAATAGTAAATTAACCTTATTTTTGCAAAACGAAACAAGTTATTCCTATAAAGTATTCCTCAAAAGAAATAAAAATCGTCTCAAAATTTAGATATTTTATTTAAGATATCTTTGTATCTTGCATATTGAAGAACAAATCATTTGTTAAATATTTATCTTTTTGTTTAAGAAAATAAAACGATGTCGTCAAAATCCTTTACCAGCATGACCAATTATTTTCTTGAGATCTAAAAATTATGGGGATCGCAGTGTTTTTTTCCTAAAGTCTGCCGGACTGGTAAGACTGTTAGTTGCCACGTGAAGGGTGGGTGATAAGGGGTTGGTGGCCCTGCTAAGAAACAAAACATCGTGGATTAACTGGCTGTCTGCTCTCGGGGGAAATCTTATCATACAGCATGAATCACCCTGTCTAACAGGAGAGGCAACGCTCCTCCAACGAAAGCGTGTTTCAAGTCGGCAGTGTTGGTTAAAAATCAACGTACAATGCTTAGCTTAAGTGCTTGACTTTACTGCCAAATGCACCTAGCTTAGTGCTATAAAACAAAACGGCCTATTCCAATATGATTGAACGTTTGAAAAAGTCCAGGACAGCTGGAGGAGCATCCTAAGCCATACAAGCAAGGTTCTAAATGCCAAAACCTTATTTGGAGAAAGAAAGGGTGCCCAGATCACTAACCAAAAACCAGACAAAGATTGGAATCCCCAAAGAGAGAGAGAGAGAGAGAGAGAGAAAGAGAGAGAGAGAGAGACCAAACAACCAAACGCAACACTATTGGAAACCAGAAACTCCGACAAAAACAAGAGACCCATAAAGCAGGAGAAGAGAGAGCACGACTTACATTAAAGATGAGGCTCTTGTTGGTAGCTTCCCATGCTAAACCACCCCTGAAATCGATTGTCCAAACCAACACCAAAACCAGTCCTGCAATCCCAAACGCGTGTGCAACAATCGTGAAAGGAGTGGCCGGTGCACCCAGGGCCATCGCTTCTCTCCCCAAGACTCTCTTGTTCTTCTTGCTTTTCTTCCTCTTCTCAAATCGAGAGATATAGATGGAAGTATTTGTATCGATATGTCAAGCGCTCTCTGTTTTTCTGGGTAAGTCTGACGTCCCTGCTGCCAGTTATTTAACCTAACCCGACCAGCAGATAAATGTCCTATCACTGCAGTATGAATGCCACGTTCGTAACCCTGATTGGATACTTTTGGGCCCCACGTGTTCCCGGCTTCGTGTCTTTTCCTCTACCCTTCTTTGCGTACTGAACTCTGCTGGCCTGCAAAGTCCAAATCGAATCTCGCCCAAGATTAGTGTGGTATAGCCATCGTTCCTTAACTAGGAAGGTTTAAAGGAAAAACAAAAATCTTAGGAAATCGATAAGAGACCGACGATGGTATCTCTAATGCCTCTGTTGAATGCTTTCTTTACCCCTTTTTTTCAAAAAACATTTGGTAGCAAAAAGTCCAAAGGCAAAAATAGAAAACACGTAGATGGATTAGTTTTTTAGTTTTTTTAGTTTTTTTATTAAAGATATACCGTAACTAATCTAAAAAGGAATTTGTAAACTAAAGAAACAAAAACTATTTGACCAGCAATGTCCGTGACCAGCATCAAAGGTGAAACTTCGTGAACTTGAAATACGGGTGTTCTGTTGCAAAGAGAAGAAGAGTGATAGTAATGAAACAGAAAATGATCGTGCAGAAAATTTGAGTTACGCTTTGGTATTCAGAAAAGTTTCAAATTTTCAAAGTGACTTTTTTGTTTACATATTTATATAGTTATGTATTAGAAAAGAATAAACCAGTGTTTTGTCACTATTTATGTTAATGGTATAAATTGTCTTCTATTATCAAATACATGCGTGTGAGAGTTTAGGGCTTATATTATCTAATTCTTGACTTAACTTATCATTTGATTTTTAGGTCTTCTATCTTAAAATATCTTAAGATTTCTTATCATAATATCAAAATTTAGTTTCTTTTTTCTTTTTTGCTCAATATTCATTCCAATTTTTCTATTGACACTCCTATAAGTTTATTATTTGGAACCATTAATGGCCAATATTCACTTGTCATGACAAGAGAACGATTGTCCTACATTATCAAAATATGCATATGAGAGTTTGTTTGAATTAAATTTTTTTTCTAATTCTTTAAATTAACTTTTAAGTTAAATTTTAGATAATTTATCTTAAATTATTGTAATATTTCTTAATAATCTGAAAACATTTTTCAGTAATCACTGTGAATCCTAGAGGTAAAGCGGTGATTGAACTTCATATCTTGAGTTGCTGCTTCCGGCTGTCATTTCTTCTTGTGGGATAATTGGCTTCGGCAAAACAAACTGCTCCACGTGTTGATAGAACGGAAGAGCATGTAAGTTATTATCAGATGCGACCAGTGTAACATCTGTCTTATCCTCTTTGCTAAACACTGGAGAGATGCTATTCTGCTGTGACTGCCTCGCTTCCAATCAACTCTCATCAGGACACGCTGTGTTGATACTCCCCTCAAACTAGGGGGGATGATTTCTATTTTGCCGCGTGGATTTTCGAATAGCTGTCCAGGGAGAGCTTTCCTAAAGATATCTGTAAGTTGCTGATTTGAAGAAACATGTTCAGCCACAATTGTTCTCATAGCTGCCTTTTCATAAATGAAGTGATAGTTTGTCTCAATATATTTGTATTCACATTAAGAATGGGATTCGTAAACAATTAAAGCATTGAACGATTATCTCACAATAGAATTATAAGCTTTGGTTGTTGTTAGAGCGCGTTCTTTCAATTGGGTATATTGAAATCTTTAAGCAGAAAGGAAATTCATGTGGCTTCTGCTGCAATCGTTGCTAGGAAATGACATATTACTTTTGCTAATGAATGTGATTTATTGGCTACGGTTTTGCGTTCCATGGCATGCAATTTGCTCCCAACAAGAAGTAAAATCGTGTTGTTGATCTTGTTGTCATATACAATCTCCCCATCAACATCCTTGTCATAAAGATTTGGTGTGTTGGCTAAAACGATTTTCATTTCTTTTCTAACCGCCCCTTGCAAATATCTTAAAAATATGAAAGTCTAAGATAGTTAGCCTTTGCATCACTTGGCACAACTTATTCACAGCAAAGGAGACTTCCGGCCTTGTTAATATTAAATAATGTATTGCTCCTACAAGACTTCGATAGAGAGAAGGCTACTCTAGTAATTGGAGTTTCTTGATTGCAATTGGAGTTTTGATAGTGTTGAGTTTATATGTTTAATATTTAGGTTGGGTTGTATACAACGGCCCAACACATTCATTATTTAGGTGCAGGGTTTGGGCTTGTCTAACCTAGCCCAAGGATGCGATTCATCCAATCGCGTAATCAACCTATTTGTTTAACAAATAGGTTGATTTTTTCTTTTAACGAAGTTAATCAAGTTTTGAGAGAAAAGGGTTTTCCAGATTTTCATTCTTCAATCTCGATTTCTTTAGATGATATTTGGTTTCTTAGATGGTATCAAAGCCTTCCTAAGGATTCCGTTTTTCGTTCGGTAAGCCCTTTCTCCTTGTTTTTGACCTTTTTCTTTTCTCTGCCTTGTTTAAAGCTGAAAGTAGGTTTTATTATCTTGATTCTTTGTTCAAAGCACTGATCTTCATTCAGATCATGTTTTCCTCACTATTTTTCAGTCATTTAGCTTTTTTTCCGATTGTTTTTGGTCGATTTTGTCTTCCGCTGTGACTCCAATCGGAATCACGGTTGCCATTCAAAATGGTGCGTTTTGATTTAGGGTTAAGGTTTGCCTCCCTAAACATACTATTTCGATCTAGGTTTTCATCTTGTTTGCAAAACTTACTATTTTGTCCTACACGGTGCATTTTATCTTAGGGTTCGGTTTTACACAACTAAATGCTCTATTTCATTTAACCCTGACACACACCGTTTTGCTTTAGGTTACGCACCATTTTGGTGATTAGGGTTAGGGTTTCTCTCACCCTTCCTAAACACCCTATTTCACTACACGGTTCGGCACACCATTTTGGCTTAGGGTTAGGGTTTCTTCGCTCGTCCTAAACACACTGTTTTTCCCAATCCTTTTGCGCATCATTTTAACGTCTTATCGGAACGCACCGTTTCCTTCACATGGAGCACACTATTTTATTACACAGTTTAAACACACCGTTTTCATCTGGTTTGGGCTCCTCATTGGGCCGCAATTCATATCCCTTTTCTTAGATCCCTACTCGGTTTGGTGACCTGGGTCACATATTCTCGACTACTGCTCGCCACCACCGCCGCTTGTTCACCGCTGTTTTTCATCATTGTTTCTAGGCCACTACCTTTCACCATCGTCGTCAGTCATCTACCACCGTTTGTGGCTATTTACACCACCGTTTCTTTTCAGTTGCCACTTTCCGCTGCCACCATCGTCGTTTTGGTCAGTTTTTCATAGCCATTTTCGTCGCCTCTTCTCGGACGCCGCTTTTCATTGCCATCATCGGTTGTCTACCACCATTTATGGTCGTTTTCTACCATTATTTCTTTTCGACCGCCACTGTCAAATTTTTTTAGCCATTTTTCGTTACCGTTTGCACCACTACATGTTTCTACAGCCATAAGCTCTAAATCTGAGCCTTCCAAGCATGGAAATTCAGCTGAAATGTTGGATCCACTTCACCTTGCAGCCGACGATGTTTCTACCACTATTTTGGTTCCCAACTTCTTACAGAATCCTCGAATTACTTCCTTTGGAGGCATGAGATGCTCATCGCCCTTGGATCTAAGGATAAACTTGCATTCTTGAATGGAAAGTTGTCCAAGCTTGCTCATGATGACCCTCGGGCAAATCTTTAGGATAAATGCAACCTGATAATGCTTTCTTGGCTGCTGCACTCATCCTCTCTTGAGATCAACAATTCAATTTCTATGCGTCATACTATTAGTGCTACTTGGAAGATGTTGGAGACTCGTTATTCTAAAATTACAGGGACTCATCGTTATGATCTAGAACAATAGATTGGAGAAGTCAAGCAACAACTGGATGAACCTGTCGCCATATATTTTTCTTGGCTTAGTGATCTTTGGGCTGAATTGGATAAGTGTCTACCGATTATCAAATGCAAGTGTTCAAAATGCACTTGCAATTTCTTGACATTACTGACAGCCGAGAGAGAATTTGGATGGGTCCTTCACTTTCTTTTGGGTCTTCAGCCCATATATACTATTGTGCTCAGTAATGTCACTTCACGTACCACTATGCCATCCCTGGATGAGGTTTTTTTGTTGATCACTAATGAAGAACATCAACATAGTTTGTAAGTTGATAATGCCAAACCTAACTTATCTACCTTCACTGTACAAACTCTCATATCACTTGGAGGAGGTTTTGGGACTAGTTGGCATGATCATCGTTCTTCTACGGCTAGTAATTCACGGTCTTCCTCGAGTGGTGGATCTGGCCAAAGGGGGTCTAAGTCATTTTTTTGTGATCACTATCAGCGTCTGGGTTACACCAAGGACAAATGTTATCAGTTGGTTAGATATCCTAATCGTCTTAAAAATCAGAAGAAGAAAGGCAGCAGCAGTAGTTCAACACATGTAATGAGTGTTGATTTAGGAGAGCAATCCTCACCTCTTGTGAGTAGTACTACCTTGTTGCAACAAGTTACTCCTTCTGGCTAGACTCTCACACCTGAGCAATATTAGCAGGTGGTTTAGCTCCTTAGCTACTTTGGGCCTACTGAGCCCATGACCAACTTCGCAGGTATTGTTTTTTCTTTACAAACTTCATCTTTATCTGGTTGGCTAATTGACTAAAGGGCAAGTGACCACATTACGTGTGACCTCACATGCGTGGATAACATTAGGTCCTACATCCAACCCCATTTAGGTCAAATTACTTAATTATATGTGACAGTTACCCATATTAGGATTGTTCGTATTTCTCCTTCTGTCATACTTTATGACGTTTTATACGTGGCTACCTTTAAATGTAAGCTTTTGTCTGTTGCTAAGTTTACCTTTGATAGTTCTTATCAAGTCACCTTTCATCTCCATTTTTGTTTCTTCCAGGACCGTATAACTGGGATAGTACTGGTACTGGGCAGGGCTGAACATGTCTGTATCATCTAGTGTGTCCAATTGCTGCCACAGTGAATATTTTTTCTACACTTGTTAAATCTTTTGAATTTAATGCTCCTAAGAGGGCTAATGTTTATAGCAATACTATATTTAAGAATAATATTTTAAACAATAAACAAATGCTATGACATTGCCGATTTGGTCATTCTTCTTGTTATGCCTCTCTTGACATTTTTTGTCTGATTTGTCCTTTAGCGAAATAGACTCGTCTCCCTTTTGCTTCTCACACTTCCAACACAAAGTCTATCTTTCAGTTGGACCATATTGACATATAGGGTCTATATAGGCACCCCAATCATGATGGTTTGTGTTATTTCCTTACCATTGTTGATGATTTCTCACATGGTACTTAGGTATGTCTCATGAGATCTAAAAGTCAAGCTTTGCATTTTTTGCGTTCTTTCTTCTTTATGGTTGAAACCTAGTTTCACACTCACATTTGTAGGTTACGCTCTGACAATGCATTAGAGTTTTTCATCCATAAGTGTATCTCTTTCCTCCAGCTTTGTGGAGTTCACCATGAAAGCTCATGTGTCCATACAACCCAACAAAATGGGGTAGTATAATGTAAACATTGACACATCATCAATGTTGCATGCGCCTTATGTTTTTAGGCTGACCTTCTTGATTGTTTATGGGGAAAGTGTGTCTTGATTGCTACTCACATCATTAATCGTCTTCCTTCCCTATCATCGATGGGAAAACCCCTTTTTACATTTTCTTTGGTAAAGCACCATGTGTCTCACACCTTAGGGTTTTGGGGCGCTTATGTTATGTTACAGTCATTCCACATAGGGACAAATTTTCACTCCATGCTCGCCCTTGCATTTTCATGGGCTACCATTTTTTATAGAAGGGCTACTGTGTTTTTTACCTTACCACACGCACCTTTTCTGTTACCCATGATGTTGTGTCTCATAAGTTAATTTTTCCCTTTGCTTAGTCTCAGTCATCCTCATCTCTCCCTTCACCTAATATCAACTCTTCTTTTGTTGCTCTAGATCCTGATCCCTATATTGTTCTATGCGAAACCGATTCTCCTCATTCTCCACCACTTGTTGTTACACCTTTGGATTCACCCACTGTGAATTCTCCTCTTATGACACCACTAACTATGGCATCACCCACTGCGGCGTCGCCTACTGTGGTGTCACCCACTGCGGCATTGCCTACTATGATGTCGCCCACTATAGCATCACCCATTGTGGTGTCAAATCCTGTAAACTCATCCTTCCCAGTGTTGCATGTCATTCTTATTTCACCTGTTTGACGTTCTCAACGTGCATCCAAACCACCCATTTGGTCCCAAGATTATCATTGCAACTTTGTAGTCTCTTTTCTTGGTGGATCTTGTTCCATGAGTCCTCGTGACATTCCATATTCCATTTCACAATTTGTGACTCTTGGTAATTTATCTCCAACACATCGAGCATTTATTGCTTCCATATCTGACACTAGAGAGCCACTCTACTATCATGAGGCTGTTAGGGATCCCGAGTGGGTGGATGCTATGTCTAATGAACTTCATGCATTACAGGCAAATCATACGTGAAAGTTGATCAACTTGCCCTCAAGTCATAAGCCGATTGGATGTAAGTGGGTTTACAAGGTTAAGTATTGTGCGGACGATTCTATTGAGCACTACAAAGCTGAGCTTATAGCTAAAGGCTTCACTTAGTGCCATGGGACTAA
Organism: Casuarina equisetifolia; assembly: GCA_028551475.1. Lineage (NCBI taxonomy): Eukaryota > Viridiplantae > Streptophyta > Magnoliopsida > Fagales > Casuarinaceae > Casuarina > Casuarina equisetifolia. The sequence goes on from CM052355.1 coordinate 21,050,985, forward strand.
TTATAAGAAGACTTTCTTTCCAATGGCAAAGATGGTGACTGTTAGATGCATCATGGTCATGGCCTCCATGTTTCATTGGCTGCTTTACCATATGGATGTTTATAATCCCTTCCTTCATGGTGACTTCATAAGGAGGTATACATGTCTTTACCCCCTTGGATTTGGCATTCTTCCACAAGTTCACCAAAAGTTTATTGTCTTTTTAAGTCCATTTATAGACTTAAGTAGGCATCCCGATAGTGATATGCCAAATTTACTTTTGCTATTCTTGGTGCTAGTTTTAAACAATCTTGGCATGATTACACATTGTTTTCACTTCGGTGCGGTTCTACCATCATTGTTGTTCTGCTCTATGTTGACGATATGCTTATCATTGGTAATAGTAAGGAGGCTATTGCTCAAGTTAAGTCTCATCTTTGCTCTCGATTTCACATGAAAGATTTAGGACAAGCTAAATTTTTTCTTGGGATTGAAATTGCTCATTCTGCACGTAGTATTTGCCTTAGTCAATGCAAATACACATTGGAGTTAGTTTTTGAAGCTAGCCTCTTTGGTGCACGTCCATGTAAGATTCCCATGGATCAGAATATGAGGCTTACCTCTTTGCACTATAATGCCAGTGCTCCAGTTCTGATTGATAATCCTCCATTAGCTAACCCTACTCCGTATCAGTGACTTCTCAGGCAGTTGATTTATCTTATTCATACTTAACTTGATATTAACTATCCGATTCATATACTTAGTCAGTTCATGCATTCTCCCAAAGCTTCTCACACGGACATGGCTCTGAAAGTTATTAAGTACTTGAAAGGCATTCCAAGCTTAGGATTGTTCATGTCCTTAACCAAGGACTTTCAGTTGACTGGTTTTTGTGACTTTGATTGGGCGGTTTGTCCCATGTCTCGCTGTTCTCTCACTGATTTTTGCGTCAAGCTGGGAAGTTCTTTGATCTCTTAGAAAAGTATAAAACAAGCCACCATTTCTCGATCTTCATCTGAGGCTGAATATCATGCTATGGCGATTGCTGTTTGCTAGATTGTTTGGCTATTTGGGCTTTTTGGTGACTTATGGGTGATTGTTCCTCAACTTATCTCTTTATATTGTGACAATGAAGTTGTTATTCACATTGTCACCAATCCTATCTTTCATGAACATAGTAAACACATTGAGATTAACTGTCATTTCATCTGTGAGAAGCAACAGAGGGGTTTGATTTAGACATGTAGCATTCACACTCTCTAGCAACCGTCAGATTTATTAACTAAAGCTTTATATAGTAAACAACATAATTATCTTCTTCGCAAGCTTGGTGTATTTGATTTGTGCAAATCACCAGCTTGAGGGGGGATGTTGAGTTTATATGTTTAATATTTGGGTTAGGTCATATACAGTGGCCTAACACTTTCATTATTTGGGTGTCGAGTTTGGGCCTGTCCAACTTGGCCAAAAGACAAGATTCATTCAGTCGTGTAATCAACCTATTTGTTTAACAAATATGTTGATTTTTTCTTTTAACGAAGTTAATCAAGTTTTAAGAGAAAAGGGTTTTCCAGATTTTTGTTCTTCAATCTTAGTTTCTTTAAATGATATTTGGTTTCTTAGAGATAGGCTTGCAATTTTTCAACCCAGCCATTTTCAAGATATCCATAGCATATTGTTTTTGTGATAAGAAAATACCACTTGAGACTTAAACAACCTCAATTTCTAAGAAAAAATGCAATGCATCTAGATTATTTGTTGGAAATTCTTTTGCCTATGTAGCTTTAAAGGATGCAATAAGTTATGGTGAATTGTTAGTGACTATTAAGTCATCGACACATGATAAGATCCAATTAGAAACTTAACTAGAATGGAAGATAAATAATATTGGGTTGTGTGTACTACATGAAAACCCATGATTAAATAAAAAGCTTGTATGGTTATTATGTCTAGCTATGATTGGGCTATTCTTTCCTTAAAAATCTAGGTGGTTACTCTATAAACATTATTTCTAAGAAAGACTCATGGATAAAGGCATTGTTTATATCATAAAATAAATCCTCACATAGCCCTAAACCTAGTCATACAATACTCCTTTTTGAGATCCTTGTTCTCAAAGATTAATAGATAATAAAAGAAATAACATTGAATGTAGTTAGCATATTCTCATGTTGGTTGACTATTTAAGGATCCCAACACTGAAAGATCTTCTCAATCAAGTTGGCACTAAAGCCTACACCTTGGTAAAAGGCCTTAAGATATACCAAGAATTATATTAGATGTCCCACATTATTGAATCAAACTTCTTTTATTTAGTCCAATACTTAGAAAATGGATGACTTCTTAGAAACTAGAGTATGTCATTTGTCAATATGCATCCATGCTTTATGCACACGTAAATGTGTAGCATGTATATTGAAAGGGGAATACAATTGCAATTGTCTTGCCAAGTATGGGCATATAGTTCAAAATGTAAGACTTTTTGACTAACTTGGCTCATTGCCTTGCTTGTGTCTAGCTATTTTTATAAAAGAACAATTAGATTCAGGTAATCATAAGTCACCATAGGGTTAAGCATATGTATTGCTTAATTTATTTCATGCTTAATTTTTTACAACTAATATGTAGGCATTTTTCCATTTTTTAAAGGTTAAGCTTACACCATGTCCTTTGTACATTGATACATGGTTATTATATCCAACCTTATTGTTATTAATAAAATATGTTAAGGTACTACTCATGTTTTACTAATAATAAATAAAAGAAAAAGAAATAAAACCAAGGATTTCCACTAGTTTCACTCCTTCCTAATCTATTAATGACAACTATGAGTGAATCTTAATGTTGTCCTATGGCCTTTCTTAATTGTGAGACAAGAATCATGGGATGAATCTAAGCTTATAAAGGAAGTGTAACATGTATGCTCCATGAGCAACCCATTGTATCATGGAACCAACTCAAGATCTTGTTTTTATGATAGATAAAGTTGGTGGTATGGTTGTACCCTCAAATAAATAGAGTGTTGAGGGCCTATGGATTTTTGGAAGCTAACTTAAGAGTTGAAAAAGTACTTCTTTCATTTAAAAGTGCTTCATGTGTCCTTCATTCCTTGTTATTTATAGTATATCATAGAAAAAAAAAAGAAAAAAAAAGATGAATTTTTAAAGATAACCTTTGAACACATTATTCATTAATGCTTGAAATGTTGATAAAGAGTTGGTAAGGCCAAATGTCATCACTAAAAACTAATTCTTATTATAGAAGTCACCATATCTTGTTGCAAATGTCATCACTAGTTTCTTGTTATGAGTGTGGAACATAGTCTTCTCCATATCTTCCATGTTCATCTAGAATTGATGAAATATGGACTTGAAATCTAGTTTGGAGAAGACCTTGACATTTTGAAACTCATCCAAGAGCTTTTCCACCATAGATATGGGAAATTAGTCCTTTATACTTAGTTGGCTTAAGGTTGTAGCCAATGCACATATACCACGACCCATTATGCTTCACAAGTAGAACTAGGGATAAATACAAACTGCTACTAAGATGAATGCCAAATCCATAAGCTTTGAAAAACAATCTTTTCAATTTCATTCTTCTAGCAATAAGGGTATTAGTAGGGATTAGGTGAGTATGCATGCATGCTAAAGGCAACCCTTGGGGTTCCTTAAATATGTCGTTGTATTACTAAAGCAATTATTCCAAATTCCACCTCAATGTCTAATGTAGTCATATTCCCTTCAATTAGCATTGTGATGAAAAGCAAAATTCCCCCTCTTTTCAATGTAGTTCTTTATTGATATTAGCCACCTCCACCAATCTAGTAGGTAAAGTCCCTATTCCTCACAACTCCACTATTGTTGTTGATTTCAAATGCCATCCATAATTTTGAAAAATCCCACACTGTGGGACCAAGGATGTAAAGTCATTGAAGGCATGGAACAACCTTAGTACCTTCTAGTGGCAACAAGAAGAAATTTGTATAAAGGAAGACCCGTGTAAGGGCATCCTTACTCATCTACATTGCCCTTCACTAATTAGTTTCTTTCCATTAGCCACCGTGACCTTACACCTCCCTTGCCGATTTGGTTTAAGCCTAACCCTCCTTATAAAATTCTGATTAATGAAGTTACGAGTGCAACCAGAATTGGTTAGAAAATTGACCTTCTAATGATGGTCAACTAGGCTCATATAAACCTTCATTGTCTATGCCATTTGATTGCCATAAATGGTATTAACCATTATCTTGAGCAACTCCTTTGCTTTGGGTTTCTACTTTTATCTTAACATTTACTTCTCTTCCTCCCCTTCCTCACTTGGCTCTATGCCTTCAAGAAAGAATAATTTCTTACATTTCTGCTTGAAACTGAATTTGTCATTAAATTTAAAACAAAGCCCTTTACCTTGTCTTTCATTAAGCTCAATTGTGGAGAGCCTTTTAATAGGCATTGATAACTCTATTTTTATAGAGTTATTTTGATTATTTTAGGATATAAATAATACAATTTTGTGAGATAATATTTGATTTTTCATATATTTGTTCAAATCTTTATTGTTTATGTACCCAAAAGAGATGAAAAGCAAAGGAAACATAAAGAAAAAAAAGCAAGGCACGTGAGGAATAAAACAAAAAGAAAAAGAAGAAAAAGAAAAGAAAAGAAAGCAATGTGTAAAATAGCGAAAAGAGGAGGAAATTGAGCACAACTCGAGAAAAAGGCTAAGAATTCAAAATTTTCTTGAAGAGAAGACAAAAAGAGTGACAGACTTCTTGTTCTTTAATTAAAGATGCCTTCTTTATTTCCTATTATTGTTCTTCCTCATTATTTCTTTATGTTTTAGTTTACTTTTGTTGGAGTTATGATATAACCTAATTATAATGGTATGAGTCTTATGATTATTTATCTTTTGCAAGATATTTTGTTTATGTGAAGTTATATGTTATTGTGTTTAATGCTTTTAACTGATTAGTTACCACTTGAATGATCTAATTTACATATCTGAGACTAACAGGAAATGATATGCAGCTATTTCTTATAATATGTAACCATAAATTAAATATGAATAGACATATACCATATTGTTTATGTGGCTTTCAGTGTAAACTGGGAATGTTTATAGATCCTAATGCATTTGGTTTGTTTTAATTTACATATAGAGATATAGTGAATTTATGAGCTAAATAGGTTTGCTATACCTAGACATAAGATAGTAAATAAATTAGGAAGTTTCTCCATTACATAGATATTATCTCTCTTACAAGCATAAATAATCAATATTAGTACCAAGTAGTTATGGTGAAATCGGATGCTGTAACATATTTCTTTTATTTAGTTTTCTTAAATTTAGTTAGTTAATCTCTATCATTAATCATTTAGATTTGTTTAATAAATTCTTGGAGTTATTCACCATTAGTAATTAATTTGTCTATTAATCACCAATCTCTATGGAACGATATCTTTCTCATCATGATATTACTTGTTCGACATGTTCACTTGCATTTAGAATTTCACCGAACAAGCATCGATGGCTTTGTCACATTTTAGGTGCTCATAAGCAACTTCCTTGACTGGCGTTGTGAGCCACCCTTGCTCAACTGGACTCAAGCTTCATACAAATATGTCGGTCTAATTGCTGTACGGCGAGTTGCTGGCTTGCGTGCCTAGATGTCTACCTTGATGTTCTTTTGCAATCCATTCACAAAGCAACCCATTTATTGTGCCGAGGATAGCTTTCTGGTTCTTAATAGTAGTCTGGTGAATTAGTTCTATTAATCATTCACCGTTCCTTCTTGCTATAACTGAGTAAGCTCCTTGAGGATGTCTTGATATCTTGGTGGTCCATATCTGTCAAAGAGCTAGTCATGGACAGTTGCTATGATATGGGCTCGTTGGTGCGTTCTTTCTTTAGTAACTAAACTAGATTTGGGGATTGCCTTCCAGGTTCTAAGGAGCTAAGGGAATCTTTTGATTTTTTGACATTTGATGATAGTCAAAACATTGACCGCGATAGATCCACCTCATCAAGTCCTTTGCTCTCTCGTAACACAAGAAGTCAAGTTTTACTAATCTGGGCTTCCATCCTTCTCGCCTAGAATTGGTGTCATTGTATCAATCTTCTCCTCTTGCCACTCTACTATTTGAGCTTTCTACTTGTTCCTTGTTGGATGCCAGGCGTATTTTCAATCTTGTTGTGGACAGCAACAAATATTTGATGCATTAGCTTGATTACCTTCTTGAATTTACTGTCTATTTCAACTTCAATTTGGCCATAGTACAAGTTTGCCATTGCTAGTTCTAAGACCATGTTGTTATTTCTCACCATAACAAACTTAGTACTTAGATGCTATGAGTTCAAAATCACCTTAAACAAGATTTTAAGGCCAAGAATCATATATCAACTATGAGTTCAAAATTGTGTTTTTTTTTTCTTTTTAAAAAACATGAAAACAAGATTATGTACCTGACTTGACCTCCATGTCATGTAATTTTGGGCTTATGCCTTCACCTTTATGGCTCTAGAGTACACAAGTTAATAAATTTTGAATTTGCAATATGTTCGTGACAATAGCATGCTTGGTAGAGAAGTCTAATTATAGAGGATTCTATTGTATCTCTTAAAACATGAATGTGATAATGTGTGTTATATATACATAAGTAGGTCAACAAATAGTGGTAGAATGTTTGAAACATCTTTCAAGTGCAAAAACATAAATTCTTATCCCAAGAAATTCTTGAAGACCTACCAACACCTAGTTTTCATATATGCAAATTTAAGTATACATATATAAAGTTAGAGGAGAGACTTAACTCCATATGTACTTAACCAAATAGTCTCACTTATCATAAAATTATAAGATACACTTTAGCTCACATTAGTCAGTATCATATTTGCAATTAAGGGCAATATTTATCTAATTTTATTAAACTAATATGATTTACATCAATATACCTTTATAAGAGAATTAGTTTATGTTTATGAATATAATCACACATTACATATGCTCACAAAATGAGCTAATAGAAGGAGTATTTCTTCGTTCTCTCTTTGATGAAGCAAGATAGTGAGAAAAATTCGGCTATTTCATTTAATAGAAAAAACAACTCTAAGCCTCAAGGATTTTGCTAAAAATAGGGTGTTTCATTCATCTCTTCTTATGTTTTACCCTGGAACTTACCCTAGGTTGAGTGTCTATTATGGTTTATTTTATCCTAACAACTACAACCATACCTAGCCTTTCCTATCTAACGTCGCCTTACTTCGCCTTACTAACCTAACGCCCTGCTTACAATTGTTGGGTTGGCCATGCTAATAAATGGATGACTTCTCATTATCACCCGTGGTGGGTTTACACAAGACAGAAAAACACTACAAAACACATAAGAACATTACAGTGACATTACAGGAGATGAAGACTCATTGGACTCTTTATCAATTGGGATGATAGGTAAACCTTCCAACTTGATCTAGGGACTTTTGATGGTCCAAATATGTCACCAACATTTGACATGGGTGTCCAAAGTGGCTAAATGGTGGTCTGAAATATTTTGGTCTTGTATAGCACAGACGGTAAAGCAGAGTATGCTTTGTTTTGTTGTTGCAAAAAAAAGGGGCCAGTGGAGGATCACAGGTGTAGCCTTGTTTCAGCAAACATAGGACAAGTTAACCAGTTAGTGCAGGAACCATGACAGAAGAGTAGGGAAATAATCTGTCCTTAACATAGGAAATCAGGTATAAAGGGGAACGCTGGGTAAAGGAAAGGTAGGCTGATATTTTGTACCCTTTCCGAATTTTGTAAACTCTTCCTCTAAAATGCAATTTAGGAGCTTCATTCCCAAACTCTGTTGTCTCTAATACTGGCGACAATAGGTAAAAACACACTCTGTCATGCGATGATTTCCCCGTGGTCGGACGAGTTACGTATTCACAAGCACGCAAAATGCTTAATTTGTATGAAATTTAAGAATTCCCCTTTTGGTTGTTCAAGCTGCATGAGCTTTCGTCATTTTAGAATAGGGCACTTTTTTGTTCTCACATCGCCTTCGACACGAGTGGGCCTCCTTGTCGGCTTCTTCTAGACTTGGGATGTTAGGTTAGTGGTGTTAAAGGACCCAAAACCCCTCACCAAAATTTGTTTAATGGCTTAAACTGAGAAATAATAACTCAGCTCAAAACATACTTAAGTTTAGTTAGAACTTTAGTCAAATGTATTTGAACTCAAAATGCTTGTTTTGTAAATTCTCATACATAAGTCTCCCTTGCCATTTCAATTACACCTTAGGGTTATATGTTTAAGTATATTTATATCTTAGCAATTGAATATTCACTTTAATGTTATTCTCATTAACTTTGTATGTTAACAACCTATTAGCAAGTGACCCTTCCTTTCCTTCTCGCGTTAGAGATACTTTTCTTTTCTTTTCTTTTTTTTACTTTTTTTCTTTTTTTTTTCTTTCTTTTTTTCCTACCTTTTTGGATAGCTTTTAGCTAAAAAAGTAGCTTACTATTAGTTCAAACTCAAAAAACATAAAAGGAAAAAGGGTTTTCTTCGTTGTTTTTTCCTTTTAGGTAAGTGCTTAATCGGGTGGGGGGGCGGTCGGGGCGTGGAGATTCTAGGGAGGTATAAATTAGGCGCGAAGTTGAGCAACCGGTGGTTGTATGAGCAAGCCACAGCTGAGGATTCCTCGCAGCAGATTTTCATGATGCACTCTATTGCTTTTTTGATTAAACCTAAGATTCCATTTGAAAGGGACTAAGGTGGTCTGACTCCTGGAGCGCCACTATTTGTGTGTCCGTCTTAATGATTCTGGACAATTCGGCCAAAAAGTCATGAATGACATCACAAGCTTTTAATTTATGCGTCGTCGTATCACAACTTGACTTAGTCATCCCGTTGTTAATTAGTAACGAGTAAATAATATAAAACGCATAAATTTAGGACAAAATAACATTATGTAATGAAAAATTTTAAGTCAAATATAAGTTGTTATAATAATGCTAAAAGGCATCTTGAATTGAAAGAAATAATTCAAGTTAAAGAAATAATAAATGAAAATAAAACTTCTACATGTCTTGTGTTGCCTCCACCGTTGCCTGTTGTTTCTCCAGCTTTCCCTTACCATTTTCATTCATCGGTCAAATGTCTACCTGAGTTCAACTTCTCATATCGTCATCCTAACACTTGATATCTCGCGACTTAGCTGTTGTACTTGGCTCCTGTACATTCTTGATCTCCTCCCAAGCCCTGATTGGGAATCCCAAGACACGAGTAAAGTTCTGTCTCTCTGCACTATCAATGCAAATTTGAGAACGAAAATAACAGTCAATACAACTATTAATGTGGTTTAGAGGTTCCCTGAGCCAATATAATCAACATTTTCGACTCCTAATCAAACGATGGGCTCAAGTGGACCTTCATCTTTGACATCTGAATAATAGATTCTAGGAATTCCACCATCTGCAATAAGATTTTTAACTTCTGAGGAAGTCTTGGCATCTTACAACTTTAAGTACTGCATCTCTGACGAGTACATTGTTTGTCTCTTCTGGTTCCGGAAAGTTTCCTTTGCCAGCCATCTCCTTCAGAACTTCCATAGCCATGGATAGGTTGAGACTGGATATAAGGCTACTTATTAGTTCTACAAAGATACAAGCGTCGGATTTCATTTCCTTCTATTCCATCTCGTTGAGATAAGCAAGTGCAATGGTGGCCCTGCCACACTTGCAGAGACCGCGAATGAAGGCTATAAATGCAATTCTGTTTGGAGAACAACCTTTTCTTTCCATTTCATTCCTAATACTCAGAGCATCACCAGGCTCTTTGTTCTCAGCAAACATCCATGAAAGATAAAGCATGGCTTGATCAATATCACCACTTTTGCACCATCCACCTATAAGGAGAATGTCAGTAACAACTAGGGGGACATGCCCTTTGACTACCATCTCATTCAGAATAGCTTCGGTTTTTGACACTCTTTCGTCCTTACAGAGCCCACTAATCATTACACTATAGGCAACCGATTCAGGGCAACAGTTTCTAGAGCCAATTTTCTGGAATAGCTCCAATGCTTGATATCAGGAAGAACGGTGTAACAAAGTGAGAAAGTAGGGAAAACCAGAAAGTTTGTAGAACTGATGTTGTGTATTGTAGTAACAATACAATATAAAGTCTATATTTATACACTTGAGTCTTATTCCAAGTGAGAAATAATTACGGGGGAATATCATATCAAATATGTAGGGAATATGCGGGGAATATTTTGGATCCGAATGTCAATAACACAACATATTTGGTAGGCTTCATATTCATCAACACTCCTTCTTAAGCTGGCAATTTGAACAAGTCAAATACTTTAATCTTAAAGAGAAGATGCAATGTTACTTGCTATTTAGTGCTTTGGTTAATAAATCTACTAGTTGGTCCTTGGTGGATATGTGACGTGTCATAATAATCCTCTACTAGAGCTTTTTTCTCAATAGTAATAGTCAACTTCAATCAATGTGTTTGGTGTGCTCCTGAAAAATTAGACTTATAGCTATCTTCTTGACAATCTCATTGTCATAGTAAAGCAAAGTAAGCTATCTCATTTGAAAACCAAAATCTCTAATATGATCCATACTTTTTCACTAATAGAAACTTACATAGCTTGATATTCTACCTTTATTGAAGAGAATAAAATAGTAGGTTGCTTATTCAAGTGCTAAGATATCAAAGAGTTTCCCAACATGATAAAACTTTTGATGGTAGATCTTTTTGTGAGGCATGTGCTATAATTGGAATCTCAAAAGGCCCATAGTTTAAACTTTGAAGCAAACGGAAACATAAGAAGATTGAGGCTTAGGTAGCCCTTCAAATACTTAATCACTTTTAAGGCAACTTTCATGTAGGATTGCTTGGGATTATGTATGAATTAACTAAGAAGTTGAACTAGAAATATGATGTCTAACCTTGTGAGAGTAAAGTAGTTAAGTTTGCCAACTAATCTCTAATATACTAAAAGAACTTTAAGAGTTGGATCATTCACCTTTTCTTTTAAACTAGCGTCATATTCCATGCTTCTAAATTTTATATTCTACTCTAGGGGAATGGTTGAAGTTTTAGAACTAATATTTAGCCTTTGAGATTAATTCCAATGTACACTTGCATTAACATGAAGAAATAACATCTAGAGACCAAACAATCTTTAGGCCAAGAAAGAACTTCAAGTGTTAAGATTCTTTATGAAGAATATAATGTTGAGGTATTGCTTGAATGCATTGATTCTAGCTTGATTGTTTCTTATGATTAGTATATCATCAACATGGATAACTAATGCCATAAAAAAATTACCATGAATTTTAGTGAAGACTAAATAATCATGGCAAGACCAATGAAAGCTATGTTGGATCACAGGGCATTAGTAAATTTAGCACTTCATTGACAAGATGTTTGATTTAACTCATATAGAGATTTTCATAGTTGACATATTAATCACACCCCCTAAATGCAAAATTTGGAGCAAGGCTACATTTACACCTTTTCATATAAATCACCATGTAGGAACACATTTTGAATGTCGATCTAGAAAAAAGGCTAGCCATGAATTGTAGCAATTGGTGATGATGAGGGGGATTATGACATGATTAATTGTAAGAAAAAAGGTGTCCTAATAGTCAATGTCTTCTCTTTGATTGAACCATTAGCCACGAGATGGGCTTTATACCTATTAAGCATGCCATTACCATGATATTTTTCCTTGAAACCCATTTCACCTAATTGGATGGCAACCGGGAAGTAAGGGAACCACATCCTAAAATTTGGTTAGCCTTAGGGGTAACAGGTTCATGGTCTATGGCATTGACCCAATTTGGATCAAGGATGGCTTGATGGTATATGGTAGGTTCTTGAATGGCAAAGATGAAGGTGATAAAGTTCTAGTAGTTAGGATGATAGTTTTCTAAGGAAATGTAGTCAGGGATGGGATAATAAATGGCATATAAGGTTAAGGGTAAGGTAGGGCAAAGGTAGTCAGAACTCTATATGGGAAGGTGAAAAACATGGTTGGATTGGCATAAGGACAAATCTAGAGAGTGATCAAATGTGGCTAGAATAGGGGCAAACATCAAAAGGTTAGATAGTGCTAGAAAGGCATTTAAGGATTAAGTAAAAGAACCAGCAGGTGGTGGAGGGATAAGGATTAAGGTGCCGAACTCTTCAAGATATATTAATGGGACCACAAAAAGAGATGATGAAATGTAAATGCCATTAAACCATATGGCTAGTGTAGTTAAGTTGGCAAAGCAATAAAGGACAATGTTAAAGATGAAGAGGAAAAAAGGAAAATATTTTTTTAAAACAACAAATCATGATTAAAATTCTTTTCTAACTATTAGGTCATATAGGTAATAACCTTTATGAGAAGAAGGATAACCCATAAAATGCATGGAGTTACTCATGGTCCAAACTTGTTGTGCACACCTATGATTATGGCATAATAGTGACAACCAAAATCACAAAGGTGGTTAATGAAGGGTGGTTGGCCAAACAATTTTTCAAATGGAGTGATGTTCTTGAGGAATGAAAATGGCAACTAATTAATAATGTAGGTAGTTATGAGAATCCATTCACCCCAAAATCAAGGGTGAATGTGGGTTAAGCAATGTCCAATAAATGACAATACTTGTATTTAACCATTCTATTTTGTTGAGAAGTATCAATAGAGAAATTTTCATAAATGATCTCTTGACTAGTACGAAATGAACAACATTTTGCAAAAAAAAAAATACAATTCCATTGACAAATCTAATGTCCCAAACAAGCGATTTGAACTAAGTGTGGACATGGATAAAAACTTTGGAATTTTCAAAAAGACTTGGGATTTAAAATGGGAGCTCACAAGCCCATCCTTTGACTAGCTATATAGGTCATGCATGTGCTTACCTACACCAAGTAGTTTAGGTGAGACCCGGTATGCTGCAAAAGCATTGTCAACATTGGCAATAAATTTGGAAAGGTGATAATCAGTGGAGGAGAGCTAGTGGAGGTCTTATTTGGTGAGCACACAAAGCTTCTCGAGAGAGAAGCTTTTCCCTAGTCTAGCAAGGCAAGTAAGAATTTTAATGCCCTATCCTTTGCATTGCGCAATCAGAGTTTTTTTTAAGAATTGATTTTGCACTCACATTGGCCATAATAACACTAGATTAAGGGCTAATGTGTGTCCAAATTGCCCTATAAGTCCTTCAATCATACATAAAAAGTGGTGAGATTAGCCTTATAGGCAGTGGTAGTAAGAGTGAGGTCATTGATGGCCAATTGGATCGAGTACTTTTAGGTCCTAGTAACATGATCATAATTGTCTTTCAAGGTACTTCAGATATCACGAACAATCAAACAGGATTTCATTAATTCAAGTGAAGGATCGACAGAATGGGTGAGCCACATCTTGACAATGCCATGACATTAATCCCATTAATTCTTCATAACTTGTTAGTCTAGGCAACTTACTAGTCAAGAAGCCCATCTTGTTTTGAGCAAGAAAGATTGTTTGAACTTGGTCACTCTAGACTTGCGAGTTCACCTTGTTGGTGAGGTTGGTAGAGACAATAATAGTAGTTTGAAGATCTACTATAGAGAGAAAGCAAGGGTCGCTAGTCACAAGTGAATTAGTGCTAGGAGCATCGGTAGTTGGAGAGGAGCCGGAATTGGTGGTTTAATTGGCCATGGCGGTTGATAGTAGGGGTAATTTGGGAAGGTAGGAAAAGGGTCGGTGGTTAGGGTTATGGTTACAAATTAGGGCAAACAATAAGGGTAAAGAAGGTATTTTGTAACAAAAAGAAATCGCAAAAAAGGGGGAAAAAGGGGGAAAAGTGAGATGACGTCATGCAGGAAGTGACTATGTGGGGTAAAAAAGAAAAAATAAGGTAAAAAAACAACAATAACAACAAACTCTTAAGTGATAGCTTGGGAAAAAAAAAAAAGCCAAAGCGATTCTAGGTTTTAAGAAAAGAATGGTTGTGGTACCATATAATAAAGTGAGAAAGCAAGGAAAGCCAAAGAATTTGTGAGAATGTTATGTATTGTAGTAAATAACTATACAATATGAAGTTTATATTTATAGACTTGAGTCTTACTCTAAGTAAGGAATATAAATAATTATAGGATTACAAGGAATATTCTAGATCCCAATGCTAATAATGGCAACATATTTGGTAGGCTTTATATTTATTAACTAATGGCCTCTTCAACCCTGTTAAAAAAGCTGTGCACATAAAGGAGAGTAGCAATTTCCCTCACCAGCTTAACTGCAACTGCAACATCACCCTCATCTACAAAGGCACCTAAATATAGAATTATTAGAATATTGGTTAAGTTCAAATCCTAACACCTTTATCTCTTTAAGAAACCCATAACTCTGTTCCTATCTATTTGAATTGCATAGGCCATCAATTAAATTTTTGCAAAGTAATATATCTAGTTCATAACCAATTGTATTCATATTGCAAAAAAGACGACGCGCTAGACCAACCTACCAGTCTTGACGAGACCACCGATAATAATTCTAAAAGAAGTGGTGTTAGGGTGAATAGCTTTCTTAACCGTTTGAAGTACATATGACTTAATTTCAGAATTAGGTTGCTTTCCTATCACCGCCTAGAGCAAGACACAAGCTTTATCAATTGAGTTCTTACTAACAAGACCATCTAAAACAAAATTGTAATACAAAATTGTAGCTTCTTTATTATTGACAAGATCATCAAGTAATTGGATCATTTCCCTCTCGTCAAAGATAGATGTCAAAAGCTTTGTTAGTATTTCAAAATCTGGATAAATTCAAGGCTGCTTCATTCTAAATACAAATATAAAGCTTTCTCTAGCTCTTTCTCATAGCCAATATATATTATGTGATTGTTATATTTCATTAGCTTGTTATATTGATTGGAAATAAGTAAATCATTTTATTTTTCATAAACCCAAAATAGAAAGTTTTATTAGACTAGACCTAGTAGGAAAAGTTAGTTTCCATATTAAAAGCCAATAAATAGTTCAGATCCATCAAAATATTTAAACTTAAAAGAAAAGCTCATAGTAACCAATAATTTTGTTAATCCAAATCCAAGATCCTTGTTAAGTAGCAGCTTCTCATCCTACTCCTCTACTTTATTTTGTTGTCAAAATATTCATGCAGGTAAGGGCACTATAATTTTCACTTGAAAATCAAATTAGTAAATAAATGGCAATACATGATAAGATCATAACCTTCATACCAAATCTAAATTAGGGAAAATTACACTATTCACCTCAAATTATCAACCATCTTTCATAAACTGATGTCCCTTTTCACTAAAATGATCTCCACATTCCCAATCTTTTTGAATTTAATAGTAATCTTGTTCCATTCATCTTGGGCTTTTGTTGCATAAGTTAACTCACGATAGAGGCTCAACGTCAAAGATGTGAGGAGCCAAGGCAGGACAAGGGCATTGCATTACTCCTAATGAGGCCCTAGGGAGAATTAAGTGGTAGTTCCAGTATAGTTCTGTCAACAATGGAAAGTTTGTTCTTCCTAAGCAATAGAATTCACTTGTCACATGACCAACAAACAAAATTTTCAA
Organism: Casuarina equisetifolia; assembly: GCA_028551475.1. NCBI lineage: Eukaryota > Viridiplantae > Streptophyta > Magnoliopsida > Fagales > Casuarinaceae > Casuarina > Casuarina equisetifolia. The sequence goes on from CM052355.1 coordinate 21,066,555, forward strand.
CTTCAATCAGCTTCTCTGGAATGATAAGGATACCAAGAGGCTCGTTTGCACTCATATAAAGCGGGTCATTCTTGGTCGTTAAGGCCATGGCCATCACTAGAGGACTGTTGGGCGCTGATGGAGAATGGTTTCTACTATTCTTCTTTTGTTTTCCATAGGTCATGAAGATAAGAGATCGGTCTTCTTTAATATGTTTTCTTCTAAATTTTGGTTTTCGACACTACTAATGGATCAGAAGCAATGCATAAAGAAAAGAAATCACGGAGAAAATGAACACTACGGATGCAGGACAAAAATATCGCACAAATAAATTGAAAGCAAAACAAAAAAATCGTACTCTCATCACACACCATGAATAAGAAAAAAACGTGCGCAAAGAACACATGTCTATGAAAAGTCCCCTATGAATTAGGGATAAACATAGAGCCCAAAAGGCAATAGAAAAGATAGAACTTGCAATAAACAATTCCAAAACAGTAAGAATAATAAACACAAATGCATAGTAGCCCAAGAGATTCAAAGAAACAAAAAACACGATGTTTCATAGATCTAAACTTGAAAAAACGTGGTAAATGAACTAATATGTGAAGTTAAAAAAAAATATGAAGGAATAAAAAAATACCAAAAGACAAATCTTCTCTAGTATCTTAAGAAACAAGAGTCATCATGAATCTTGAAATAAATCTTTTTTATTCAAGAATAAGGATATAAAATTGCTTTATGAGGATTGAAGATACATAAGAATGAATAGCATAAGAGAATAAAGGAGGGCCAAGGTATTGGGCCAAGGCATTATACAACTAACATTATTTTCAAAGCTTAAGACGTTTATGAAAATAAAATTGGATGGACCGCCCTTTACTACACTGATAACTCGATCATCCTTTTAAGAGCTTTTGAAGGAGCTCAAAATAGCTCTTAGGTTAAAGTGTAGCGTCTTCGGCCCTTTCTAGAGTTTTAAGAATGATTGTATTATTTCCCAACTTGAAGTATCAAAACCATTCCTTTCAAGAACTTCCACAAGGGTGTAAGCCATCTTTATTAGGTAGATGCGGAATTTGTTTAAAAATCCTTTGAATAAGTTTCCATGGCAATCTTTATGGATTTTTCAGGAATAATTAGACCACTCTTTAGCCTTCGGGGTTTCAAAAGTAACAGAACTATAGTTTCACTTGAAAATTATCATAATACCTTTAAATGATTTTTTGAAAGTAGTTCAATGTCGTCTAACTACTCTTTGCTCAGATTTTAGAGTTGGTTTAAGCAGCCTGTAAACCTCTCTATAGGTTGATTGAGCTTTTACCTCCAGTACATGTTACTAAAAATAGGCTTAAAATCTAACTTAAAAATTATTTTATAAGTTGAGAAATTTCTTTTATATTAAAAAATTAGACAAGAATCTTATTTTCTCATATGAGATTTTCATTTTCAACACTCCCCCATACATTGAGGTACTTTGAGTTCAAGGTTAAAGATAGTGGAATGAACATTACCCTACATACCAAGCATATTGAGAGAGCTTAAAGTTGAAAGAGTATAAGAAGATTAATTTAAATTCTGATATCATGTTACATAGCTCAAAATTTAACTCTAAAACTAATTTATGAGTTGAATCATTTTTTTATGTTTAAATATTACCTAAAAAACTTATCTTTCTTACATGGAAAGTTAATTTTTCAATCATTGTTTTTATCTTTTGAAAGTTATGAACTGCGTTGTCATCTAGCAAACCATGCTGCAATCTTCGCGTGAACTGCAGTTCTTGCAGCTCAAGTACTGCGCTGGGCTTTGCCTTCCTGTTATCAGCCAATATTGTGCGCATCCTATCTAATATATTAGAAGGTCAAGTGATCGGCTTGGATCGGCCCAAGGATTTTGCAGATTAGAAACTGAAGGTTGGATCAACAAGCGTTTTGCCAAAGTCTCAAGCATAACGGAGCCCAACAACAATTTAATGGAATGGCTCCAAACAGGTCGACAGTTAGGAAATTGGTCGCAGGAACCCTGAGCGCGCCAGCGGCATGGTGTAGTTTTTCACGTCTTGAGGCAGTGTTAATCGAGATAGAAGTCAGGATTTTGATTCAGTAAAATATTCATTTCCAAAGAATAATGTAGTTAATTCATTTCAAGTCTTGTCTTACCTCGTGCTCCTAAATTTAAAAACAAATGGCGTCGGGCTTTTATTGTCATTCAAACAAGAAGCAGACATGTTTATTGACCAATCAATTAATTCTACCAGTAGAATTTTAACCATTTGGTTAGGGTCTCTTCCTCGCCATCCAATGTTGACAAGTTGTCTCGCAGTTTGCTTTTGCATGTCGGATTGACTTTGCCCTACCGAAGGATCTTGCAGTATTAAATACCAGGATTTCCGGGTTTAAATATATCAAACCCTTTTTTGGCCACGAGCGCCATGACTGCCTGGGAGTTGTTGTGGCTTTTCTCATTTCCCACGACTTGCGCTATTTTTAGTAGGTAAGACTGCTTGACTTTCCTGCAGATCGGAGCTTTCAGATTGTCGTCTTCCTTTCATATAGAAGTACCTTTCGCACTTCATAAACATCTGCTTTTTTCTTCGCTCCATCCAGATTTCGTCATGGTTTGCCATCAATTTCTTTTCTTGTTTACTCTACAATGTCGTTTAGTAGTGATTCTATCAGCTCCTCGTACCGAGACCGGATATCATCAATAAGTTTCTATCAACATTGCAACCAAAAGAGATGGCCGAAAATGAGGGCTGATCACTGACATTATCAGAACAGTATAGCCACATGGGAATTCACATTACTTTCATATAAAAGCAAATATCATGTCACCTTACGGTACTCCTACCGTCAACAATTGTTAGAAATAAATAACTCTACTAGTGTGAACTTAATTCATTGTTACTTAATATAATACAGGAAAGAACATTGTAATGGGTTGTGTTCAAAGGCCTAAAGATTAGCTTAAAATTAGCTTAACGGCTGAAAGGTCTATCTATTTTTTTAAAAATAAATTCACTTTGGAAATCTCCCCCCACACAATGTACATTTGGCTTGTTAGGAATTTGTAATATTTAGTGAAAGTGAAATGACCTTTCTACCTCCAAGCATATTGAGATTAAAATAAATGAAGAACAATAATCTTGTAAATACCCTTCTTAGGTGATTAAACAATTTGGAGCAAAAGAGAGAAAATGGGCTATTGGCTTGTGTGAGTGTGAGAGATTGTAGGAAAGAGTGTCTTCACACAATAATGTGTTATGCTATAAGTTACTATAATGGTCTAGCCAGTCCCTGACGAGACCTGTAAATGTACTTCAGATGTTCCTAATGAGAAGGAGAAGGGGCTGGCAATGGTGATAGTGGATGTAGGCACGCTTTGGCCGAACCACTCTAAATATTATGTCCTCCTTTTGTATATGTGTGCTAAGATATCTATATTCCATATAAAATCATGCGTTATGTGTTCTTATTGGTACTCTTGCTTGGATCCTAGCTCTCGAAGCTCTTAACAAGTGTTATAGGAGTCATTCAGAGTTTAACAAGAACCAAACAAATGGTATTAGAGTCAAGGTTCATCAGTTTAGAGCTAGAAGCAACACACGGGTTGAGTGGAGCTTTAGTTTTTAAGTTTGGATAATTGCACAATTTTGAGCTAGATTGAGTTAGATCAAGTTGGATTGGCACTTACAAAGAGATAAATGACTCCTCCTTGATGTTTATTGAAGATTTGGCCTTAAATTGAATTTTTTTTTAGGTGTTTTCAAGTGGGTTTGAGGAAACCCATTTCAGACCTATTTTAGCTTGAAACAATGAAAAGAAGTTGTTTTTGGATAAAAAGAGGCTAGATTGGAAATCATGGCATTGAGTTCTACAAATATTGAGTTTTTCATGCAAAATGGTGAAAGTTAGTTGTTAGATGACCACTATAGGCAAGGAGATTAGTGTCAGCAATGTTAGCGCAAATAAAGGTGCACAAACCCGGGTATGGAATGAACAAATTAAGCATACAAGTGATCCAATGTGAAAATAGATCAAGCACATGAGCACACATGTGAAGTAATGGATCAAGTGATCGGATCAAGTGTGTCATTACATGCACAAGGCGAGCTACGGGTTAGAAAAGATCCATGGATCTAGGTATGGATTGAGCATGGTTAATTGGTCAAGTCTAAGTCAATGCATCAAGAGGATTCGATATGAGCTTGGGTTGTGGATCTGAAGCAGGTTAAAAGATGCACCAAGTTGGAGAATCCAAGTTATGGGCTAGGTTGAGCCCAAATTGCATAGGCCTTAGGTTAGGTTAGGTCAAGTCAAGTGATGGAAAGGCTCAAGCCCATTGAAGATAGGCTAAGATAACAGGCCAATAAGCAGGCCAAGATGTTAGGCTAGGTATAGGCTTAAGTCCGATAAGTAGGGCCAAGAACAGGGTTAACCTGCCGAATTGGGTCAAGTTTGACCCAATTCGTGAATCTGTCAAATCACGGATGAATGGCTAAAATTTTTTTGGTAGATTTGTGATTTTCTATCACTTGCAATGGTGAAGTAAGGGTGGCCAGATGATCTATGCAAGATTCTAGTTTTATCCCTAGAGGAAGAACAATGAATAGCGATGATGTGTGGCTAGAAACGTCAGGCCAAGTTAAGGATATTGCTAATGGTGGCAAAAATTTGGCAACTAGTGGCAAATTTGAAAATCCAAAGTGCAAAAATGATGTAGCGATTGAGTAGGAGGTGATTAGTAGCAAAAATCAGCTAAAAAAAAGTGACTAAAAATGGCAGAGGTAGTGTCAAGTCACTAAAGCAAGTCAGCTAGTAGTACAACATTGGGCATGTGAGATGCACACACGCTATGCAAGGCATGTGACGTATACATGCAAGAGGCACATGAAGCCTATGTGCAGATAAAGAATTTGGTGCATGAATCCCATACGCAGGCCAAAAAATTCTCAAGTATTTTTAGCCAATCTTGGAGATAATTTTGAGTAGCATTTAGTGGTATAATTGGACTATGATTCCAAAGTTTAGGGAGATTCAAAAATGTAATTTTTTGGAGAAACCATATTTAAATGTAACTAGGTTTTGATTAGTTTGGCATTGAGGGGTTAGTTTGATAGGCCATCAAGGATGACAAAGGTGGAGTTTAGAGCATAGTGTTGCTTGGTGCCTTTGTCTTAATTTTTCAATGCTAATTATGGTTACATAATTAAAAATGTCTTTGTTGGTTTATTAATGGACTTCTTTACATTGAATTGCTTTGATTTATGATATACTCTGCTAGAGTTATGGGGTCTACTAGTCATATGTGTGGTTAGGGGATGATTCTAAAGGTGAAGGTCAATTTTCAAAGGGTTGAGGACTATGTTCCGAAATGAGGATGTATGAGTTGTTTTTTATCTATTGCCTTCGGTATTGTCTTTTGATAGTAGTAGAGAGGATATGGTCTATTTATTCTATAGTTTTTCAAGATCTTATTGGTTATGGATTTAACCATAGGATTTCAAGGTGGAGGCTAATATAGGATTTGAGGGGGAGAGTGCTCTTCATCTAGAGTTTCCAAATACATTTTCGGTAGACAGTGGTAGGCAATATAAGACAAGGGTTATATGATCTCAAAGGAAAAAAGTAGAAGAAGGAAATTTCTAGTGGTAGTCTTGCACAATTGAGATTGGGAGATAACAAGACATTAAGGAAACACTAATGGACTCAAGATTGGAGTCATTTTATCAAAGAATGTTAGATTTTCTTAGAAAGGTTATACTGCATATGTGGAGGAGGTAGAGATTTGTTTTTCTTTGGTTTGAATCCCATATGGTTGGATTGGTTGGTTAACTTAAGTTACGTGAGACTTAAGGAATTTAGGGTGTGCTAGACCCCAAGGCCTATATGAGGTTGGATATTACCCATAGACCAAAAATGAGTTGCAAGTGCATACAATCATGATATAATTTTTTGCAGTGAGATGTGGACACAAACATAGTGATAATCTAATGGTGGTTAAAGTACTACTAGTTGCTTCATAGTTGGTTTATTGACTTGATTAGTGGGATGAGCTATCATCAAAGTGGTGTTATCCATGGGAACCTAGATGTAGCTATAGTTACAAAGGTTAGAATGTTCATGAGGTCGCAAAGTTTTCCTAAAAGAGTCATATTAAAAATTCTAATGGATCATTCAAGGATGATGCATTGTTTAGCAAGGATACCCTTCATTGGTGATGAAGGAAGAGCTTGAGAAGCTAAGGAGAAGACATCTTCCGATGTAACTAATATGTTTATCAAGATGGTGGATCAACTTTGAGAGCATGCTTAATAATTGGATGGCTTAGAGGTTATGTATATGGTATTTCACTTATTGTGTAGGGATGTTGCACTAATTATTTCAAATTAAGGGGAGAATTATTAGGAATTTTTAATATTTAGTGAAGGTAATATAACCTTCCTACCCCCAAACATATTTAGATTAGAATAGGTGAAAAGGGACAATATTGTAAATACTTTTCTTAGGTGATTAAATAATTAGGAGCAGGAGAGAGAAAATGGGTTGATGGCTTGTGTAAACGTGAGAAACTGTACAAAAGAGAGTGTTTGTAACAGTAGGCCAATCCTAATGAGACTTGTAAATGTACTCCAACTGTTCCTAATGAGAAGGATAAGGAGAAGGAGTCAGCATCAATGATAGTGGATATAAGCATGCTTTGGCTGAACCACTCTAAATATTGTGTCCCCTTTTTGTATGTGTATGCTTACATCTTTATATTTCGCATAAAAGCATGCATTATGAATTCTTATTGGTGTGCTTGCTTAGATCCTAACTCCCAAAGCTCTTAACAAGTGTTAGAGGAGCCACTCGGAATTTAACAAGAACCTAACATGGCTAACTCAAAAATTAGCTTAAATTGGTTGTTTTATAAGTGGCTTAAAGGACAGTATCAAAGTTAATGTGAAATCCTATCAATTGTCATCTTTGTTAGTGGAAATTAGACTGGCACGCTTATATGAATCCAAGAATTTGAAAACTAGAAAGTCAGTTTCTTTACCTGCTTAGGTTGCTCAGAGCATCATCTATGTTAGAAATACAAACAGAAATGGAACCGCTAACTAAACCAAAAATTCTCACCAACCACATTTGAATCAAAAACCAAAAATCAACAAAAATTGAAATTCAATATGTCAGCCATATCTGAAGTAAAAGCGGCAGTTATTGAAGATAAAATAAGCACGTGTACCACATGTGCCATTCTACCAAGGCAACTCATGAACAACATAAAGACGCGCACATGTAACTCATACGTGACATCTTCTTCCTCCTTTCATGAGAGAACAAAGCTTCTTCTCTTTCGTTTGACAATTATACAAAATGATTAAAGGTGAAATAAAAGGTGTTTTAAACAGAGGAAAATGATCTCTTTATTTCAATGAAAAATAAAAAGAATCATCAACTCTATTGATGAAATTTTTTGCTCAAAATCTAAAAGGTCTTAGGGTTCTTCACATCTTCAATTTTTCATAATCAATTTTGTATTGATCATCATCATTAAGAGATGATTTACATTTGTTTTCCATTCATTATAAAAAGGTAATTGGAGTGTACTCAAGGTTCATCCGAGAACTACAAATTACTATTTTCATATTGTTCTTCATATTGTTCTTCATATTATTCTTTATATTGTTATTCATTTTGTTCTTCATATTATTATTTTTATAATAATATCTACAATATATTGTAGAAACTATTATTTTAACTTGGTATCAATTTAGCCTTTGGCCAAAGCTTTTTTTTTTTTTTCAATCCTTGTTTTTTTTCTTTTGTAGATGGCTTCCAATGTCACCTACATTCATGCTGCTTCTCATGCTCTTCCGTTGCCCAATCCCAGTCTCTTCCTACCATTGGTGTGCAACTTAAAGGTCCCTAATTTTCTTGTTTGAAAAGCTTGAATTAAGCCTTTCCTTCAAGCAAATAGATTACTTAGTGTTGTTGATGGCTCTTTTCCTTGTCCTAACAAGTTTCTTACCAAATTGATGAACAAGGCAATATCACTCATGACTCCAATCCAACTTACCAAGATTGGATAATTAAGGATCATACTGCTCGTGGCTGAATTTTTTAGACTTGTAGTGACACTATTGTGACTACTGCTAGGCAGTGCAAAACCTCTGCTAAGATATGGCAGGACTTAACATCTAAATTTATGGCTCATAGTTTTGCGTGAGTTTTTGCTCTTCACCTATTACAGCAACGGTAACTGAATTTCTTCAAAAAGTTGATGGTATTGTTGATCAACTTTCCCTTGTAGGTGAAGTTATTTTAGAAAATGAGTACTTAACTCATGTTTTCCATAGTCTTCGCACCCCTTATGCACCTCTTGGCACTGTCGTTGCTGTTCATACCCACATTTCATCTCTTCCTCATGAAGATCTATGTGGGTTACTTCTACCCAAAAAGCTCACATTAAAATGGCTACCCAAGGCTTGCCAACTACAGTTACTTTTGCCATTAGTCCTACTCCCTTTCCAACTACTCAACATTTTTCCCAATCTTCTATCACTCCAGGAAGACAATCCATTAATATCTCCAATCTAGGACATACCTCTGTTTCTCGTTATAGCAACTAACCTTTGTGTAATGTTCTTTGTCAAATTTGTTGCAAACCAAGACATCTAGTGCATCAATGTCATTATAGGTATGTTCATTCCAATTATAGGCATAACAATAACTTTCAAAGCCCTAGAATATTCAAGCAAATACCATTAAGAAGGCTTCACAACAAACACATCAAGCCTCTCCTAAAATTGACTGGTTCCCTGATTCTGGCACTACACATCATATCTCACTAGATGTTTATGATATTATGCAACCACTCAATTATTATGGGAATCAAGCTGTTACTGTAGGGGAGGGAATGACACTTCAATAATCCACAAAGGTTCTTTATTAACCCCTACTCATATCAATGTTTCTAATGTACTTATTATGCCTAATATAACAAAACGTTTGTTATTTGTTTTAAAGTTTACCAAAGATAACAATTATGTTTTCTCATTTTTTTTCCAATTTCAGTCGTGTACAGAGTCTGACAACGGGACAAATCCAAGGACCAACTAAAAATGGACTTTATCACATCAACTTAAGTACTATTCAACAATCACCAAAATCTTTTCATATTTCTACAATAAATGTGATGGTCTAGCATTATAGATTAGGCCATCTTAATTATGCAAATATAATAAGATTGCTGAAACTTTTGAATATTCAGTTTATTGGACATCTTTCATCGTCTTGTACAGCTTGTAACATCAGTAAAAGTCGATGACAATTGCATTTATCTACACATAATATTTCTAATGCTCCTTTGGACTTAGTCCATTTTGATATATGAGGCCCAACACCAATTACATCATCACAAGGGAATAAATATTATATTTGTTTTGTTAATGACTATTCCAAATTTACGTGGCTCTATTCCATGAAAGCAATAGATGAATTTCTTCAAATATTTAAAAATTTTCAAACATTCGTTGAAAATCAACTTCAAACTACCATCAAAATCATTCAATGTGATGGAGCTCCTGAATTTACTTATAAAGACTTTCAAACTCTTTTATCCAATAAAGGTATTTATCAATGCATATCAAGTCCATATGTACCATTTCAAAATGGGACTGCTGAAAGAAAACATCAACATATCACTGAATCCAAATTATCAATGATGAATCATGCCCATATATCACTTCAATATTGAGATTTTATCTTTGAAAGTGCAACACATATTATTAATCATCTACCAAGCTCAGTGATAGCCAACACAACCCTATAGGAAAAAAAATTTCATCAACAACCTAGTATATCCCATTTATGAATTTTAGGGGGTTTAGTATTTTCGTATTTACGACCCCATGCTCAACATAAACTTACTATATGCTCCAAACCTTGTGGTTTCTTAGGCTATCCTATAGGATATAAAGGCTATTAATGTCTTTGTTTACAAACAAAAACAATTTATATTGTTGTAGATGCCATATTTGATGAAAATGTATTTCCTTTTCAACAAGTGAATACACCAAATATTGTTACCAATACAATCATACCACATCTTTCTACTAAAATTACTTCAGAAAATACTACAAAGAACAACACAACAAGAGCAAATCATGACATGCTCCCGCAATCCTCCACGAAGAACCATTCCATGGTTACACGACTAAAAGGAGGTAAAATATCTAAACACACTTTATTGTGTGATCACACATATGCTTTAACAACCTCTGTACATCATTTTATTGAACCTAAAAACTATATAGAAGCATCAAAAGATCCTAATTGACGTGCTGCTATGGTTGAAGAATATAATGCTTTGTTAAAAAATCACACTTGGGAACTTATCCCTTTATCCCAAAATATTATTCCTATAGGATGTAAATGGGTATATAAAGTTAATAAAAAATCTAATAGGTACCTTATAATGGTATAAAGCAAGATTGGTTGCTAAAGGATTTCATCAATGACCTGGTATAGATTATCACGATATATTTAGTCCTATTGCTAAGTCAATTATACTAAAAATTATCATTGCTTTGGCATATACTAGAGGATGGATTATTGAAGAACTTGATGTCAAAAATGCCTTCTTACATGGAATACTAGATGAAGAAGCATATATGACTCAACCACAAAGGGTCATTGACTCTACTAAACCAGAATTTGTTTGTTGTCTAAAAAGGTTCTTGTATGGATTAAAACAAGCTCTACGAGCTTGGAATCATCATCTTACTAAATTTCTTTAGCATATTGGGTTCAAAATTTTCTAAGCAAACTCTTCATTATTCGTATTACATACAAAAACATATAGTGCATTTCTCCTTATGTATGTTGATAATATTATTTTTACAGGAAGTTCTACTGCACTGTGTCAAAAATCCTTGAACAACTCAAGACATGAATTTGATATCAAGGACTTAGGTAACTTATATTATTTTTTGGGAATTGAAGCTAAATATTTTGCAAATAGTCTTTTGCTTCATCAACCAAAATTTGCTCATGAAATACTTTTTTGAGCCAAAATGAATGAAGCCCGAGGGGTGTCTACACCATGCACGACAAATCATCCACCATCTATAAATGATGGTGAACCCTACTCAGATCCCATGCACTACCGTTGTATTGTTGGATCTCTTCAATATTTAACAGTTACAAGCCAGTAATGCAAATAAAAAAGTTGTCTACTGCTAAAATTCTGGACAGGTGAGCATGAAGTTTGCGATTTCATTGCGGTGAGAAACTCACTCCTGACCATAGGTGCAACAAATTGTTTGTATTAAAAGTTCTGGGCCCAGAAAGTGATGAAAAGCTGTTTGTGTTGACAGCAGACTTGAAGAGTCCAGTTCGCATCCTGAGATTTTGATTAATGCTTTTTATGGGACAACACAAACAATGAAAGTGTCATGCCATCTCGGAGAATCAACCTAGAAGGTGAGCTTTTTAGTGGATTTTGGCAGCACTAACAACTTTGTGAGCACTGCCATGGCAAAGAAACTAGGCTTAACGACGGACAACGGTGGCCACTTTGAGGTAGCCACGGCAAATGAAGATAAGCTTTTAAGTGCGAGAGTCTATAAAGCGGTAAAAGTTTCTTTACAAGGGACTTCGTTCTTTGTTGAGTTCCATTTACTGGACTTGGAACGCATAAAAGCTGTTCTTGGAGTACATTGTTTGGCAACGTTGGAATGATATCATGTCAGCTTTCTCGGCTGAGGTGAGGGGAAGAAAGATTGAACTTCATGACATTCGATGGCTTCCAAACGGAATTGTTGGAGAAGAAAAAATTAATCAGGAGATCAAGAAGAAGAAGAAGAAGGGATGCTTATTGCACAAACGGTTGATAGATCAAGAGTTAGAAGAAGAGGAGGAGGGCTTAACACATTGGGCAAAAAGTATTTGGGCAGAGACACGAGACAAAGGGCCGAAATGTTTGGAAAGTTTCTCTGAGCTGAAAGCAGTGCATGATATGTGTGATGGAAGAGACGGGTAGATGACACGCTTAATGACATATTTTGCAGATGTTTTCAATGAAACACGTGGGTTGCTGTCTCACCGTCCACTGGATCATTGCATTAGTGCTATGGATGAGAGAAAAACTAAAGCCACGAAACTATATCGGTATCCACAGGTTCAAAAGAATGCCATTGAAAGGATGATTAAGAGATGTTAGAGGTAAAATTTATCATGCCCGGTAAAAGTCCATTCCCTTCACCTGTTCTGTTTTGTTCTGTTCTGTTGGGCAAGAAGTAAGATGACTCTTGGAGGGTGTGTATTGACTACTGAGCATTAAACAAGAAAAAAGTGAAGAAAAAAAATCAGGTTAGGATAAATGAGTTTAATATTGAACAAACTTCTTTTCAAACTCATCAAGACTATTATAAATTTTTGGTAATGTCATTTGGCTTTATCAATGCTTGAGGTACCGGTACCTAAAGGAAAATAGAACATATATGATACCCAGGGCAAGTCAAGTACCATTTTCTTAATGAAATGCCCTCTTTCAATTTAAAGTTGAAGGCAAGTTTTCTTGAAATGAAAGGGAACACATTATTAGACAAGATAGTTGTATATTCTACAAATAATAATAACCTATGCATGTAATAGCAGTACTGGAAAATAATATCTTGTCTTTGTGGGAGTAGGCTGAGAGTAATTTTCACTTGGTATATAACGGTTTGAATTAAAGTTTTTAACTGAAGTCTATAAAAGGATTGCGCTGATCACATTCTGCACCTCACGCCTCACCCGATGGACGATGAGTTCCCCATACGGAGCATACTTCCTTGGACTGCTTCTTCCTTCTATTTTCTTTTGTATATAGATACCGAAGCATTATTCTGCCATCAGTGACCTCTATTGAATAGAAACAAATCTGTTTCTGAGTTCCATTTCTTTGCACATTTTCTCTTCACCTTTAGGCTTAAATTTTCAATGCAATTAGGGATAACCATTATAGGCTCGAACCCACGTTTTGAAAGAAGGAAAAAAAAACTTTTGTTTTCAATTTTATCCTATATAAAATAACCGATCTCATATTTGTTTCAACTTTTGGGTAAAATAACCAATTGAAAATGTCCCTTAAGAAGTCTCAAATATTTCACGTGCCATGGCTTGCAATGAGCCCTAATTGCGAAGGCACGTTTGGAGACACCAATTAGGAAACATCAACACTGAAACCAAAAGAGCAGAGAAGGGAAGAGAGGGGGAGAGACAAAAAAAAAAAAAAAGACAAAAAAGAATAATAGCACTAGCCTCTCTGTCCTTCCAATTAGATTGATCAAAATTTGTTAGTTAGTATGTCACATTGTTTTAGCTTTTGCAATAATTGGTTACTGATAAGATCTTCGTAGGTCACATTTTTGCAATAATTGGTAACTACAATAGTTTGTTAGTTAGTATGTCATACTCTGAGTTGCAATAATTGGACCAAAAATCTAAATAGATAAAAGATATGAAAATTTTTTAAAAATCTTAATTAAAAAATAACACATTAAAATACAATTTTATTCATTTTTCTTGCCGTCCTAACTTTCACATACCTACATTTCATTCTTTTTTTTAAAAAAAAAAAACCAATATGCTGGTCACCCCTAACTTGGTTTAAGTTAAAGACAGGCTACAATTGACAAAGCTGTTTTTACTCTCTGTGCAGATGTACGAGCCGTAGATCTTCCTCTTATCTAATTAGACTACATATGAAATTGAAAAGAGGATTAGGTTCTTACTCTAGGCAGACATATTGAGAGATGTTAAGCAAAAGTAACTTGAAAAGAAATTTGGTATAAATGATAGTAGTTGGTAAAGTTTTTTGGTCACTAATGAACAACCTCTTAGATCCTCTTTGAGGCTACATGAATGATCTAAAAAAGATGCAAGGGGTGAAATATATTAAAAGGGGAGATGAGAGAATCATTAGCTTTCAGTTAGAGAAGAATTTTAAAGATAAAAAAAAATCACAAGTAGTCATAAAATCAAAGTATAGCATTGCTAAAAGTTGCTCAAAGCTCAAGAAAAGTAGGAAGGAGTTGAATAGGCAAGACTAATATAAAAATAAAGGATACTTAATTATAAGTTTATCATTGTAGATAGAATAGTTGTATGGAACAACTTTGTAGACCAACAATGCCTATGTCAATAACAATAAGAATTAATGGATCACTTATTTTTTTAATTGTAGGTTCATTAAATGCATAAGGGGGGTGATACTAATTATAAAGGATTGTCACAACTGATTGAACAAAGAAAGAAGGAAATGAGTTGGATGATCAAAGCCATGAAAATTAAGAGTTTTGCAGCAACTTTAAAGCTAAGTGGATTTTTAAAGTTACAATCTACATATTAAGAATTAAAGAGATAAAATAAGATTCAATAATTAAAGTTTTATACTATAAGATCAAGAATTTGATTATGACAACAAGAATGACTATTGCCTAGATTAAGAAGGATATGATGGATAATATTTTACCAAATAAGAGAATAAGTCCTATAAATTACAACCAATATTTGTAGGAGCTTTGTGATTTTTCAAAGTTAATTTTTTATCCTAGATAGTGGATGTTTGTTTTAAACTATTTGTACCATAATTTCGCTATATCTATAAATACATGAAAATTCACCAAATTAAAGTTTAACTTCTAAAAAGCTTAGATTTTTTTTTTATTTCACAACTTCTTCAAAGCCCTTTCTAAACTTAATGTTGCTTCACTACATAGTTTCTTCTTACACTTTAGAATTTGTATGATCACAAACTAACTTTTCATTTTTTTCTCCACTTTCTAATTTTGGGCAAATCAAAAGAGTGACTCTACTTCTTTTAGGAATTCTACATAGGATATACATAAGGGTGGTCACCTTAGAAAAGGATTCCATTTAGAATAGGAATGTTACCGAAAGGAGAAACGACTTATAAATTCCAAATAGAACTCACATAGCCAAATATCATCTAGTTTGCTTTACATAAAACTTGGAAAAAAAATCTTAAAGAAATATAGAAAAGCCACTCGACAAACAAAGGCTTATAAATTCTTTTTTAAATTTAGGTTGTCTATAAATACAAAACAAACTCCTTTACAATGTATCCACTTATAGAGTAAGGTATTCATGCTTAATGTTTATATTACTCAATTACATCTTTTATCATAGGTTCTCATATTTAATCGTCAACAATTCTTTTGCACAGAAATAAATCTCCAAGAGTATTACTTTTAGTAATTAATTTACTATAATCACAAAATCTAAGGTTTTTATTGTTAACTAAAAATTTAGTATAAACCAATAATCATTACAAGATAGTTAGAGGCAATACTCCTAAAATGAGACCTTGCATAACATTACATCAAATAAAAAATGGTCTCTTTAAGTCTCCAAGAATGTTGAATGCACAAATTTTCAATTGAATTCATAATTTTTTTTTCTTGGAATCTTTTTGAGATTATAAATTTTATCTTTTAGAAGTCTTTTGATGGCTTCAAGGGTTATGCATTTAGAGACTCTATTGTTTTTAAAGATCTTATTATTCTTTTCAGTTCAAATGGCATAAACTAATGATGCAAATATAAATTTAAGTATGCATGCCCTAAACCTTTTCTCTTTTGCATAGTGAACAAGTTGAATAATCCTTAAGTGCTATGATATTTATGATGGTATCACATTGAGTAAATTCTCCAATTGTGCCAAGACTATAGTTAAATATAGATATTTTGAGAAAAGATAGTCTGGAATCCATTAGTTTTTTTGCATAAACAACAACATTTGTGTCTAGAATCTCTAAAATAGTGAAGTCCTTCACTTGTGGCTAGGAAATGATTCCATATACCTAAACCATATTATTCCATAAATTGACTTTAAGCCTTTAGGAAAATGATAGTTTTCCAAACTGAGTTGATTGAAAATTTTTCATTTGTAACTATAGGCCAAATAAACTAGTCTTCTTTCATATTATTAGGCTTTGGTATGAAGTTGATATTACATGTGAGCATAAACCATGGGTACATCTTATTTCTAGGCAAGTCCCAATCTTGATTCTTTACTATCACTAAAACGTTAGCTTCTCTTAGAATTCTAGAAGCAAAGATGGTTTGTTCTCTAATCTTGCTAGTAATAAGTCCTTTAGCTAGTTGATAAGTGCCTAATTTAGTAGTGAGTAGGCACTGTTTGGGACCTCTTAGTCTCAAGTTCAACACTCTGAGGGTGTGTAAGTTTTAATTTAAAAGGAAAAAAAGGTCAGTTAGGAAGCTAGTAATTGTCCAAGAAAGAGATCAACTTTCCATTACCAATCATCCATTAAATCCAACTTGCAACTAGAGATCTAACCTTTAGAATCTTCCTCTAGGTTCAAGAGCTATTCTTTGATTGTAGACTCCAAAAATATTGGTTTTTGATTAAGTAAAACTTTAACCATGGTGACCAACTAGCTTAAAAGAAAAAGATTCTATATTTTCTTTGTTTGTGCAATTTTATTCCAATCCTTGACTTTTGGTATTTCTAGTCCACCTTCAACTTTACTTCTACACTTTTGGTTCATGTAACTTTGGCACTATGCATTGTCAATTTTAAGCCTATCCATAAAAATCTTCCATCCCTTAGTCCATTTGCTTCAATATTTTATTTAGAAGAATAAATATAGAAGCCCAATATGTTTGCATTGAGAACAAATTGACTTAATTAGTTGAACTCTTCCTACATATGACAAGAACTTGCTAGTCCCATGTTAGATTTTAGCAAGGATCCTCTCCACTAGAAATTTATAGTGTTATTTTTTAATTTCTTTTGATGACAAATGAATCCTTTAGTAGTTTGAAGAAAGTTCTCCATTAAGGTATTCCAATCTTATGATGAAATCTCGCACCTTTGGACCCACATTGCAAATATATGCACTACCTTTTCTTGGATTAAGTTGAAGTCCTAACATTAATTGGAACCTTGGAAGACCTAGCATTAAGGCATGTGTAGCATTGTCTCCTTTGCTAAAAAAGAAAAGGTTATTAACTAAACCCAAATGTGTTTATACCTTTCTTAGAACATTGCCAATGGTATCAGAATCCTAGAGTATATATACAATCTACCAAGCAATTTGATAATGCCCCTTCGGTAATCACAAATAGATAAAAGACTAATGTGTCCTATCTAAGACCTCTAATTGTGGAGAAGTAATCAATAGGTTCTCCATTAATAGTTACTAAAAATGTTGTTGCCTTGATATCGGACACCACCCATTCAATAAAGCTCACATAAAATCTCATTACTTCTATTACTATTTGTCGATAGTCCTAATTCAATTAATCATATGCTTGATGATATTAACTTTTAGAGTGGACCTAAGACTACCTTTCTCTTTGTGGTATCCATGCAAGAGCTCTCGAACTAGAAGAATGTTGTATGTTCTTCTTCTTCTTCCTTTCACAAAAGCATATTAAACTTTGGATATAATGTGTGGAAGGATGGGTATTAATTTATTGCACAAAATTTTCACCAAATAGTTATATATGATATTGCAACATATCTAAAGTTAAAATGATTAATTCAAATAAGTGATCTTACATAGATATTGATTTCTTTTACAGAAGTTATGGATTTTCATTGGAAAATAAGTGTTTCTAAAATGTTAGACCGTGTGGATTTCAATAATTGTTAGATCAAAGCTATTGACATTTGCATACTTAGGCCTACTATACTTAGGTCTACAGTTTTCTACAATTTATTATATATTATAAGTATATATATTTTCATGGTTAACTTAATGGATTTCAAATATATTTAGGTATTAAAATTATCATTATAGATTTATGCGAAAGGAAGTATAAGAAATTATATTTAGGTATTTGGAAATGGATCTCAATAAATTATAAGGAAAAGGCTAAGTACAACAACTGCAAACTCTTCTACATTATTAACAACTTTTTGACAGTATAGTGTCTCGGTATATCAGCAAGGCAAAGGTTTACCGATCGCCGATTAATTGATATCATAGCAAACGATTAAAATATCACGCTTTTATCGCCAATCAACTTATTCATATATTAATGCTATTGAAAATATAAACGGTGTAAATAGACGATACGTATACAAGCAATATCTACATATATCATTCCATGAATATCATGTAAGTACTATATGCTATGCACATGTACATGTTATAAGCTGTAGACATGTGCAAAATCATATTTATATAGTATCTATATCCACATAGATTTAAACGCGTGTCAGTTTGCGGTGTTTTGCAGAATCCATCCCTGTTAAAGGAGTGCATTTAGTGGTGTTTTATTCATAAAAGCCACGAAATAGAGATATATTTATAAATAAAAAAAAATCAGTGACTGTCAATCATAGCACCACTAAATGTGATATGACGATACTTATCCCCAACACCGCTTTGCGATTCTTTTTTACATAGTGCTAGTGCCTCTCAACCCTAAAGTAAAGCAGAAAAAAGGAAAAACAAAAAATATAAGAAAAGAAAGGAAAAGAAAGGCCAACAAGAAGAGTATTATATACAGAAAGGTGTTATATGGTCAAGATTCTCTTTTTCTTATATGGTTGGGGAGGACAAGATAACAACTTCCGGGCTAAATCACGAGGTTGCTCTCAGGTAAAGAACTCTGAATTCGACATTCGGTCTCAAATGGTGGTCTTTAGAAGCCTCCCACAAGGCACCCAACCTATGTTTTGAGCCATATATGGCACCTAAGCTTGGAAAAGGAACCAAGTAGGTTCATCAACGGTACATTGTTTAAGTAGTTGGAATTTGGTAAAGGGGTAAGTGGTCTAATGTTGCACCGACAATGAGAAAAGGAAAGATCTAGTATACACGTAACGTAGTCATTTTCTTACGAGAAGACTGTAGTGTCTTCTTAAAGCTCATAGAACTCTTTGTTTACCTGAAGAAAAGAATAAAGTTCACTTTCGGTACTTCAATAGGAAGTTAAGAACCATGGGATTAGAAAGATATGCGTCATTCCAGTTCAGAAAGTTAGTTTTAAACTTGAAGAAAGGTCTGTCAAGAGAATTGTGGGAGATGAGTCGCATGAAGCACCATCTCATGACCAAAACGGGAACGCGCATAACTTGTTGCTTCACGGACGGTTGGTCGTAAGGTTAGAAAAAATGAAATGATGGCAATTATTTATTTGTTTGTTTATTTATTTTTATAACCCAAAATTCTTACTAAATTTATTTAATGGCTTAAATTGGACAAAAATGTAGCTAAATACATTCAAGTCAATTCTCTCTTGTTCTGCACATGGTCCCATGTGTGCTCTCTTATGTTCATAGCAAAGCAAGTCAACTGGAGTCTGACCCCATTAAGGCACCAAGCAATAATTGCTGCACCTTTGGCATCTTCGCTGCTGGACAGCATATGATATTGTCGTTTTTAATTTGTGGGAGCCAACGTGTTTTGGGTGATAGTTGGGTCGTTGTTTTACTTTTTATTCTTTTTAATTTTTTATATACTTGCACTCACGTACACAATCCTGTTAAATCTCTGAGACCTCTTAATTTTCGGTCACGCTTTGCCAGGCGCTTGTTGATTGTTTTATTAGAGGGCCCATAATGGAGCTCTTCCTCTGCAATGCTCTAAAAAGGGATGCCATCCCGAGTTTCCATTTATGCACCACGGGCAAAGGCTCTCTTAACAGAAGAGAAAGAACATGAAGAAATTGATAGACAGCACACAGCATAAAGGAAGAGTCGTTAACATATACCATACGAGCTTACGTTTTCGACTAAGCTTTCAATGTCTATACTTTTTGTCTAATACTATCCCGTTTTATTTTAATTAAGTATTTTTGCTTTCTCTTTGAAGTACTTAATCGTGGACGACAGCCTAAGACATTTAATTTCGGTAATATCCACAATCAAGATTTTAAGGCAGAGAAGAAAATAAGGATCGAGATCTTTCTTTCTTTCTTTCTTTTATGAAAGCTTTTATGCGGGAGTTGCATGTTAAGGAGGAGAAAGAGAAAGAGAAAGAAAAAAAAAAAAAAAAACTTTCTATATTTGTGTTTCCTCGCCCTCACCAATAAATGGGGCTATAGGGTCCCATGTGACGCTGTAATTCTTCGAAAACTATGTCAGATGATTAAATTTTGACGCAGTGGGCAACTACAAAACACAGCAGTCTGCAATATTCCTCCGTGCATCTATTTAATGTGCAGTTCTACCAACTTACTCCATGCTTATGGTGCAATCAATCACTTATTATTTTAGTAGTAAGTTAATCAAACCTAATACCTTTTAATTTTATATTTGATATCTCAATATATGAGTTTAAGTATATGTGTAAATAAATAAAATTTAAAAAATATCCACTGTACAAAATGAAATTCATTTAATACACCATTTTATCCCCCCCTCATTTCCACTGTAAAATCCCATTTCTATGCTGATTCAGTTTCTATAACTAGAATTAGAAGTGGATTTGAGATCAGTTCTATCCGTGGGATCAGAATTATCTGCAGCAGGCTGGTCATAAAAGCTGTATTCAAACCACACCTAAAAGGATGGCTTTCTAATAAGCGATGCCGACGCGTGACCCAAGTACGGTGTCCTTTCTGTCATTTACCTTCGCCATGCCTCAGGGCGTCATGCCAGCCAAAAGTGAACCATAATGTCGACTACTGGGTCATGCTCCTCAGGATACTGCGTATACCTGTGATTAATCTAAAGACAAGAACCTTAATTTTTTTCTCCTCAACCCTGCATTTCTTTATCCAGGCTGTCTTCACCTTCTTACTCCGGAGCTCAGAGACTTCAAGTGGTTTCAGCTGGAAGTGAGGCTTGAAGGACCACACCCATAATTCGCTTGCAGAATATTCATGTATGTCTTAGGAGTGGAAGACCCAACTCCCGTTTGGTTCCAACTGTGACAAGGCATTGTTTCCAGAAATCTAGATGTGGTGGTCGACACTTGTACGAAGATTTTCTAAGATCTGAGGTACATTCAAGTCCGGAAACATGTTCAAGCCATGGAGCAAGAAGAAGAAGGTCAAAACTTTGTTCAAATTGGAGTTTCAGGCAACTCAGGTATGGATTTGACGAAATAGGAGAAAGAGAAAGCAATATCTCTTCTTTTTATCGCTTTCCGATAGATTGCCCAGTTTTAATTGGCTTTGGTTGCACAATGTTAGAAATTCATGACTTTCAATCGATTCATGCTGGAATCCCTGGAATATAGAAATGGGAGTGTGATGAGGAATTCGTCTTACCCAGTTTTCAACCTCCATTTCAGGTGCCAAAATTGAAAAAATCTGCTTTGATGATTTCTTTGGTCCCAGAGGATGTCGGAAAGCCGACAGTGAGACTACAGAAAGCTGTTGTTCAGGATGGAACCTGTTCGTGGGAGGATCCTATCTATGAGACAGTGAAATTCTTCAGCGAAACAAAAACAGGAAAAATCAAAGAGAAGATTTACCATTTCATTGTCTCAACCGTACGGAAATATCTCGGTTTTCTCTGTTTTCACAGTTTTTTCTCCTCTTTTCAATTGGGTTTTCTTAGCAGTTGCTATATGTTTGTTCTGGCAGGGATCATCAAAATCTGGTTATCTCGGAGAAGCTTCAGTTGATTTAGCAGATTTTGTGGAACAAACAAAACCATTCACTATTTCTCTTCCCCTCAAGTTCGCTAACTCCGGCGCAGTTCTGCATGTAACTCTCTATCTCCCTCTCTTGCTCACACAGACGCCTTGAAACACTGTAATTTGATGTTTTAACAGCTAAATCGAGTCTTCTGTTTGATTGTAGTTTTGTGATTCCTTATATCTGAAGTAATTATTATTTAAACAGGTGACCATTCAGAAGATAGAGGAAGACAATGATCAAAAGTAAGTAGCAGGGCCATAACACCAACGTTCAATTCATAACTTCCTTATCGTTCTTTGCTTTCTTCTTCCGTTTGTTTACCGTTCAGGTACTTTTGGAAGTAAAGTTTACTTAGTTAAGATGCTAAACACAGATATGTTGAAGAGAATGGAGTTCCCTTTCTTTCACCTGACGAAAGCTTGAGGAATGAACTGGGCAATTGCAGTCAAGATGATTTGTACAGTTTTTCTGTAAGTAAGGTCTCATGTAAATGTTTCATGTTATCTTCCTTAAGCAACGTCCACAAGTATGACAGCAGTTTTAGGATGTTTAAATTTCAAAATAGTAGGAAGAAATGGCATCATCTTTAAGATTATTATTGAGTTGCGTGCTTTGTTCAGGATAATCATCTGAGAGAAACCCCATCTGAGATTGCTGAATCAAATGGCGTCCATCATAAACCTCCCACCTTCCCTTCACATATCAGACGATTTTCAATCCCAGAAACGGGATTTGCTGATGCAATCACCCCAAAAAACCCTGCACATCGAAGATCCAACACATATTGCTCGGTGGACTCAACTTCAGATGGAAGTTTAGTTGACTCAATAAACAGCTTTGAGGACGGCCGTTCAAGGGAAAAATCACGAGAGGCTTCAGAGGGTTCCATGGAAAAACTCAGAACTGAAATTGCTGCTCTAATGAGGCAAGCAGAAGTATCAGAAATGGAATTACAGTCTCTCCGGAAACAACTTGTGAAAGAGAGGAAGCAAGGAGAGAATCTATCAAGACAAATTGTTTGCCTTAAAGAAGAGAACGATTCACTTGAACTAGAATGTGAACAACTCAAGTCGCTGCAGAAACATGTTGATGAGGCAGAAGACTCAAAGAGATTGCGCTCTGAGATTATAGATACAAGGGTTCAGTTAGAAGAAATGAGGCAAGTGCTTAATTATGAAAAGCAAACAAGTAAGGATCTTCAGTTACAGCTGCAGAAGACACAAGACTTAAACTCTAAGTTAATTTGTGCTGTAAGGGACCTTGAAGACATGCTGGAGAGAAAAAATAGGGAAATATCTGATATTTCATCTTCCAAAATAAATGAGGATGAGAACCCAGAAGCACTAGCTGAACCTGATAAAGAGCATGATGTTTCAAAGGAAGTAGACTTGCTGAAGGACAATATCAGAGACCTGAATGGTGAAATAGACTTCTACAAGAAATACAAGGAAGAACTAGATCTACAAATGAAACAGGTCACCTCGGACTATGACCTTTTGATGCAGGAAAACCAAGAGATCTCACTGAAATTAGAGGAAAGCCAAACACAACAACAGATGACACAAAATGAATTTGCAGCATCTTTGGCTACAATAAAAGAACATGAATCCCTGATACAGAGATTAGATGAAAAGATAAAGAAGCAAGATGAAGAATTTTCAGAATCTTTGCTCTCCATAAATGAGCTTGAAGGTCAGGTTGAGGGTTTAGAGAAAGAACTGGAGAAACAGGCACAGACCTTTGAAGAAGATCTAAATGCTATGACATGTGCCAAAACTGAACAGGAGCAGAGAGCCATCCAAGCGGAGGAGGCCTTAAGGAAGACAAGGCGGAATAGTGCTGTTGCGACAGACCGTCTACAGGAGGAATTTAGAACACTTTCTGTGGAAATGGCATCTAAACTCGATGAGCATGAGAAGCAGGCTAAGGAAGCACTAGCAGAAGCCAATGAGTTGCGCCAGCAGAACAGAACTCTGGAAGAGCTGGTCCAGAAAGCCAATGAAGAGCTCAGAATAATAAAAGATCAGAATCAAGTTAAACAGCAAGAACTTTTGGACCAAATACATTTGAAGGAAAAGCATGTAGAGAAGATATCATTGGAACTAGAGCAGACGTCCAAGCAACTTGAATATGCAAAAATGCATGAGACAGAACATCGTGAGGCTTTCTCACTGGAGATACAAATGCTTAAAGCTGAGGTGCAAAGGCTCACAAAAGAAAAATATGACTTCTCTGAGCAATCAGAAAGAGCACAATTTAAGACATGGGATGGCGAAAGAGAGATGCTCCTGCAAACATGGAATAAAGAAAGGGATGATTTGATGGAAAAATTAGCTTCAGCAAAGAAGGAAACAGAAAAGATAAACGAGGAATTTATTAGTATGAGGTCGTTGAAAGATGAGAAGGAAACAGCGAACTATAATCTGCTGTCAGAAGTTGAAAAGCTTAGAGCCAGCCTTGAGGAGTTAAAACAAAACATGGACAAAGAATACTTGGAGAAGAAAACCTTAAGGGAACAGACACTTGAACTGAAGCATCAGCTAGAAGAAAACGGGGAAGAAATCACCAGTATTGAGAAGAAGCTCGTGAATTACAATGGACAGTCTGAAGAAAGAGAAAATGGGAGGAAAATCCGGATTGATTCCAAAAGAAGCGTTCCAAAGGACACATCAATCCAGAAAAAAGATACTGCAATGCCACACGAAAGGTACATCATTTTGTCCATATCTTTTGTAGTTCAATTCATTGTTCCTATACAATTACTCGCAGTTACCAATATTCATAAGCTTGCTTTGTTCAGATTTTCGTCTGAAATGGCATCACTGAAGGAAAGGAACGAACGTATGGAGAAAGAGCTGAAAGATTTACATGAGAGATATTCAGAGATAAGTCTCAGATTCGCTGAGGTGGAAGGTGAGAGGCAACAACTAGTGATGACTGTCCGCAACCTCAAGAACAGTAAGAAGATTTAGCATCCTAATGTGCTGCGTGTCGGAGACTGAGCCAAGCGACGGTGGAGCAGCAGGATATGGTCAGTCAAAACCAGGTGTGGTGATTACACTGCGTTAAACTGTTGTCAAGAAAGGGATATCAAGTACATCAAGAAACACCATGCGTCTATTGCTCATTCCTTCATTTAGGGACAGAATAAGATGACAGAAAATCAACCGACTTTGCTGATTTGCTCAGCAGCAGTTCCAAAAAATGTAAGCCAGTAGATATCTGGTCATGAAAACTGTAATATGTCTCTTATTATCTACTCAAATCTTGCAGCATGCGGCCTTCATTCATTTACAGGATGAAGTTTCACGAGACACAAATAGTAATTGCATTTTACCGCCACAATCGTCATTTTTACTACCAGCATAAATTTTTTTGTACGAGAGTCGAGATATCCCTTAGAAAAAGGGTCACACTATTCCAACCACCTTCAAAGGAGAAAAATGATTATCACTTTAGGTAGAAAGTGGCGGTCAGACCATCCACCACCCCTAAAAAGAAGGTCAGACATCCTAAAGGGATTGTCGAGCTTGCTCCCAAACTTTATTCACTTCTTTATTTTTTTTGTTTCTTTTAATGCTTGTACTGTTTAACCAATACAAATGACCTCTATTAAAGGGATTTTGCAGGAGTATGTAATACCTACTGGAGAGTGTTTATAGGGATATATTCGATTTTTAGCAGTTCCATATAGGACTTGTTCAGAGGATGCCAAACATAATCTGCTTCAGAAAGTGTTGCAGTGTTCTACTTCCAGCATGGCCAGAGCATTGAGAGCGTCGAGGATATGACGCTTTGAAATGTTCGAACCTCTACGTCATGTGAATACTATTGCGGCAGGTTCAGGCTTGCTGGCTGCACAAGATACAAGTTATTGGACTCTTTTAAACGTTTAATCTATTTCTATATTTGGACTGAGAAAACATACCACTTTTACGTACAGGATTTCGGAACTGATTTTTTTCGCTGCGCTCCTAAATCAGCATCTCTGGAAAAAACTATTTTTCCATTTTATATTTGATTCCGGAATTTTTTGCTCAGACCTTGCGTTCTATTGCTCCAGATCAGCTTAGTTTGGCTTCCACTTCCATTCACTGCAAAAGAGAGGGTCTGAAGTTGATTTGAGTCTCGAGTGTTAAGCTGTAGTAATATAAACAGATCTGCGATGTTGCACGCACTGAAAAGGAACTATCCATGATAAGAAAAGCAGCACAAACAAACCTGCCGTGCTGTCTTATCAGCAGGGGTCCATGTCGTAAGAAGGGAGGATGAATCTTTCTTATTCTTGGATGAGCTTGATGGCTTTGCAGATTGCTTCTGCCTCTTGTGTTCAAGTATCTTTCTAGGAGTGGTGCCTCCTTGGTACTTGAAGAATTCAAAAATAGAGGGACTTCTTTTCTTAGAAAATTTCGATACGTTTCCTGAACGCAAACAAGGGGAAGATTCGTCACTCGGAAGGGACTGTTGACGCAACCTGCTCTTTTCCCTGACTCTGTTGAGAAACTCTATCGTCCAGGGTGAATTATGATGTGGGTGGGCAGATTTGAGTGCATTTGAGAGTGATGTTCCACTATTCGGCACCCCATTCTCTTGAATTGACAATCCCTTCAAATTTCCTGCAGATCTCGGCGTTAAGCCCTGCTCTTGGAGCATTTCATATTCTTTTCCAGGAAAAACATCGTTTTTGCAATATTTATTTAGGCAAACATTGGCTCCTTCTGGCAAAGTTTTCCCCTGATCTTTCTCGAAACTCCAGATGTCTAAACTTGAGTTTATCTTAGCAGCCATTGACGAGGGGGGACTTTCTTTACCAAACGGTAACTTTCTTATAGATTTATGCTTTTTTGAGGAGTTATTGTCCATCCCAGACGCCAAAAGGGAGACATTTATGGAGTTACAGATAGAAGAAAAGTCCTGACCTGATGAAGTATTGTCAGTTAGATCAATAACCTCACCAGTAAGATCCTCCTTCAGATTCTCAGATCTCTCGATGTTAGGCCAATCCAAATTGTTCATTCCAGCTGAATCTGATGCCTGATTTTGATCAAACATGAAATCAGATGGAAAGGATGTGGCCATTCTCATCTCATTCGATATTTGAGGGATCTTTGGGAACTGAAAATCGTATGGCATGACAACACTGGAGTGATTTGCTGCCTTTGCCATATTCGGTCCCAGTTGTTGACCAAACAAATCCTTTGGAGGTAAAATAGGTTTACTGATCTCATCAAATATCTCAGGATCTTTTGAGATCCATGAATTATACGGCTTGGACACTTTGGAATGGTCCATGGTGTCAGCAGTGAAAAAGTTTGGTGGCTCAACGTGCAATATTTCAGCCATATGTGTGTCAATTTTTTGAGGACTACCACTGTACTTTCGTCTTTTTCTTCCAGAATCCACGTTAAAGTAGCACTTTTCTGAGTCAGGACCAGAGGATGCCGAAGAGCAGTCTGTCATTATAGATTTAGAATCCTCTCGCTCACCATATTTGCACAAAGCGGTAAACAATGTGATACTCTCTTCAAGAACATAATATTTTTCAATTGCACGAATCCTGCATTCATGCGAGCATTCAAGAAACTCAATGAGAACGCCTACCGAAGACAGTATAGCATGAGCTGTCAAAGGATTAATGGACGGGAATTTAGTAAGAAATGATTCTGCAAGAGTTTCCGACTCAGGCATTTTAGGATAGAGACCCCTGGTCAACTTAGTGGCATGACTGATGCAGCTCAAGATAATTTCATCAGTCGACTCAGGTGAATGGGAGAGAAAAAGCTGCAAATTAATACCCAGGCCCGCTGCTGCAGCATAGAGTTCGCCTGACGATTCCATTATAGTGGAAAGGAAGTTGCTTTCTCCTTCAAAGACCTTATAAAAGATGTTAAAAAGACAAATTAAAGGTTTGAAATAAGTTTAGTGCATGATATATGAGTAGCTGTCAAAAAAAAAAAAAAACCAAGAATAAATTTTGTTGAGTAAGAATCTACAGTAATAACTTTCCTTCCAACCAAACATTCTAGACTACCCTACCTAAATGCACAGAATAAGATGAGCAAAGTTTTCAATTTTATGGCAATATGCTAGACTGTATATTTCTTGCAATGCCAAGCATACAACGGCCCTTCTATCGGTTTTGTTTCTTTTTCCTTTTCATAACAACCCTTCAATGAAAGCAAGCACCACTATTGCATTTCTTAAAAAGAAATATCTATGCACGTGCCCATATACATGCATTTCTTTTTCACCTATTGAGACAAGATGTGTAAAGATCTAATATGAGTTGAGGATTAGGCTGCTCAAGCTTGAGTAAAGCTAAATAGGAGGCTCTAAGATTTTGTGCAGGCCCTTACTGAAAGCATCTAGTACAAACTAGAACAGCTCAGTTTGCCTTAATGCCCCACTCGATAATTCATTAGCTTCTCCATAGAACAGTTTGACAAATAAAAGATCATACACGACCATAGCTTATAGTAACACATGTAGGCATGAAAATTACCAGAATGCAGCCACCGAAACTAAAACTCAGCAATGTCAGGACATCAGTCGCAATTCTCTCAATGCACAAAGGTAAGCATAAAGAAGCTTCATCTGATACAGTTGCTTTCTTTCCAATGTTCCCACAATGATACCACACTAGGCAGATAGCGGAGCTGATTATAACATCCGCAGGCAACTCTGAATCCCGTTCCACAACTTGTGCTCCTTCTTTCTCCATTGCCAAAATTCTTTGGTAGGTACTTCTTCTGGATACTATCATTCCCTTCTCAAAACTTCGAGTATTCACAATAATGACATTTTCTGGGAAAGAAACGCCCGAAAGATTTGTGCCGAAAGCTTCTACTTCATCTGCAGGTACTGAAGATCTCACATTAAACTTGCCCTCGATGGGTAAAAAGTTCAACAGTTTCTCTAGCCTCTGTACATTCATTGGCTCGTCCTCTTCCTATAACACAGCTGGTGTGTAAGTATAGCTGAAAACGGATAGGCCAACAACATGAACTCAGAATTGAGAGTAACATCTAGAAAGAGAGCATATTCCTTTACAGAAATAAACCATCCCTTAAGCGGATTGGCAGCACGAACTGTTAGTCCATTAGATTTAGGTTATCTGATGTTATTCAAGAAAGACAGTTTTCATGTTTTGAGAAATAAAACAGACTGCTATGTCGTGGTCCTTATAAGGTAATTTATGTTGTTAAAGTGAAAAAATGACCAATACCTAGTCCAAGGGAAAAATAAAATAAAATAAAATAGAAGAAGGGGGAAAAAGTGGGAGGGAGAGACATAGAGAAAGTACACTCTACCTCCTCTCCCCACTACCAGAGAGAAAAAGGAGAAAGAAGATGATTGACTTACAACAATCGATTAGCTAAAATATGCATGTAGGTAGAAAGATACCATTGTCATTTCAGCACTCCGAGGCATATTAACACCTTCACAAAGTGCTTTGCAAGCACTAAATTTATCCAGTTCGACGCTCAAAAAGTGAAGTGGAGGGAACCCAACCAACTTTGGGGAAAGAGAGGATACTTTAGATGAGCCACGTGAACCTCCATATTCCAAGATTATGCGGAATTTGTTGAAGGGAAATAATGCCGAAACATGCCTTGGGGAATAAGAAACATATTATTCTTAGTATTTAATAAGCATTCTTGGATGGAGTGCAGTTCTCCACTAACTGTTAGACTGATCCAAAATGACACAAAAACAAACATTCTCGCGATGTAAAATCCCAAACTACCACGAAAACAATTACCTAAACAAATACGAAGAGTATATTTCTTAGTTCGATGGAAATGCAAATTTTATTTGTGGAAATGAGGTAAGAAATAAATTCAGAAAGCAAAAAAGCCATAGCAGATGAATTCTATAGTCATACGGAGTTTTCCAACACTTAATCACTTCAAGGAAAAGGATTCATAGGATACTAATTTAACCCTTTTTCATGCAAAACCACTTCACAAGCCAAATATGATTGATTGAAATCATTTTTTGCAGTAAAGAAGAAACAATAAAATAAATAGATGAATGAGAAACTTGAACACAGATATATACATAGATGAACTATTTCATAGAAGAAAACAATTAGGAATAAGAAGGGCAAATGCAGAGCTATATGATCTACCAATGGTAAGCATATCTTTCTATTAATGGTGTTTCTGCGGAATACCACAGATCCTGAGACTAGAACTTACTCGTGGGATACCAATAGGCAATCTGTAACCAGCAAGGCATCCATTCTTTTTTCCATGAAGTCACCTTTGCAAAGATCCGGTTGATCGGCATGTGCATAATAATTCTGGAACTCAGTAGATGATAATCCCATGGACATTAACAAACTCTTCAAAGATCGCCAGAAAATTTCTTCAGCCACAATCAACACTTTCAAACTACTCTGCTCAGTGCTTGAACATAAAATCTTCTGGATCAAAGTCAGCGAGGGATGTGAATTAGTCATGTATCTGTCAAGCTTCCTGCGTGCATCTTCCATCAAGGACCATAGAATGCCCAGTCTTGCCTTTAAACAATCCGAGCTTTTACATAACTTTTTCAAGTATAGATGACCTGGATGGATACCGTAGAAACACACGTACCAAGCTGTCTGTTTAATTGCACATAAGGTAACAAATACCATAATGTTTCCATCCCTGAAAGAGGTGATTCTTTTTGTTCTTGCTTTCTTAATGCAATCTATTAACTTCTGCCTTGAAATGCCAAGCAATTTAGAACTATCTGCGGGTAGAAGTGGGAACTCTGTCCTTATCAACTCTCTTTCATTCTGCAAGATAGCTAGATAGGTCTTTTCAAAGTTCTCGATGATGGTCACAATAACATCGGACAACTTAACCTTGATACGACAAAAAATCACTAAATTGTACTTCAGTGGCTGCACATACTTCATTTACGTTATTGGATGGTAACTTGGGAAGTGTATCATCAGTGCAAATTTTCTTAGTAGCAGACTCATTCTTCTCCCCAGAATTAGATTTATGACGATTAAAGAAAAAATCAAGATCGTTTAGATGTGATATAGAGTTGAATGACACCGAAGCCCTGTAATCAGCTTTTTCAGCTAAAGCTTCTCCATTTCCTGGCAGTGGACATTCACCATCCAACAATTTGCTTGTGGCACACCCCACCATCTGACCAATAGCCCCTGCAAGTCCGTGCAAAAGTAACTCTGGTGACTCCTTTTCTTCTGAATTTGGCCAACTCAAAGCATCATCTGAGAAAACATAGTCAAGTAGCAATGTCCCATCATAAAAAGATTTCTGATCAAAATCAAAGCTCTTTGAATCTGCCACCTCAAATATACTCTGATAGGAAGCATAGATTCTAGAGTTGCATTTATCTTCTTCCAAAAGAGCCCAATCCAAGTAGATCCCATTAGATACAGATAGAGGCTGTGGATTTAAGTCAGCAAGCGTTTCCTCAACAATGAAGCATAGAGACCTTATCTTTTCCCGATCAAAGAAAAGAGGTACAGGCAACGATTTAAATGTGTTACCTACCAAGGCCAGCTCATAACTAACAATCAATTCATTGAAACTCTTAATGTTCAGGTCTTTCATAGACATCCAATCAAATGTTTCTGGTTCATGTGCTACCAATGATTTAAGGAAGATTTCAAAATGTTGAAATGAGTCCATTTCAAGGAACTCAAATTCCTGGAAAATAACAAGGCTTGGTGAGAAGAAAGAGTCAACCTGAATTATCCCTTCACATGAGGAATTTCCTTGAATCTGTGAAGTTTCCATGATACTTCTAATGTCCATCTCTGGAAAGCTGTCCATCAATGCCAGCTCAGGTTCCAGACATTTCTTTGATGGACAATGATCTGAAAGAAACTGTGATATATCATATTCTTTAGAAATCAACAATTCCTCTCCATTTATGACATTTTTATCATTTTGAAGCCAACATAAGGCTTCAGTGTTATCAAGAAGTGAAAAAAGTTCCTCCTCTACAGATGAGTACGTCAAACTTCTCAGACTCATCTCATCAACTTCGAGAGAAGGAAATGTACTTTGATAGAAGCACAGTTGATCCTGAACAACACCAACATCTTCCAAGACATAAGCCTTTTGTCCTACGTGGAACTCCGCAGTAACATTTTCAACTGAATAGATTAATCCTTGAACCTCATGAGGGGATGGCATTGTAAGTACTTGCCTAAACATTTCCTGCATGAAAGACTCAAGTTCAGAACAGATCAAGTTGTAATATGTCACCATAGGAATCCTAAAGCGATAAATATCTCCAGAACAGAAAATCCCTGGAACTGTTGAGACTCCAAAGAAAAAATTATTTTCAGAAAATATGTTAATGTTGTGATGCAGCAATAGTAAACAATTTACCACCAAATCAAACTATAAAAAGTAAGTAAAAATAGAAATAATATATATGAAATACCATATTTGCTTCTATGCATAAGGTAGCAATCTTATTTTGCTTTCTTATGACCAACCTATGACGGAAATTTCTTGCTTTATGCTCAAGCCACAAAGCCTAATCCTATACACTATAGTTATTTAAGATATGAGTGTGTGTGGAGACAATGGCAAGGTAAGTGAAAAATGTTGGCGTGAGTACCTTATCTCCTAAAATCTAAAGACAATTCACCTTTTGTTTTGTGCCGTAAGTGGAATAAATGAAGATAACAAGAACAATCTTAAGATAATTTTTACATCATGTTATGCCAACAATGAACTGCAAGATTCATGATATAGCATTCAATTCAATTCAATTATCTCATACAGACAGTCCAGCTCAAATGCTACAAGTATAATATTGTTTTTTTTTCCTCACTTTTGTAATTCTAAGAATAGCAATATAAGAGAAATAACATTTCAGAAAACACTCAGAATATATATGTCTAAATAAACTGAAAGATAAAAAGAAAAACATAACAGGGAGGCTGCTCAACAACGTCTTCCTGAGACAATAAAAGCACAAAGGCACTAAACGTTTCATGCCAAATCAGACCAGTTTGATGCATCCTTCCAAAAAGAAAATCTCCAATTAGCCAATTATGGTATGATAATGGCTTGTTGTTAAAGCCATCAAATTGCAAAATAATAAAAAACAAAAAGTAATGCAAAGCAACAAAAAGCAGGGCTACAAACATTATTGGCCTGAATTACTAGAAAGTCTATAGATAACTGATCGTCTACGAATACTGAGGAAAGGTAAAGTAGAGCTAAAACAACTTATTAACAAATTACGCAAATACTTTCAGTAAAAAGATGGTTAAGATATATGCCGGATCATTCTCAGTGTTTGGAACTCCAGAGAGAATTTGTATATGCTCTTCCCCAAACAAGGAGCATTTTTCCTGAAAAATACAGCCACGTTAGGGAACCAAGAGCACATCTCAATAACATTCAAAAAGGTGTACAAACCAAGTTATCTATATTTTGTAAATCTTCCTTTTACCAAAAGTTCATCCAGCTCTGGAGTTTCGAATTGGATTACTTCATTTCTGCTTGTGTCCTTATCATCAGCAGCAAGCCCATTATCCTTCTGAAATGAAGTGAGATACACTCTAAACAAAACCCCCTAAGAGACCGAACAAAGAGCATGAAATCAAGCTAACAAGAAAGCTATTGGCATGCCTTCAGCATCTCATTCTCTAGAAGTGAAATTCACAAAACGGAACTTTTGAACCAAAAGGATCAAAGGAAATAAATAAAAAGCTAGAACAATATTTAAAAACGGATTGATCCGATAACCGAAAAACATCGATCAGGAAATAATCAACAATATCCAATTTACCCGGTTCAACCCTAAAAGACATAATAATAAAATAACACTAACAACAATAACAGTAACAGTAGTAAGAAGGATAGTAACATTAATAAAAATAAAAATATTTGTGCAAATAAAAGATCCAAATATGCTAATTTGAGACGGGGGGGAAAAACACTTCGGAAACGAAAAGCCAAGATCTAAGACAAAAAACAAAAAAAAAAACAAAAAAGGTCTAAATCGAGTACAGTTAAATTAAGCTCACATTTCACTTCAAATACATAACCCTTACAAATTGCTACAGAACTAAACGAAAATAAATAAATAAAATAAAATTCTCACAGCACTTAGTTTCACAGAATTAGGCCAAAATAGGACCAATTAATCAGGCGATTTCACCTGCAAAAGACAAGTCTCGTAAAAGCAATCAGCGGCACAGAATTCCTGGACTTCGGCGTCGTGGACACGGTGAGGGAGAACCGCGGGGAAGAACTTAGAGAGAGCAGAATGGATGGGAACAGAATGGACTTCGAAGGAAACATCGAGAGGCGATAAGAGGGGTATGAGGTCGGGGAAGGTGGAGAGAGAGGCAGGTGGGAGGCAAGGAACTTGGAGGTGAAGGAAGGTCTGGGGTTCGAGGATTTGGCTCGGAGCGAAGAAGTCGATGTTGAAGAAGCGAGTCCGCATTTGAGAGTGAGAGAGCAACGGGCTGGTTCCCAAAATGGAATTGAATTGAACTTTGGCGGTTAAAGCGCGGGATTGGCTTTTATATGAAAAAATATTATTTATATTTAAATATTACCGAATAATTATATTTTTCAGTAATAGATTTTTGCCTCAACAGCAGGGTCACACTTTGGTCTTTTATAATTTTTACCGGACTTATAATCTTATCATTAATCATTTACTTGCTCATGCCCACGTTTTTACTCTACCTTGAACAGATTAATTTTAGATTAAATAAAACAGTGCAACCAAGCAAATTAAAAAAGAAAGCCCAAAATTATTATATTGGATAGAATAATATGATCAATCAAGTTAAGATAGTATTAAGTTTAATGTTGGTAAATGATATGACGTCCTAGCTAAAACCATTTTTGTTCTTACGGCTGGCTCTTTATATTAATACTGCTAAGAGCTTATTATATCATGAATATGTTACAAAAGGGAATACAAGTCTAAAATAAAAATGATTTAAATAATATATGAATAATATCATTGTTCTGGGTTGAGATTTTTGCACGTTGCATTATTTTTTCTGATTGTACGAACTTACTTTTTATTGACTTTATAGTAGTTGTATGAATTAAGCTATGGATTGTTTTTCACACTAATTAAACTGTCTTTCACTATCACATTATGCACCATTTTGATCAACCCATAAATTGTGATATACAAGTACTTATTGGGCAACTGTGTTTGAAAAATTTATGGCTAGAAATTAATCACATCCTAATTCAAACTCCTCTCCCACTCTTGTTGCGTTATTCTTCAATAAGTGATATCAAAATTAAGTTTTTTGCATTTCTTAGATAATCAAAATGTCTAATTAGGCATATTAGATCTATAATAGATAGCCCCCTATCCTTCTTTGCTTTCAATAGACCTCTATATTTGACGAAACAAATTATGAACATTAGAAGGCCATGATGAGGATATTGATGATTGGCCAGGATACAAATGCTTAGAAAAATAAAATAAAATAAATATTTTACAACTCATGAAACACAAGAATAGATAAAAACAAAAGAGAAAAGAACTATTGCTATCAGATAACATACACGTCTAACGATAGAGTCTCGGATGGGATTTGTGATGAGTTTGTCATGTTACAAAGGAGGTTAAAGAAATTTTATTGGGAAGAGAAAAAAAATAGAAATGAAGTGTTAGGAGGATAAAAGAGTCAAATGACTCTTGAGATGACCTTTTCCTAGACATATGAAATTTCCGAACTTGAAATCAAAGTATAGCTGCATAAAGAACAATAAAAAAAAAATAAAAATTCAGTTGTAACTCAAGATGTCAACAGTAAACGGCTCTTTTACTACAATACATATATACACTTTAACAAGGCAAAAAAAAAAAAAATCTAGAATTTTAAGAGTAAACAACTCTACTAGAAGAAGGAAAAAAAAAACTCATTTTATTGAAGTTATTGATGTGAGAGCAATTATGTCAATTCAAGCTCTTGGATCAACTCATGTGTGAAGCTCATCAATCAATACTTGTTTGGACCACAATGTACTCCAATAAGTTTAAAAATGATAAGATTGAAGAGATCTCATAAATATTCCCTAGAATCTCTAATATTTTCATTATTAATATTAGGGATTTCCTAAATATGAGTTTTTAATTTCCTAAGGTTTCTTTATTGTCTAAAATTATTTTGTTTTATTTGATTTTCTTTAATTATTTAGATCCTGATTTATCTAGGATTTGGTAAATTATTTCAACAGTAAGCATACTTATTTTTTTGAGAATTAGAAAACACTCAATTGTTTTCAACTTTTGCTTCCTTTATCTAATTATTGCCTAAGATTGGTAGTGAAGCTCCTCTTGACAAGGCACATTGCTTTTATGTCTTGGAGTATTGCTTGACATTTATTTTTTGTTTTAATTTCTCTTATTTTGTTTTTCTCCCTTCCTCCTTATCCAAACATTCACTTTTCTCACAAAAAACCTAGAAAATACAAAAAAAAATTACATATCTTTCTTAATTTCAGCTCACTTCAGCCCACCACCAGATCCGTATCAATTATGAATGCAATAAAAAAAATTATGAATCTAATAATGTTAATGTCATAATAAGATAAAAATATGATAGTAGATTTAATATGGAACAAAAACAACTAGGTGCAGCACAAATATTTTAAATTATAAAGCCCAAAGCATTCTAGTAAGTAGATGGTTTTTGCATTTACGAATGTAAAAACCATGATTATATTAATTAACTAGATTATGTATCGAAAAGACTTTGATAAAATACTCAATTAATGAAATGTGACTTTCAAAAAAAAAAATGTCCAGTGACCATTTACTATGTTCTTGACTTTCTTAGTAGATAAAATTATTTAGTTTTCTGCGAAGACCTTAATTAAGATTGAGCTGCCGCTTTGTAAGGTTTACTATTTCACTTGAAAACATCATTAAGTAGACTATCACGATGTTATTAAAGAATTAGAATAAACGTAATGAAAATTATAAGATGAGTAATTTAAATTAAAAACTGTGACTAAAGTGGATGGACACCTGGAGTTATCAAATATTCTTTTCTTTTTTTTTTTTTTTTTTTTTTTTTTGTAAATTCTGGTCATTTTAACATTTGAAATCTCGATGCCACGTGAGAGATCCGATTGGTTAGAATTGGTGGACGCGTGTTCCTCTCCGCACGCTATAGGCGAGAAGGGCGTTGATGTGTTGGGTATCCAATCCTCCTTTGATAAGATCGGCTGCTACAAACGAGCATCGTCAACGAAACTGGTGCCGCGCGTACAACTCTTGCGCTACGTGTCACATAGCGGAGACGTGTCACGGTGCTACGCGTGTCCCGCTGCTGAAACGCCAGGGCATGCAAAGGTGGCAAAGCTCGACGTTTTGGACCTTCATATAAACCTTCGAATCCACTGTCGTGAACAACCACTCAGTTCATTTTCTCAGAAAGTCAAGAGTTTGCAGAGATGGATTCACGCACAGGTCATCCTCATGGTCATAATATCGCCTTGCATCCAGGTAAGCTCTTTGATTCTTGAACCACGTGGTCATTGTTTTCCACTTTTGTTGTTGTGATTCGGAATGTTTCCTTGCAGTAGCAGAAGGTGAAGATGAGCAACATGACAAGAAGTCGGTGCTTAAAAAGGTGAAGACAAAGGCAAAGAAGATAAAGGACAAGATCAAGAAGCATGGCCATGGCCATGATCACGACTATCAAAGCCACGATCCTCATCTTGATGAGGAGGATGATGAGGACGAAGAGATAGTTGAAGATCCAGAAGTCCATAATGCAACAAGTACGTTGATGTTATGCCATTATCAATTATAAGAAAAACAAGTGTTCAACTTACAGGAACGATTTCTAACCTTCTAGAGTGGATTAATTTGGGAATAAGGGGATCAAAATAAGCAGTATATGTCTTAAAGTTCAAATATGGCATACATGCATTAGTTCAAGAACATGTACATTCATTATAAGAAACAGATCTCCAATTGTAACTTCAATTAGTTTCTCACAAAATGCTTATTAGATTTGATTAATGATCTTTGTAACTTCAATGAGATTCCCACAAAAAGAATAAGCATTTTTTCCTGAGTAATCACTACTTCAAACAGGATGATAAGAGCAAAATAGTCTTAGAATCGACGTTTAAAATCGGCAATATCTGCAGCATTTGGGTCTGCCGCTGTTAAGAGCAGCATCCCTGTGCAGCTTGAGAATTCAGGACAGGCTGGGATCAGTGCCGGGAGGTTAGCGGAGAAGAGGGGAGACCGTCCAATCATCAGAAGGAAGACACGATGCAGAAGCCGGGGGGCTGAATACTGCTGCTGTATCACGTCCCTTTGGAGTAAATGGGACAAAAGTCAGTACTGATCCAACTAAAACCTTTGTCCCCGGCGAAGGAGAAAACACGGGACGGCGTCGGGTCAACTTGGGAAGACCAATGGACTTAGAGGAAGACCCTCATGCGCCTAAGGACAGATCCCAAGCTTATGCATCTTCAAATTACCAGACCAAGGAAACCGATCCCACGGGCGCAGGTCAGAACTTTATCTACATTGCAGCCTGTGTTTTTAAGTATAAAACGTTTTCCCTTCTAGGGATCATAGGTTTGTCTTAAATTGCTCCCCTGACCGGCCAAGAAAACGGCACATTTGCTGACGTATTTTGAGAACTTGATTTTAGTTCTTAGCTGAATCAACTACAAATGATGCATCAGGTGGTGAGGAAGCTGGAATCACCCCAAGTCTTGAGTCATTGGACACAATGAAT
Source organism: Casuarina equisetifolia (assembly GCA_028551475.1). Lineage (NCBI taxonomy): Eukaryota > Viridiplantae > Streptophyta > Magnoliopsida > Fagales > Casuarinaceae > Casuarina > Casuarina equisetifolia. Next base: position 21,104,894 of record CM052355.1, read on the forward strand.
GTCTACGATAAATCAGGGACAACAACTGCAGGAGGAAATGGTGAGTTGCCCACTACAAACGGCAATCAGTTTACCAATTTAGCTACTGGATGCCATAATCAGTTTTCACCTGAACCATTTCCTCCAGAGGCCACATCCATCCGAGATAAATCTCAACTTCCAGAAAGCCTTGACACCCCCAAAGTGGAAGCCAATGCACATGAAATATCTGGGAAACCATCAAATGAGATCAGTTACGCTCAGAAAATCTCATCTGCGACTTCTGCCATAGCTGATAAAACGGTCTCTACGAAGAATGCTATTGCTTCGAAGCTTGGATACGGTGAGAAAGGTGAAACTGCCGAGAAAGGGGTCCATGAGAGTGGCCATGCTAAGTCAGCTGTAACGGTAGAATTTGGAAAGAGAATCGCTGCGACAGTTACTGAAAAACTGACCCCCGTATACTGGAAGGTTGCTGAAGCGGGTAGTACTGTGATGTCAAAGGTGTATGGAACTGACACAGGCACCGGCAATGAATCAGAGAGCGGGCTCAGAGGACAAGACAAAGGAGTCTCCGTGGAGGACTGTGTTCTTGAGAAGTTCAGGCCTCATGACGAGGACAGGGGGCTGACTGGAAAGATTTCAGATGCATTACATAAGGGGAGGAAAGAGCCAGAGAAGGCAAACACGCGGCCTATAGGAAGGGTGACGGAGTCGGAAGAGCTAGAAGGGTGGCTTGGCAGAAAGGATGAGAATTATGGAGAAAGGGTGCAATCGAGCTATAATGGCCAGGGAACAGGAGTGGTCAGTAAGCTGAAAGACGTTGTTGGCTCATGGTTCGGTTCAGGTGGAGGGACGCAATCCCAAGTTTCTGAAGAGCCGCCTGGTAGTTATCTAGGCACTCTTTTACTTGCTTTAAAGTTCGGCATAAAGGTCTTCTCTTATATCGACTACAATCAGTAGGCAACATATATACATATACCTATGCATCCACGTTACCTACGTTTATTTTCTGTTTGTGTACGACAAAAGTCCGAGTCATAATAATTAGCAGCATTCTGACTGTGCTCGGTATACAAGTTGTAAGCGGTTAATTTGATGAGTTGCTTCTTTTTGCTTAATTACAGATGACGAAGGTACTTGCAGTTCTGTGGAAAGAGGAGTAGGCTCAAGTAGTAACGCTGCAGAGGGAAGAAGACTTCAGGAGAACTAAGAAAGACTTCAGAAAGACATCAAATGCAGGGTTTAATGGGGAAAAACTGTAACAAGCGAACTGGCATTATATGTGTAGCTGCTTGTTTATCAACTGTTCGGTTGGACATGGCTTATTCTGCGAGTGTCAATTAAAATTACCATTTTGGTGAGTCCAAATTAACAATTTCTTAAATCTTGGGTTTCTAAAACTCAACAGATGACCAGCAAAGTGCGCTTTGGAATAAAACATCATAACAGTGCAATATTTTGTCGAAGTCATTATACCTTAATATTGGTTGCGTATGCCGTTGTATAGTCTAATACATGTATGGGAAGATGATTTTTGTGTAGATTTTCCAAGATCTCTAACTTGGAGAACAGTTATTTTCTACAAAAGGTTTATCATATCTAACAAGAACTGTGTTCTTTTTTCAATTAAGGTATACAAAAGCTATTTAATCTTAGTTGTCAATTACTGCATTCTGCTTACATGTATCGTATTGAAAGTCATATAAACACTTCAGCGGGGGGGAAAGAAACTGTAATGAGACAAAAGCACAAATTATTAGAAAAAGACTGTAACATTCTTTACTCTACGTAATAATTTGGCTATTTCTTAATATAAAGGAATATGATTGAATTGCTAATCTATAAAGAAATATGGCCTCTAATAATGCTAGGGTCACTACACAATTCAAGAAGCTAATTAAAAGCTAAAGCTACTCTCCACTACTAACGTCTCCTTAAGAGATTTTTAACTACTTCAATTCTAAGTGATAAACATATATTGTCTTCCTTGATTTCTTGATGTTTGCTTCTTAACTCTTAACCTCTTTATATAAAGCTTTTGCACCTTGTTGTATCTCTTTATTCCTAGAACTCTTAGTTAATCCCTATCTTTCTAAAATACTTATCTTATCTTGATTATTTTAGAAGCCACATCTCATCTTGACCTCTTTTTTTATTCTTGATTCATGACAATACCCATGTCTTCAATAACCATTGTCCTCAAGTATTGATGCTATGTCACTAGATCCTCCACCCAAAACAATTACTTTGTGGTCTCATCCTTCATTGAAAACAATTCTCTTTTTGTATTTATGACCTTGAACCCTCTTTTTATCACAATAATAATATAAGCCCTTGTTTTTTCTTTCTTGCATATGAACATCATTGATTTGTTGCACAGACCATTTGGATTTCGAGGCTGAAGCTATTCTCCGAGAGCTCTAGACTCATGGTCCATTGGCTATTGGTTGGGCCAAGAGGATCAACCTCATAGGTGTTGGTACGTTTGTTGATTCTATTCTAGCATAAGAGCTGTAGCTTTCATCGGATCTCTATAATTGTGATTCTAAGTAATGCTCTTATACGAGATTTATGCTATAAGCCTCCTTAAAGTTGTGGGCAGCCACAATTAGCATTGGCGTATGTGAATCTTCCTTCAAATCTTGCATGAAACACTTTACAAAGAAACTTCTCATGAGGCTTGGATTCTGCAAGCGAACTACTGGTCATAACCCTTCAAACCTTTCAATATATTCCATGGTTGTGGAAGTCTATCTCAACTCGTAGAATTTGGCAATTACACTGCTATATTCATGTATTGCAAATCGACTGCATATATCTATCTACAATTAATTCCAACTTACCAGTCCACGTTCCCTCCAATATTGTTTGTACCCCTATGTAGCTTTCCTCCAAATAAAGTGACGCATACTCCATTTCAGTATATTGAAAATATGTTTTGCGTTTATCCAACCACCCCGTAGGGGCTATTCCATCAAACCTAGGATAATTCATATGTGGCATTTTAGTGAAAGGTTCATTTCTCGTCTATATCACGATTTTGTTTTATAAGGATCACTATTTTGGTGTTCCTATCCTCTTCCTCTTTCACAATTAGGGCCAAAACCTTTTTTGTGCAGTGGTTCTTGCTGCAACTCCAGCAGTGGCAAATGACCACCATGTGCGTTAGAAAATCATCTTTGAAACTCAGAAGATCTCCCCCTCTCATTTTTGCCTTTATTTCCTTGAACCAGGCCTCTTCTTTCAAATTTCCATCACAAACCCGATTTTTTAACTGCCCTAATTGGCTATTGTCAGGGCTAGTTCGGCCAACAACCTAAGTTGTCTATCCTCTCCAATGCTCTCATATGGGAAAACTCTTGCACGTGTCAAAGAAAACTCACCAGCAAGTGCAATTACACCCAATCACGTTAGACCATGGTTTCTGTCTCAGAACAAGCAGTGGCAGTTTGGTGGCTTGACCTTTCAAGCCTTGTTTGCAAACATTAGGGGTGCACATTAACTAATTATACAATGTGCAGATTAGTGGGTGTATAATGGACTGCCACCCAACGTTCTACATGTTATCACACATGGCAACGAAGGCTCACCCACTCCTGAGCATGCTCCTTCCCAGAAACCAAACACCACCGCATGCTTTGGCCGGTCATCTAAGCTTGACACTTCATGCTTTGGCTGGTCAACTATGGCTTCTTCGTGTGGTGCCTCATCAAGCACAGCCGAGTTTGCAACCAGCATATGAAACCGAAAAGGTAACTCCAATGTGCTGCTACACGATTGGAGCTATTAAGACTGCCTTCCTGAAGTATAAAGAGTCGTTGAAGACCTGGAGGACACCTGGTCTGAAAGCCAGGCCATTGCTGATAGGAAGGACCACACCAAACTACAAGTTATTGACCTCGAAATGGCACACGTGAAAGAAGGACAACGACGGAAGAAGATAAAAGCAAGAACTGAACGTGCTGTCAACTCTTAGCATGTCTAGGACTGCTAAAGTGAACTTCTAGGAAGTTTACATCAAAAGAAAAGCAGACCCTAAAAGGCTATATATAGGCCTAGCTTGCCTTAGAAAATGCAAGCCATTTTTGGTCTTCCTACTTGTGGCAACTTTCAACATTTAAATTGAATTCAAGTAGCTTTCTACACTCTATCATCTCCCTTTTTTTTTTCACATATCCTCTTGGTATCAAAGCTAGGTTTGATCCTATACTCATCTTGTGTATTTTTCCAACCATATCTTCTTTATATCCCTTCCCAACTACTGTTAATATCAGCAACTTTGTTATTTTCAAACTTACCAATGGAAATTACCTTCCTTGGATGACTTAGGTCAAGTTGCTAGTTCAAACTTAGAAACTTTTCGAGTTTCTTATTGGATCCACTCCCTGCCCTTCCATTACTCATTTAGTTGAGAATAAAGAAGTGTAAATCTAGAGTATGATGTCTGGACACAAAGTGATGCATTGGTAAAATCATGGATCATTGATAGCTTGTTTGAAGAAGTACTTGAACATATTTTGAGCTTGAGATGCCCACTCAATTATGGAACACTCTAGCAAGTCACTTTGCTTAGAGGACTAAAGCTCCTAAATTTAATCTCTTGTCATAGCTCTACAACCTCCACTAAGACAACAAAAAAAAATGTTAAAATTTTATGTTGACTCAAAGGGTCTGCTTAACCTAGCTCAATTGGTAAGCCCTAAATTGATCCCTCCAAAACCTTTTGACTCTGTGAAAGTCTTGGTCAAGACTATGAGTCTTTTAAAACCACCATGTTTAGACCTTTGATACCTCAATTTAGTGAGGTGGTCTCTCAATATCAAGCCTTTTAGTCATGGCTCCAACATTACTCCACTCGTTTTGCAACCACACCAAACAAGTCTTTGGCCTTTTCTATGTTGCGAAACAATTGCAGAAGTCATAACATTCTGCACAGCAGATCAACCACTACCTTCAACTCATAAGAACACGGCTTTGGTCCCCCCGCGCAGAGTTCTCATTCACAAAATAAACATGACCACCAAGATACCATAAAAAGGTCAAGTAGTTCCTTTATTGTTGATAACACTTCTTTAACCACCTATCATATTTAAAAAAAAAAAAGGATACATTGCCCTAGAATGTTGGCGAAGGTTCAACCACACCTTCCAAACCAATGACATTCCCAAGGCTTTTGCTACTCTCAAAGTCTTTGACCCACCTAATTCTAATTTGGTTGTTAATTTTAGTGCTTCTGCCCATATCACTGATTCAACACATAAACTCATTACCTTATCTCCATATCATGGATTGGACTTAATTTTGGTAGGAAATGGTAAAACACTACCAATTAGCCACATTGGCAACACTACCATAGGCAATTGAAAGTTAAAAATTAAATTTGGTTTTAGTAACACCGCATATCACTCAAAACCTTCTTTTTATTTCAAGACTTATTGATGGTATTCTTTGCTTTGTAGCTTTTGACTGGCACTCTTTTGTTGTAAAGGATCTAATCACTCAAGAAATCCTACTAAAGGGATATAAACAAGGTGACCTATATATGCTACCAATGGAAAAGACCTAGGCCTCTTTCAAACATCAACAATCGGTAAACGATAGCATTTGACACCAATGCTTAGGCCATTCCAACCTTCAACTGTTAAAATTCCTTCAAAATAGCAAAGATATTAACATCTGAGGAGTACCACCAACCTTCTTAGTTTGTATGCTTAGTAAAAGTCATGCTTTATCTTTCATAACTTTTACTCACTAATTAGTCATACCATTGGAAAAAAGTTGTAGTGATCTTTGGCTGCCTTCTTCAACTTTATCTTGTCAATATTTTTCTTGTTATGTTGTTTTTATTGATAACTATACTTGGTTACTTGGATTTACCCAATAAAGAGGAAGTTAGATTTCATTGGTATTTTCAAAACCTTTCATACTATGGTCAAATAACAATTTGACACCAAAGTTAAAATCTTACACTCTGACGATGGACAAGAATAAACCAATCGTGAATTAAGCTCTTACATCCAAATTCATGGAACACTTTAGCATTTTTCATGCACTCACACCCTGTAACAAAATGGCATGGCCAAGTGAAAACATAGGCACATCATTGAACTTGGAAGATTTATGCTTTTGCAAGCAATAGTTGCCAACTTCTTCTAGGTTAAAGCCTCCTCAACAGTAATATAGCTAATCAATTAACTACCTTCCTCCACCCTTATAAAATGTAAGTCTCCCTATGAAGCTCTATCAAAGGATTCCGAAGTATGGATCCTTGAAGGTTTTCGGACTCAATGCTATCCATGTCTACAATTGACCGTTGCAGACAAGTTATCATCAAGGTCCTTTACTTGCATCTTCTTGGGATATAATGCAAAATACAAGGGATATCAGTGTTATCACCATAAGACTAGAAATTTTTTATCTCATGGCATATTGTTTTTTATGAGAAGAATTTTTCTTTTGTAGAAACTGCTATAGCAGCTCAAGCCCAAGGCCCTTGGCTTGTTCTTAGTGTTGGAAATCCTTCTCTCTCCTCACTGCATTCGAATACCTCCCAACAAGTATCTCCCATGACCTCTTGTTGGAGATACATGTGCATATTGGGAATATATATATTCCCTATTTAGGACAATTATTATTCCAAGTATGTTAAGTTTATTTGAGAAAGTATTCTTGTGTTAGTTAGAATTATATTACATTAATTCTTTGTATAATTTCCTTTATGGTTAATCCTTCCATTATATAAGGATACCATATGTAAAGTTCTCTTTCAAGCCAATACACAACAGTTTCTCCCATTCTATGTCTTCTTCATTATCAACTTGTGACACACCTCTCTCTCTTACTTCCTTAAATATCTCAACTTTGCTTTCCATTCTCTCTCCTCATTTTGATCCCGATACTCACACAAGAAATGTGGCCAGCTCATCCTTACTCAACCAAATGATCATTTCCTCCCTATTTTCCATTAGATCGGACGTTGAAGTGATAATACCAGAGATCTGAGATCTTGTAATTCAACCCTCACTTTTAAACCCACGTGCTTCTCACACTAATGTTGAGCAGCCCAAACCACATCCTACCTCTACAACGTGTTCTCTCTCCTCTGCTCTCTCGGAAAGAGAACCTGCACTTATAGACCATTCTCACCACGATGACTTCATTGCCTCATCTCCACATGCAGTTGAAAACTTGCTTCAAATACCAAGTCTTCCCACTGCACCGGACACCCCATTCTCGACAGCCCCACCACTCCACTTTCTTCTTTCACTTCCCCTGCAACTTCTCATCCCACCAACCAGCCCGCACTTGTTCCGACTCATCCTATGACATCAATGGAGTTTGTTTGGAGTGCGTTGACTAGATCCCAAATATGCTCTACTACATTCTCACATCATTCTCTCGGTTCCCTAGTTCATGCATTGGAACATCCTAGATGAAAAGATGCCATGCACATTGAAATGGATCTGACCCACTACTGTAAGAATCGTTCCCACCTTGGTAATGGTTCAAGGATGGCACCTTCAACAATTTGATGTTGACAACACCTTCTTGCACAATAAGTTGCTCAAAACCAGTTTTTATGGAGCAACCTCCTGGATTTTCCATATCACGTCTACTCACTCGGGAGAGCCGTTTATGGCTTAATTGGTTCGACAAGCTCTCCTTCTTTCTTTTAAGTCGTGGCTTTCGTTGCTCTCCATTTGATCCCTCTCTCTTTGTATACAGCCAAGGGGTAACAACCATGTTTGGGTTTGATTTATATCGATGATCTTATAGTTACAGGAAGCACAACTTGTTTACTTTATCATTTCACTACTTGTTTGAGCAAAACGTTTCTTATCAAAGACTTAGGCAAGCTCCATTTCTTCCTAGGAATTCAGGTGCACAACAACCCTATGGGTTTGTTTCTTTCCCAAGAACGATATGCTCTTGACATATTGCGCTTTGCATAGATGAGCTTTAGCAAGCTCCTTCTACCCCTATTGCGTTAAAGCCTTCTAGCATTCTACATAGTAAGGCTCCTTTCGAACAATCCACCCTATTTTGATCCCTCCTAGGTGCTCTCCAATACATAACCTTAACCCGGCCTAACTTATCCTTTGCTCTGAATCGACTCTGCCAAAAGATGGTAGCACCAACTGTACTGGACTTCTCTGACCTTAAAGGTGTGCTACGTTACTTGCAAGGAACTTCCTCTCTTGGTTTGAGAATCTATTCCAACAACTCAATAAACCTCTATAGTTTTACAGACTCAAATTTATGCTAGTTATGTTGATAAAAGGCTCTTTACCACCGGTTACCTTCTTTTCATGGCGCAAATCTTGTCACTTAGAGCTTTAAGAAACAGCATTTTGTCTCAAAATCCTTCAACGGTTGAGTATGGGTCGCTGGCCTCTAGAACTGTTGAAGGTGTATGGATTTTACACCTTATTCACCATCTTGGCATTGGTATTTTTAGCCCCATCAAGTTGTACTACAATAACATGTCCTCGTTGCATCTCACAACCAAACCGGTCTTTCACAACCGCTCAAAACACTTTGAAATAGATTACCATTTCGTGCATGAGAAGGTTGCCCAAAGGTGCTCTTGTATATGATTTATTACTTCACTTCACCAACTGGCAAATTTCCTTACAAAACCACTAACCAAAGAAGCATTCGAACACCTAACAACGGTATACAACCATCTAAAATAAATTAACCTTACATGGGCTTTTCTAAAACAAAAACAAAAGTGGCTCTCAAGTATTTACGAAATTAATTTCACGGTCCCTAAGGAAAAAATTATATTGAAATAAAAGAAATCAAAAAGCAAGTTCTTTGATGGACTTACAAATTAATCAACAAGTTTGTTTTGAGGCTAGTGGTTCCACCATCGCTTGTTTCTCCAAATCAAGGTTTTTTAGTTGTAAACTTGCACCAACCTTTTCATGCAAACTTTGTTCTTTCTTACTTCCTAGACCTTTCAATCTCTCCATCATTTTTTTTTTCATTTGCTTAGCAAGTTAAGAGTTAAAAGATCTCATTACCTCTAGCTTTCCTTCTAAAACCTCCAAATTTTATGTTGCATGTGCTTTTTTTTTTCCCTTTCTAAAGCTTACAAGTTAGTGTACCAATCTACAACGGTCCATTTGTGAGTTTTAATTGTGGTGTAGTGCTAGGTCAACGCTCTAATACCACATGTAATGATCTTGATATTTCTTAACAAAAAACAATAACTTGCAAAAAAAGAATCTAACTAAATTACCATCCTATTAAGAAGTATGTCCTTAAATAATGCAAAATTTTAGTACACAATTTAAAAACTAATTGAAAATTGAGGATACTTTGTACTACTAATGTTTCATGAAGAGATGGTTACTACTTCAACTCTTATTGATAAAGGTATTTGTCTTGTCTAATTTTTTAGTGCCTTCACCCTAGCTCTTAAACCCCTTTTAAGTCTACATCTTTTTGTCATATCTTTGTCTTCCTATAATCTTTATCTAATCCTTATATTTATAGAATATTTATCTTACCTTTATCTTTTTGGAAGCTATATATCATCTTGACCTTTTTTTTTATTCTTGAATCATGACATTTAGTGACCTTTTTTTACAATGTTTCATTTTTTGAAAATATTTCTAGATTGAGTTACTTAAGTAGTAATTTGAATCATAAAGTGAACGATAATACTTAAGTTTTATTTATAAAGCATATTTTATGATGTATGGTCAACACAACAAGATATGAAATTCAAATAACAAAACATTAACCAATAACCTCCATTCTTACTTTGATGCTAGATGAGCTAGAGATTGTGATAACCGAAAATTAGTTGGAAGACTTTGTACTTTTCTTGGAACAAATATTATTTCTTGAGTTTCAAAAAACAAAAAATTGTTGCTTACTCTAATCTAGAAGTTGAGCTTAAATATCTTGTTGATGCTATTACAAAATTTATTTAGATAGAAGCTCTATATGTACAACAACCTTATCCTCCCACACTATGGTGTGATAACATATTAGTACTATATCTAACAACTAATTATGTTTCATGCAAGAACAAATATTATTTCTTGAGTTTCAAAAAAAAAATTGTTGCTTACTCTAATCTAGAAGTTGAGCTTAAATATCTTGTTGATGCTATTACAAAATTTATTTAGATAGAAGCTCTATCTGTACAACAACCTTATCCTCCCACACTATGGTGTGATAACATATTAGTACTATATCTAACAACTAATTATGTTTCATGCAAGAACAAATATTATTTCTTGAGTTTCAAAAAACAAAAAATTGTTGCTTACTCTAATCTAGAAGTTGAGCTTAAATATCTTGTTGATGCTATTACAAAATTTATTTAGATAGAAGCTCTATATGTACAACAACCTTATCCTCCCACTCTATGGTGTGATAACATATTAGTACTATATCTAACAACTAATTATGTTTCATGCAAGAAAAAAACATATTGAAATTAATTTTCACTTTATTCATGAGAGAATCAAAACAAAGAAACTTTTTGAATACTTAATCTCTTTTGTTGATCAAATAGCTAACACACTTTTACAAAAGGTCTCTCCTCTACTAGATCCAAGCTACTTCAAAACAAGCACATAGCGCAGAACGACTTGATAGCTTGTGGGGTGATTTTAGGATCAAGAAAAAAGTAGTCACATCAACAACACACGGTGAAAGAGGAGCAAAGCACGTGGATACATTATTCTATAAAAAGGACAAGCACGCATAATACACATGCAACACCACCAAAGCAAAAGATGCCTAATTCAAGGCGGCCGTGTGTACTACATGCGCTTTGTCTTCAACCTCTCACCTAAATACTTTCTCTTTCTCCATGGATCCTAAACATTCTAGTAAATGTTTGAAGATGATTTAAAAGGTGTTTAATTTAGAAAAAAAAAGGGCTAGTTAATTGCTATGGAAATTGAAAAGAACCATCAACTCCATTGATGAAATTTTAACTTAAAAATTCAAAAGTTTTAGGGTTCTTTATGCCTACCATTTTCAAAATCTTTTCTATATTAAGCCTCCATAACTATGAGCTAATTTGTATTTAGTTTTCAATCACTATAAAAAGGTAGTTCAATTGTACTCCAAAACCATCTAGAAATACAAAGTGTTCTTCAATTTGCTCTTTGTGTTCTTATTGTTTTATTTTTCTTGTATTTTTCTTTTTACAAGAATTTCTACAAATATTTTGTAGAATTTCTTATTTTAACTAACTATATATTCCATTGGTATGTTCTCTCTATTGCTTATTAGGGTTTTATGGGAATAAAAGAAGAAGAAAAAAAGACAAAGAGAAAACTAATGTGATCCGATACTAGTGAAAATATACTTTGATTGTGCTATCAACATAGAAAACTTCCAAATAGGAAAAAGAGTTTTTGGTTATGGAATCTATTAGTACGAAATTTATGGGTCATGATGGAGAGAGAAAGTCTTGAGAAATGATATCGTTGTCTAATTGTTATGAGTAAATCATGTGGAAGACTGATCTAGTTTAGTAGTTTATAAAAAGAGGAGAAAAGATCCAATATAGGCTATCTCGAGAACTTAGAACTAATCAGAAAAAATCAAATCATTAAAGTTCTTTTTCTGCAACAAGTTCATCAAAGTTTTAACATTATTGAGCATTTCTTTACTTTGCTACTTCGATTTATTATTGATTTGATTATTGGATGTTATGATTACTTGCTTAATTCTTATACCATTATCAAATATATTGTGTTGTATTTTTCATTCACAATTGGATTATGTTGGGTTTGAGATTGATCTTTTTGGGAAAAGATTGAATGTAAAAGTGGTTAACTTTAATAAGAAAACTAAAAAATAGTATAAGAGGTCTTTCTAACTTTTGGGTTATCGGATAATGTTTTTGATGATGATCTTATAAGTGTAATATTGATTTTTCTAGTTTCTAAATTATATTATGCCCATATTGTCATGTTCACATATTAAATAAATATTTCCCGTGCTTATACTCATTTATTATTGAGAGAAATATTACATTTATGATTATGGAAACAATTTTGAAATACATATGTTATATGGCTTTATGTGCTTATTTAATAGACCTTGTACTTTCATAGGGTTTTGATTTGATGCTCCAAATCTAACAGGCCAGGAATTAGGAAAAGGCCTAGAGTGGCATAAGTCTAGCATGTATCCATGTGAAGAAGATTGAAAGAAATTTAGCTTAGCCCTCACAAAGAAAAGGCTTACTTATAATGAGAAAGGCCTTGCCTGCATTCATGTTTAATAAAGAAAAGGAAGATGATGTTGTGTTAGCTAGGGTAGAAAGAAGAAAAAGGAAAGGAGCTGAGCAGTATGCGTGAGAATAACATGAAGAAAAAGAAAAGAAAAAGAGAGAGAAGAAAAGAAAAAAGGTGTCATATTCGACTGTTCTGCAATCCAACTATTCTACCTTATTTAATCTATCAGTTAATTGTTATGTATCTTAAGATCTTCTATAGTTGACCAATTCCCAAAAATGAGACTACTAAAGCTACTATTTAAAGAGACAAAAAACAAGTTTCAAGATGGGAGAGTGTATTATGCCAAATACGAGTATCTTGAAGAGTTTGCTTCTTACCTTAATGCTTTCACCAATGTCTTTCATATCAAACTGAAAAAGACAATAATGTCTTAGTCTCTTGAAGTAACCCCATATTCTTGCATGCCAATAAGATGTTATAAACATAAAGAATTAATAGAATTAAGGTACTCCCACTAAACTAGTTATATATACAACGATCTATCAAGTTCTCAACAAAACTACATGAAATGATAAAGCTATCAAATTTGAAATACCATTATCCTTGAGGCTTGCTTAAGGCCTTAAATAGATTTCTTTAGTTTACAAACAAACTTACTAGCATCTTTTTTTACAAGACCCTTAGGTTTTCCATATATATACTTCCTTATCAAGGACTCCATTCAAAATACAATCTTAACATTCACTTGGTGCAGTTCGATATCAAAGTGAGCCATTATTGTTATAATGACTCTAAATGAATCCTTGAAGGATACTAGTGAGAAATTCTCATCATAATCAACTCTATCTTTTTATGTGAATCCCTTAGCAACCAATCTAGCATTGAATCTATTGACCTTTTCAATGGAATCTTTTTGGTCTTGAATACTCATTTGCAATCAACAAAACTGCATCCTTCAAGTTGCTTAACTAAATACCAAACCTCATTATGCCTCATGGATTGCATTTCATCTTTCATGGCATTCAGCCAAAATTCTGACTATGGACTTGAAACAACCTCTATGTAGATCATTAGATCCTCTACATCCTAATATCATAACCATGTTCACCAAAATATACCATATAATCAAGGTTGATAGTTAACCTCCTTTCTCTAGTAGATCTCCTGACTGGCGAAGCAAAAATGATCTAATCTTGAGCCTACGGTTCCTTAATTGGGACAATATCAGTGGCATGTTCTTGTACATCCACATGTACTAGAACTAGTCCAATAGGATGCATGTTTCATGAAACAAAAGGATCAACTTCAATATCCACACAAGTAAACACCTTTACTCTCTATGGTTTGTGAAAATTCAGTTTTTTTTGCAACATTAAGCTCTAAGAATTTAGCCATTTATGAATCCACGATCCTAAGACCTCCACAAGAGTTATAGAATCGATACCCCTTGAAGTACTCTAGGTAAGACATAAAATAACATATAGTGATCCCTAGATCCAACTTCTCTAGAGTTGAATTATACAACCTAACTTCAACTAAGCATCCTTAAACTTTAATGTGGTTCAAACTAGGATTACGTCCCTTAAATAACTTAAATGGAGTTAACTAAATTACTTTAGTAGGGATGCAATTAAGAATATACATGGTAGTCTTCAGGCTTTTTCCTTAAAGAAATTTGGGCAAATTACTATCACTTATTATGTTTTTAACCATATCCATCAACGTGTTATTTTGCCTCTCAGTGACACCATCTGTTCTAGGTTCCCAAGCATAATGAATTATGCTACTATGTCTAAATCTTGTAAATATTAAGCAAATAGTCCTTTATATTGTCTTGTGTCACCATGCCTATAGGAATCTCACGACCTTTATACTCTTTCCCAATTGTTTCTTAACTTCAACCTTAAACACCTTAAACTACTTAAGGGATTATGACTTATCTTTAATTAAATACACATACCAATAATGTGAAAAATTATCTATGAAAGTAATAAAATATATATCACCCTACAAGGTTAGTCTATATGGACCATTTATATTAGTGTGAATCATACCAAACAACTTAGAACTATGAACTGCAATTCTCTTTTTTGTCTTAGTTAACTTGCCTCTACAACAATCTATACATATTTACAAATCCTCATCGAAAGTGGGTAAAATTTTTATTTTTATTAACCTTTGAATTCTCTCTTTCAAAATATGGCAAAGTATTTTATGCCACAATGTATATAATCACTCTTTAGACATCATCCTCTTAGGTACATTATGTTCAACATTCACAATAGCATAAATCTCATGTGGGGATAAATAAAGCTTATATAAACTATGATTCAAAGTGCAAAAACTAATAAGGTTCAAATCAAAACATACATTAATAGTGGAGTTTTTAACTTAAAAAGAATACCCTAATTTGTCTAATAAAGAATCTAAAACTAAATTCTACATAGTACATAGAAGATGTCATATAAGGTCATCCTAAAATTAGTCTCCAAAAGGAAGGATGACATTTGCAACAAGCTCTACATCAACCTTCATGTTGTTCCCCACAAAAAGGTACTTTTTATCCTGACTTGGCCTCCTTCAACTTACAAATCCCTAAATGGTAAACACTACATGGTTAGTGGTTGCATTATCCAACCACCAAGAGCTAAAGAATATTTCTACCATATGAGACTTACAAACATAAGCTAAAGAGCGATTACCTCTAACTAGGCACTTTCCCTTACTTTTCTTGAGCTTGGGATAGTCAAGCTTCTTATACTCCTTTACCTTACAATAAAAACATATGATCTCATTTGGTTTGACCCCAACAACCATTTGAGTTCTCCTCATCCTTATAACATTGCCTTGAGGGACTAATTCTCGAATAGTTAGTCCACCCCTTCTAGGCTTTCTATAACGCTGACGCCTAGGTTTCTTGTTTATACTAGAATTGACTTCTTGAGTAAACATAACAATATGAGACTTATTATTTTCAACTGCTTCTCCTTAACCATTGCTTAATCTACAAGCTCATTTGGTGTCCATTAATCATGTTGTACATAGTAATTTGTCTTAAGAATAATAAAGTTTACAAGGAGACTTGTTTGGTGAAATTCTATATGCAAGTGTACATGTCGAACAAGTAATATAATGATGAGTATAGATATCGTCCCATGAAAACTAGTGTTTACTAAACTAATTAATTACTAATGATGAACAACTCCTAGAATTTATCTAGCCAACGGAAATGGTAAATTATGAATTTAATAACTAAATTTAATCTAAACTTGACAAACGAAAGATGTTAGAGTATCCAATTTCACCTAATTACTAGGTACAAATGTTGATCATCTATGCTAGCAAGATTAATTCTACTTATATGATGGCAGAATTTCCTAATTTATTTACTATCCTATGTCTAGGTATAGTAAACCTATTTAGTTCATTAATCTAATATATCTCTATATGTGAATTGAAACAAACCAAATGCATTAGGATCTGTGAATATTCCTAGTTTACAATAAATCTTTCGATCATCTTATCACCAAAAGCCACACAAATAACACGGTATATGTCTATCTATATTAATCTATGGTTGCATATTACAAGAAGCAACTGCATGTTATTTCCTATCGGTCTTTAACATGCAAATCAAGTCATCTAGGTGGTAGCTAATCACCTAAAAGCATTAAACTCCGTAACATGCAACTTCACATTCATAAAATATCTCACAAAATGTAAATAATCATAACATTCATACATTATAATTAAGTTCCATCATAGCTCTAACACACTAAACTAAAACAACATATTTAAATAAACTAAATTAGTGCGAAAATGTGAACAAAACATTCTAGAATTTAAAAACATTAAAGTTGTCACCAAATGTCTTCAAATCACAAAATAGATTGCATAAATCTGCACTTTAGGAGGAGGAAGAGGTTCTATCTGAAAACAGGATGAACTGCCACAACACCGTGTAGATTTGACTCAAGGATGACTGGGGGCTGTTGAAAGTATGCTAAAATTGGAAAAATGGGACCTAGATGGTGTTTGGACGTTCCAAAGTCCCTTTTTAGTGGATTATACCGACAAACTCCAAACAGAAGAGACCGGTTGGCATTCGCATGGCCAGCCTCTCTCTTCTCCCTCTTTCTTGCCCAAAAACACACTTAGATGGATTTTCTCTCTCCTGGGTCAGTCAGCTTTCACACGACCGCCCCTTCTCGTGACCTCCTCTCTCTTTTGGTTTCTCTCCTCCTTTTTTACATAATAGCCTAGGTCTCACATGTTTCCTTCTTTTTCGTAATTTACCCATTCACCCGTTTCCTTTGTCTTTTTTTCTCTTTCTTTGTGTGGGTCTCTTTTGACTTTGCTCATTCCTTCTATGCTTCTTTTCTCATTTTTCTTCTATTTTTTCTCATTTTTCTTCTATTTTGAGTGTGCTGCATAAAATAACAAAATATACATAAATATAATTAAATATAAATATAATTTAATAGAAATTATATTAAACATTACCTAAAATAATTAAAATAACTCTATATAAAATAGAGTTATCAAGACTATTTAGAACCTTATGAATTATGATTACATAAAAAAGAATAACATCCACCTTATTGAATTTGGCCTTAAACTTAATCACCTCCATGGTATAATTCCTTATGAGCATAGATCTATCATACTTAGGTCAAATAATTCTTGCAAAAGCTTCCTAGCTAGAACATTAATGGGTGGTGTATACTATTTCTCCATTGCCTCTAGAAATTCCTTAGCAATGGCATCAGTGGGTAAATTCACTTGAAGGTAATCCTTAATCGTCCTCTACATTGTCAATAGACAAAAGTCATTCTTTCTAGCCTATGTAGCATACTTATTTTTATACTCTTTTGTGCTAGTCTTAGTAGGGTTCTTTGGCTTATCAATAGTGAATACTAAATGCAAATCAAAAATTCAAAAAGTGAAGCAAAGATCAGCCAACCATTTTTTGAAGTTCAATCCAGTCAAGATCTCTATGGTTATTATGCAATTGTTGATCGTGAAGATGGTTATAATGCATAATGTATAATAAGAACACATAGTGAGTAAACTAGAAGAGAGTTTCATAAAAATTATCATATAAATGTTTATTGGTAGTAAACAAGACATACCATCTCAAAACTCTCCACACAACAACCAACACAAGGAATGACCAATTCTCACAATCCATCACTTATGGGTGTATGGACTGTTAAGACTAGTCTAAACCTAGGCATGCTAGCTATGTAACATTCAAATCCTAATACATAGTCACCTCTTGTGGGAGTATAACAATATATTACGATCATACTCATCCACAGTACAAGAATAAAGTCCTAAAATCCAATCAAACTATGCCATCATAGTGGTTGCAATCCAACTGAATCACAAGACCCTTGTGTACTTAAGAAATCCTTTCAAATGCATACAAGCACAATCCTATGACCTAACCAAGTTGTGCCACTATGGTGGCCATAACCTAATCAAGCCATGAGATCAACTTAGGCTATGGGACACAATATATGTTGGGTTTTATGGCTTAACAAGAAGGGGGGTTGAATTGTTCTTGTACCAACTATTCTTACCAAAAATTCTAATTAATTACTTTAGTAATTATTGAGATAATATGCAATCAAACAGAGATATTTAATCTAAAATAGAAAGCAAAAGAATCAACACCCAATTTACCACAGTGGTTTGGCAATCTACCTTAGAGTCCTACGTCCACCCTCTTCTCCTTCAATCCAACTGATTGAAGTCAACTTTACTCAACCTAATTAGGAGAATACGTTCTCCCAAATCCAAATAATTCCTTCTTAAAGGAATTATTAAATCTGAATACAATTAGTGATCAAAAGATCATTTACAATAACAAATCCCCAAATAATATGTTAGTTTATGGGATATTGCTGATCAAAGGAGCTATTCAAACAAATATATCAAGATACAAAGCTCCTATCACGAAATCCCCAAATTGGAGAAATTAGGGTTTTGGATTTTCCTTAAGATTTATGTGCAGAAAATGTTTATAAGTGAAATCAGCATATAAATGATGTTATACAAGCTATGAATGATGATATTATCAAAGATTAAACTTAATAGTCGAATATCACCGAAAGCTTATGAACCACCGAATGATGTATGATCTTGAATCAAATGGTAAGTAAGCTGAATATAGTATCTTCACAAAGAGAATGCTTCAAGATAGAGGTCAAGCGATCAATCAAAACCTTCACGTGCACATCTCTTTATATAGAAGCAGATCTAGGGTTTTCTTTTTGAGTCAAACCTGAACCATAGCTTTCTTCCCATTAAGAATAGTAGGCTATCCATCAAATCAGCCTCATTTCAACCTTTTGATTCAAAATCCGACCATTCTGATAGCCCGTCTCCTTCATATTCATCCTGTTGAAGCTTCGGCGCTTGAGAGAGATGAAGGCAACATCGGGGTGAGAATGAAGTGGCTAAGGCATGACCCCTCGAGAGATAAGCGTCTCTTATGTGCCCTTAAGTGAGATGATGTCATAGCCAGCTAGTGTATCAAGGAAGCTTCTGATGTGATCAAGACAACACCGTAACAGGAAGTCTCTGATAATGATCAATACGACACCGTAATAGGAAGCCTCTGATAATGATCAATGCGACACCGTAATAGGAATGGGATCAGGCAGGCTAACATGAACTTAGGTCGCACCTATATTCTCACAGTCCAGTAGCAAAAGTCTAGTCCAGTAATAATATATATTCAGCATGTATATTCGGTCCAATATCAACACGGTCCAATATCAATGCATTTATAATGTATTGCATATATTGAACTTAGGCTAATATATTGTTCCTGCAATTTCACCAAACCAAGTATCATATTCCTAAAATATATTCAAGTATATTTCATATTTCTTGAAGAAATATTTAAATAATCAATATATTCATATAATTAACATTTATTTGAATATATGTCACAAATACTTTAAGAATACATTTTATAAGAAAATGTAGGAACTCGGTTACTTTATAATATCATTAATTGATATTATAATTTGTACACCTTTTACTTCCTATAGTTTTTCTTTTTGCATAAAAAAAAACATAATTTGAGAATTGATATCTACAAGAAAATACTTTTAGTCATAACAAAACCCTATTTTCCAACAATCTCCCCCTTTTTTATGATGACAAAATATATTTCAATATTATTGCACATGTCATCAAATATCAATTATGTTTTTCAAAAAGAACACAACTCATCATTGCATCATAGATACATTTTTATGATCAAACGCATGTCTCCTATACATGTGACTAGCAGATTTTGAAAGTTTGTATAGAACATGCAGAAATTTGGTTAAACAGGGGTGATATGTATATGTATCCCACATTCTGCACTAATAGTCAAAAATGAGACTTCACATGTGCACACTATTCTCTTCCCCCTTTTGTCATAAGCAAAAAGAATAATTATGCAAGTAAGCAGGACAAGATACAGTAACAAAAAAAATGAGCAAGCAACAACGGAATAGAGAGAAGAGTAGGGTACTAACCAGAGGCTGTATGAGTGATATTAGAGCCGCTCCCCCTTAAATCAAGTAGTTTGAAGAACAGTAAAAAAATATAGAGATAGCAATAATAAACAGTTCAAAGATTTTCAGGAAGTAACATGCCAAGTTCTCATCTAAGAGCATAAAATCTATCCTTTGGTAAAGGTTTGGTTAAAATATCGGCAATTTGATGATCAACACTCACAAATTCAAACATAGTATCACCTTTTTGAACATAACCTCGAATAAAATGATGTCTAATTTCTATATGCTTTGTTTTAGAGTGCTAAATAGGATTCCTAGTGAGATTTATAGCACTTGTGTTATCACATTTTAGTAGAACTCTATGTGATAAGATTCCATAATCCTCTAACTGTTGTTTCATCCATAAGATTTGAGCACAGCTACTATTCGGCTTCAATAAAAGAGAGAGCTACACAATTTTGTTTCTTGGAGTGCCAAGAAATAAGCATATTTCCAAGATAGTGACATCCACCACTTCTACTCTTCCTATCTAGTTTGCAGCCAGCATAATTAGAGTCACTAAATGCATGCAAATCTAAAGTGGTGTCTCTAGGGTACCAGATTCCTAAGGAAACCATGTCTCTAAGATATCTAAATATCCTCTTAACAGTAACTAGATGTGGTTCTTTAGGATTGGATTGATATCTAGCACATAGACACAAACTAAACATGATATCTGGTCTGGATGCAATCAAGTATAGTAAAGAGCCGATCATGCCACAATACAATTTTGTATCTACACTAATTCCATCTTCATCATTAGATAATGATAAAGAAATGCTCATTGGTGTCTTCATTGGTTTAGAATCATGCATCTTGTATTTCTTAAGCAATTCATTTGTATATTTGGTTTGACTTATAAAAGTCCCTTTGTTGGTTTGTTTGATTTGCAATCCAAGAAAGTATGTTAATTCACCCATCATACTCATTTCAACTTCACTTTGCATGCATGCAGCAAATTCTTTACATAGTTTAGAGTTAGTAGAACCAAACACGTTATCATCAACATATATTTGAACAATCAAAATTTCTTTTTCTTTGTTCTTTATAAATAGTGTGTTGTCCACATTTCCTTTTTTGAAATTATGATTAATTAAGAATGAACTTAATTTATCATACCAAGCCAGTGGAGCTTGTTTCAACCATATAAAGCTTTTGATAGTTTAAAGACATGGTTTGAGTAAATTGGATCTTCAAATCCAGGTGGTTGTTTAACATATACTTCTTCCTTTATAATGCCATTCAAAAATGCACTTTTGACATCCATTTGAAATAAGGTAAAGTTCATACAGCAAGTAAATGCAAGTAGGATCTGAATAGCTTCTAATCTAGCTACAGGTGCAAATGTTTCATCATAGTCAATCCCTTCTTCTTGACTATATCCTTGTGACACTAATCTAGCCTTATTTCTAGTGATGGTATCATTTTCATCTAGTTTGTTCTGAAATACCCATTTTGTGCCTATGACCGGATGATGCTTTGGTCTAGAAACTAGATTCCAGACCTTGTTTCTTTCAAACTGATTCAATTCTTCTTGCATAGCAAGAAGCTAGTTTTCATCCTCAAGAGCCTCATCTACTTTCTTAGGCTCTACTTGAGATAAAAAGGCTTGATGTTCACATGTGTTGTGAACCTGAGACCGTGTGCTTACTCTAACATTTGGATCACCTATAATGTGGTCGTGATCTACTTCATTCCTTACTCTAGGAAGGAAAGGTTCTCTAGTTTCAAACTCCCCCTCAACTTCAGCCCTATTTGGAACACTTTTGGTTCCACAACTTGCTTCGTTTTCTAGGATGCTTTGGCATTCATCCTCAAACTTAACATGAATTGACTCTTCTACAACTAAAGTGTGTTTGTTAAATATTCTATATGCTTTACTTGTATGAGAGTATCCAAGAAATATTCCTTCATCACTTTTGGAATCAAATTTCCCAAGTGATTCCTTTCCGTGAGTCAAGACAAAACATTTACTTCCAAAAACATGAAAATATGAAATGTTTGGTTTTCTTTAAAAGAATAACTCAAAGGGTGTCTTTTTCAAAATAGGTCTTATTAATGCACTGATTTGAAATATAGCAGGCTGTGTTTACAACTTCTCCCCAAAAGCGTTTTGGAAGATTGTATTCACTCATCATGGTTCTAGCATCTCTTGAAGTGTTTTATTTTTCCTTTCAACAACACCATTTTGTTATGGTGTTCTAGGAGCTGAAAAGTTGTGTGAAATACCATTTTCTGAACAAAATTTTTCAAAAAGTTGGTTTTCAAATTCTCCACCATGATCAGTCATTATTTTTATAATTGAAAAACCTTTTTCATTTTGAATCATTTTACAAAATTCAACAAACTTTTCAAATGCTTCATCTTTCCTAGCAAGCATATATGTCCATGTGAATCTAGAATAATCATCTATAACAACTAAGATATATTGTTTACCATTCAATGTTGCTGTTCTCATAGGACCGAAAAGGTCCATGTGCAATATTTCTAATGTTCTAGATGTGCTCACCACAAGCTTCGATTTGAAGCTACTTTGTGTGTGTTTGACCTTAATGCATGCTTTACATATTCTATCATTGTTGAATTCTAGAGAAGGAAGACCTTTTACTAAATTGTACTTATACAATTTTTCTATCAATCCTAGACCCGTATGTCCTAGCTTTCTATGCCACAACCAAGCATCAATATTTCTATTTACAACCAAACATGTTTGTTCAACATTCATCTTGCTCAAATCAAGCACATAGATTGTATTTCCTTTTTCCAACAATTTTATGGTCAATATACTTAACAAGACAACTTTCTTTTCCAAATTTTATTCTGAATCCTTTATCACACAATTGACTTATGCTAAGTAAGTTAAATTTTAGCTCATCTACAAGCAACACTTCAGATATGAGTAGGGTGTCAGAGTTACCTATTGTTCCCATTCCTCTTATTCTTCCTTTGGAGTTATCTCCAAAAGATACTGTACCTCCATTTTTCAACTCAAGCATTGAGAAGAGCTCCCTCATCCCAGTCATGTGTCGAGAGCATCCGCTGTCCAAAATCCACATGTTCTTGAGCTTTTTGTTCCTTACCTGTGCCTTCATATCCTGCAGAAATAAATTTAATTGTTGGAGTGCTTGGTACCCTTTTTACTTTGGGTCCATGAGTGTTAGTTCGACTTAGATTTTTGTCAGTCTTAGGCAACCAAAGTTTCTTTACTTTGTAAGCCTTTCTAAGTCTTATGGGACATTTATCAAAATCATAACCAAAATAACTATAGAAAGAGCATTTATTTTTATGCAGCGGAATTGAACATTTTCTTTCCTTAAAGAAATGAGTAAATGATTTTGATTTATCATTCAATTTATACCTTAGTCCCGCCTTATCATATATACCTCTTTAAGAATTTAAAATTCTGTCTAACATGCAACTACCATTTGTAAATTTCTATAACAGCAAGTTACTTGCATCAAGTTTTGATTTCAAGTCACAGTTTTCTTTTTCTAATTCACGGATTCTATTTTTAAGATTTTCAGCACATACATGTGAATTATTTTCTGCATGTATTTCAATATCAGAAGATGCACTAACACCACAGAAAGTTTCTGTTCCTAATTGCATGTTTTCAGATTTTCCTTGTTTTTCATACATATCATTCATACAAGCATCATACTTCATATATGCATTAGCAGAAATAACAATGTCATCATTCAAAGAGATCACAACATTTTTCTTTACATGCAATAGGTTCTGTACTTTGTTTGTCAATACAATCAATTTTTTGTACTGAAGTCAAATGTTTCTGTTTTTTAAATTTATTTTTTGCTTTTAAATTTTTGTATTTATCTTTTAATTTATTTGTATATTCAACTAGGTTAGAAAATGCAGTTTCTAATCCATAATTTATTTAAAGAAACAATTCAGAATCGTTTACCTCATGATCTTCTTCCTCAAAAGTTGTTATTGCATTAGGCATAGATGTGCAACCTCTTCTTGAGTTTCTTCATCAGATGAGGAGTTCTCATCATCCCAGGCAGTAATCATTACCTTTTTTTTTATTCTTGTTGTTTCTCTTCTTAATTGTCAGACAATCAATCTTCATATGTCCTGGTTTCCTGCATTCATAGCACACATTCTCCCTAGGTTTATTTAATTCTTTTCTCCTATTTTGCCTTATGTTTTTTTTTTTAAATCCTCTTCTTAGAAATTTTCTAAACCTTCTAGTTATAAGAGCTACTTCATAATTTTCTGACTTTTCTTCTTTAACCTTTTCAACTTCTACTTTAAGTGCAAGTGATCTCTTATTTTCCTTTTCTTTCTTTCTTCTCATAAGCTACTTTCATGAGTCTTAAGAGAACCTAGCAGATCATCTAAGGTCAGCACCTTTAGGTCATGAGCTTATTCTATAGCCATCTTTTTAGGATCCCAACTCTCGGGTAAGGATATTAACATTTTTCTCACCATTTTCTCATTTATATAGGTTTTTCCTAATAATTTTAGTTCAGAAATAATTTCAGTAAACCTACCAAACATATCACTAATAGTTTCAAAATCTTTCATAACAAATAGTTCATAGTCATGTGTAAGCATATTAACCTTAGAAGACTTTACCTTTTTAGTTCCTTCAAAAATGACCTCTAACTTATTCTAAATTTCTTTACTAGTGGTACAAGAGGACATTTTGTTAAACTCATGTGCTTTAAGACCACTATAGATCATATTCATGGACTTAGCACTTAACCCCATTACTTTAGCTTCATTTTTTGACCATTCATCGGTTTCAGGTAATGTAATACTCTTCCTGATTACTTGCCAAGCTTTTGGATCTTGGCCTATTATGAAGACTTGCATTAATTTTTTCCAATGCCTAAATTAATGCCATCAAACAAGGGAGGTTTATTAAACCTCATAACAGCTAACCCTTTTTCAGAAGCCATAATGTGGATCTACTTTAGGATGTTAGTCCTTTTAATCAAAGAACCTGGCTTTGATACCAATTGTTGGGTTTTATGGCTTAACAAGAAGGAGGGGTTAAATTGTTCTTGTATCGAACTATTCTTACCAAAAATTCTAATTAATTACTTTAGCAATTGTTGAGATAATATGCAATCAAACAAAGATATTTAATCTAAAATAGAAAGCAAGAGAATCAACACCCAATTTACCACGGTGGTTCGACACTCTACCTTAAAGTCCTACGTCTACCCTCTTCTCCTTCAATCCAACTGATTGAAGTTAGCTTTACTCAACCTGATTAGGAGAATACGTTCTCCCTAATCCAAATAATTTCTTCTTAAAGGAATTATTAAATCTGAATACAATTAGTGATCAAAAGATCATTTACAATAGCAAATCCCCAAATAATATGTTAGTTTATGGGATATTGTTGATCATAAGAGCTATTAAAACAAATATATCAAGATACAAAGCTCCTATCACGAAATCCCCAAATTGGAGAAATTAGGGTTTTGGATTTTCCTTAAGATTTATGTGCAAAAAATGTTTATAAGTGAAATCAGCACATAAATGATGTTATACAAGCTATGAATGATGATATTATCAAAGATTAAACTTAATAGTCGAATATCACTGAAAGCTTATGAACCACCGAATGATGTATGATCTTGAATCAAATGGCAAGTAAGCTAAATATAGTATCTTCACAAAGAGAATACTTCAAGATAAAGGTCAATCGATCAATCAAAACCTTCACGTGCACATCTCTTTATATAGAAGCAGATATAGGGTTTTCTTTTTAAGTCAAACCTGAATCGTAGCCTTCTTCTCGTTAAGAATAGTAGGCTATCCATTAAATCATCCTCATTTTAACCTTTTGATTCAAAATCCGACCATTCTGATAGCTCGTCTCCTTCATATTCATCCCGTTGAAGCTTCGACGCTTGAGAGAGACGAAGGCAACATCGGGGTGAGAATGAAGTGGCTAAGGCATGATCCCTCGAGAGATAAGCGTCTCTTATGTGCCCTTAAGTGAGATGATGTCGTAGCTAGCTAGTGTATCAAGGAAGCTTATGATGTGATCAAGACAACACCGTAACAGAAGTCTCTGATAATGATCAATACGACACCGTAATAGGAAGCCTCTGATAATGATCAATGCGACACCGTAATAGAATGGGATCAGGCAGGCTAACATGAACTTGGGCCGCACCTATCTTCTCACAGTCCAACAGCAAAAGTCTAGTCCAATAATAATATATATTCAGCATGTATATTCGGTCAATATCAACACAGTCCAATATCAATGCATTTATAATGTATTGCATATATTGAACTTAGGCTAATATATTGTTCTTGCAATTTCACCAAACCAAGTATCATATTCCTAAAATATATTCAAGTATATTTCATATTTCTTAAAGAAATATTTAAATAATCAATATTCAAATAATCAACATTTATTTGAATATATGTCACAAATACTTTAAGAATACATTTTATAAGAAAATGTAGGAACCCATTTACTTTATAATATCATTAATTGATATTATAATTTGTACACCTTTTACTTCCTATAGTTTTTCTTTTTGCATAAAAAAAAACATAATTTGAGAATTGATATCTACAAGAAAATATTTTTAGTCACAACAAACCCTATTTTCCAACAATATACATTACTCACAATCTAAATGTGCAACTCAAATTTAGAAGATTGAGGCACTAGTCTCTAAGTTGCACCTAAGTAACACTATAACTGTTGCATAAATCGTATGCTAAACTAAAGTGACCTAATAAAAATTTGAATAAGTGCATAACATTCAAGAGGCCATAAGATAATTGTCAAACAAGCAATCATGACAAGCTAGCATAAAACTATAGTAAGTAATAAATCAAACAATTTCATTCAAATCATCAATCAAAAGCGGATAATTATCTAAAAGTAATTGCACCATAATCTTCTAAATAGAATTAGAAAATTTTTGCCATTACACACTGCCAAAAGAGACTATCGGCCAATATGGCTAGTTTAAGTAGTTCAACCCAAAATTGGCCAATTCAATCCATATCAACTGGTTTAGCTTGATATGGTTGGTTCAACATCCAGCTGGCCAGTTCTTTGGTCGATGGAGTCACCATCAGGATTGATCAGACAACCGGCCAACCAGATGCCAAACCGGTCAAAGTACTTTTCCAATCACTTAAAAAACTAGTAAAACCCTTTTGATGACAAAGTCAAAAAGGTGGGTTGAAAGTGTTTTTTACAATCACTTAAATTGTTTGTATGCCTTTAAGTTTTTGTATACTATATTTTATTAATGTAAATTTACATTTTTACCAACAAAAAAAAAATTGCTTGTATGCAATCTTTGTCTACAATCTTGAATCTTCAATTTGTATTGTGGTTATGATTTGAAGTATTTGCTTGTTTAATCTAGTTTGAGTAGCAAAGTGGTTTTATGTTGAGTAAAAATTGATTTCATATACCATATTATCATAGTTTAAGTTTTACAAAATATCAATACCAAATTGTATTGCTAATTGATTGAAAATCTTCATTCAAATTGTTGTAGTTCATGAATTAAAGGTTTATCTAAATCACATCTTTGCTAAATTAGTCATGACCAAAGATTTGCTCTCATTGTTTGATGCTCATGGATAGGTTGACTAAACATTGTTATAAAAATGTGTAATAAGTAGTGCATTGAAATAGTTAGAAAACTAGCAAGCTAGGATTAAAAACCTAATTTCCTTCTCTTAAATTGGTTTAGGGACCCAACATTAACCAAATTGGTTAAAAGATAACAAGGAATATAAACATATACTATTGAGCCAAACCTTTTAACAAATTCCTATGCATTTGTGTGATTGTTTTTGTTTATGCTTTATTATTAATTATTGTTAGAAAACTACAAAATTGGAAACAATCATTTCAACACCCCCCTACCTCCGCTCCCTTAACCCTTGAAGGCCAAGGGCAAGATTGATTAGGGAGGTTAAAGTCCTAGAAAATCTAAGCAAAGAAAATAAACAAGTAATCAACTACACCTGCGACCTCCATTCATTCATCTCTCATTCAATCAAGCCATAAAGAAAATCTGAAATTCCCACTTAGATGTGAAAAGCTGAGGAAATTTGAAATGAAAAAAATAAATAGGTAATACACTACTCCAAGCTAATGACAATCTCTTTAATCAAGTCAGAAAAAATATCTAAAGTTCCTACTTAGATCTAAAAAGCTGATAAAATCCGAACTAAAGAAAGTAAATAGTTAATAAACTACTCCACGACCTCCATTCATTCATCTTTACTTCTTAAGGCACAAAGAAAGGAAAAACATAATTTTTCAATGTAACTTGCTATGATACATTGATACAAAATAAAGTGAAATAAAACAAGTGCTTTGGTATAAGTTGAAGGCAGTAGGTACCAAATCCAAGAAAGGAGAAAAGCCAAAAATTGTGGAAAACCAATAAGTTGTGATTCTCCTATTCAAAGAAAATACAAAATAAAACATTCTTATAAGTTGTGATAATAGACGCCTATAAAAATAATAAAAGATACTAAAAATCCTACATAAACGCAATTACAAGTCAGCCATTGGGTTTAGGCCTTAATCTATCATATGGGATACACCTATATGTCTAATAATAATTTTTAAAGTTATACATATTTAAGTGTCTATTTTCTTTATGTAATTAGTTATCATGTGAGAAATTTCAAGGTTACTTCTATATAAATAAAAATAACAATATATATTGTCAGAAATAAGAGATTTAACGCAAGTAAATTGACCCAATTTGCTGGCTTGCTTTCTTTCTCTTGTTCTATGACATGGTATTAAAAACGGATTTTCACTCTTTGCATCCAAAAAGCCAAATCAAGTTTGAGCTATGATTTTAAAATTTGCTTTAAGCCCCTTAGAATTATGAAAAAAGTGGCACTTATAGTAAAATTTGTTCAAACACGGTCCCCCAAGGCTCAAACTTGTTCATACACACTCGAGATTTTGAAATTGCCCCTACTTTATCGAAATTACCATTTTCCCTTCGATATTTTTGCAATTTACCATTTTGCTACCATCTTTCTGAAAATTCCCAAATTGCCCCTAAACTGTAACCACTCAATATGTCTTGTCCTATCAAGAATAGTTTTTTAAGAGTGTCCACCTTGACTTAATAGCAAAAAGTCAAGGAGTACCCTATCTACCTCATTTTTATGTCGCGCATGTGTTTTGGTGATTGTTAATGAGTGAAGGTGTTTTGGTAATTTTCAATTGACTCTTTTAATGAGTGAAGGCTGCTCATTGGTTCAGTTTGTGCTTGTGGGGTGTCTGGTTGTTATGAATTCTAGTCCCAACCGCAACCAGTATCCGTTGGTTAGGATTTATTTTCACTAGTTACGAAGTTTCAGTTTGTTAAGATATTTCCATTTGTTATTCTAGCCCTATTTAAAGAGATCTTAATCTCTATTGTAAAAAACCTAGTTCCTTCAATTGCTTGTCTCCCTTCATGAGATTGCAAATAGGTGGCATCTCTCTTTATAAGATTGCAATTTTCACAACTGAGGGAGATCAATATATAATTCATTCATTAACCGAAAGATCTCTACAAAATTTTCATTTATCCTATTTATACATATAATTTACTGTTTTGGCTTAACACTACTTGACCAATCCAACCAACCTATAACAATGTGATTCACGATGGGCAAAAGAGAGAGAGCTTTGGCTACAACATGTGGATAACAAGATAGTTAGCCAACAATATTAGTGTTTTAATAAAAAACTAGTATTTCAACAATTTTATTTTCAAAAAATGCATGTTTTAAAGGTGCTAAAATTAAAATGTAAGAAAGTAAAGGCAGGAACATAAAGGTATTAGAATTTAAAAGCAAAAAGTAAACTTGAAGTAAAAGAAATATAAAGAACAAGAAATGTAAAAGTTAGAACAATAGAAAACTGTTTGTCTTGTCTCAAGGGCGTCCTCTCTTTTTACAAACGACTTATTAATCTCTATTTATAGAGAAAAAAGAAAACGCATCATTAAATCAAGTCAACATAACCCTTTTGAAACTAAAAAAACTATAAATTAGTATTTTTGAACTAACAAAACAATAATATAGTCTTTTGGAAACAACAAAATAGTATAAAATGTAAACGCCACTTGTTAAGGATTTTTTTTTTCAGTGAAACTACTTTAGACACTTGTCAAGATATTTTTTACAATGTAACTTTTGGAAACTAACATTCTTATCCTTTGACTAGTTTGATTGAGCTTGATTTTCTTTTAGTTTGAATAGGCTTGGACCTACCTACATCACACAATTCCTACAAATGTGGGATAGTGATTTCACCGTTCAACCTAGATGTCTTGTCACGTGATCAATTAGCTAATCTCATAACAGGTGGAAATATGTCAGGTTTTGCAAGATTCATTTGAGAAGGTGACCAAAAGTCATGTTTTTAACTTAAAACAGGTTTTGAATGACCTTAAGCTGGTCTAAGGGGAAGACAACTGATTTGTATGTTCAATTGAAAAAATTTTTCTGCGAACTCAAAACGCAAGAAAATCCGATTCGCTGCAATTGTAGAAATTGCACATGCGGCATCAATGATGCTCTCTAGGGAAGAGATCAATAGAATAATACCTAGAAATTTTTGCTTGGCCTACTGAAAGACCACCAAAACCTTAACTAAAATCTTATCTCATGAGAAGCTACCTTTTCTTGAAAAGACATATGCCTTGACCAAGCAGGACTCGCACCAACACGGTTTCGACATAAACAAGGATCATAAGAGAGATGACTTGGCATTTTTAGGGGTTTTGCATCATGGGAATGGACCAACTAGCGGCAGCACGTCACAAAACCCTCATATGCAGGAAAATGACGTAGTTGGATTTGAGTCAAGTGGGCAAATGGAATTTCAGCCCAGGTCAAAATTGGGCCTTCTAGTTGGGCCACACAATCAACAAGTGTAACTTTTCAAATAGTTCATGCATGCATTAAAAAAATCTCAGTTGAATGCAACTATGGAGTTGATTAGATGCCTCACGAGTGGCCATAGTCTTGGTCTGAAATTTTCATCCTCCTCCAAGTTAGTGTTAATGACTTATTATGACTCTAATTATAGCACATCATAAGATGTTCACCATGGGTTTTTACATAAAGCTTGAAGAATTTTTAATTTCTTAGAAAACTAAGAAGCATCATGTTATATCATTACCATCTACAGAGTTTAGAGATAGAGCAATGACTGATACAACAACAAAGATAGTTTGAATTATGCAATTTTTTAAGGATTTTGGCATAATTATTAAATATAATTAGTTATCTTGTTTTGTGACAATGAAACAACAAAAAATTAGCAAACTATCCTACCAATTATGAGTGAACCAAGCATGCAAAGATAAATTGTCATTCATACTATAGACAAGATAAAAGAAGGAATCATTAAGAAAAGCCACATTTTAACAAAAGAGTAGCTTGTAAATTTATTGATATTGACACTTTATAGTAATCAACACTAGTATTTTTTTTTCAAGCTTGAATATTTGACTTATTTAAATCTCTAACTTGAGGGAAAGACACAATATTTTTAATTTGATGAATTGGATCTTAACTTTTTCTAAAATTTACACTATAATATTATACATAATTAAGAGTTTATTTTCCCAATATAATTAGTAACCATGTAGAATTCTAAAGTTATTTTGGCATAAGTAACAGTAATAATATATGTTATAAGACATAATAAATTAAATATAATTAAATTCACCCAACCTTTTAACTTTCTTTCGTTCACCCTACTTTTTAATTTTCTTTCTTCTTTCTTATTAGAAATTGAAGGGCCCAACTAAAACACAGAAATCTTCCAACACTTCTCCGCAGTCTCACGTTGGGCGCGGTGAGAGGTGGGACCAGTCTAAAGGGACCACACCCAGGTAGGCAAGACACAGGACCGGCTCCGATACTATATTAGAAATTGAAGGGCCCAACTAAAACACAGAAATCTTCCAACACTTCCCCGCAGTCTCACGTTGGGCGCGGTGAGAGGTGGGACCAGTCTAGAGGGACCACACCCAGGTAGGCAAGACACAGGACCGGCTCCGATACTATATTAGAAATTAAAGGGCCCAACTAAAACACAGAACTGTACAATAGTGGGTTGCTAGCGGAAGTTTATAAGGCCAGACTCTCCTGTCGCCTTACCCAATGTGGGGCTGAATATTTTAATCTTCCTACACTTCTTTCCTTTATAATAAGTCTTTTATGCTTAGAAATGGTATCGTTACTTAGAAAGTCATTGCATCGATAAGTATCATCCGAATGGGTGTTACAACTAGTGCCTTACCGACGCCCTTCGCCTCCCTTGGAAGGGTTCAATTTTATGGAAGTATCAAAATCCCCTCTCAACAACAAAACCTCAGGCGGGACTTGAGCCAGCAAGGAAGACTAACATCGTCTACCAAGAAGCTTAATCCCGGGTAAGTGCTCCGCCCTCTTCACAACCTGCAGTTCGAGACCGCAGTCTTGAATAGTGCAGCGAACTCTCACTTGACGAATATTTCTTGTTCGATTCCACTTCTTTGTGTACCTTGGACTTTTCAGTTTAATGGGTAGGCCTCAATTTCATTATAGAAAGAGTTTGGGGCTCCATATGGTTAGAATTCTCAATCCGTTGGTGGGTTTCCTCGATTTGTTTGGTAATACAGAGTTTCACTGATAATGGGGATTAGAAATGAACTCTCTATATTTATTGGGTCCTAGACTAGTTCCCAAAATATCGTCTTTCTTCATCGTTTCACGGAAATTTTGCGACAGTGGGTTGGATGGTGATAAGGTTGATAATGGGTTTGGATGCGTTGAGGAACCCTTGAAAGGAACGTGGGGATGTTCGGACTTTGATTCCATTTCTTATGGAAAACCTGATGAAACCCGAGTCCAGGGACATTTCTCTGCGAGGATGGGATTTTTTGACAATGTAAAGATTGATGCTAGGAGGATTCTCGAAGTTCTCGAGCAAGATGGCCCGAGTTTTGACACAAAATCGGCTCTGGACGAGTTGTGCATAAGGCTTTCTGGGCTTCTTGTGAGAGAAGTTCTGTTAGGAATATTGAAGAATGTAAATTATGCCAATAAGATTCGGTGTGCAAAGTTAGGGTATAAGTTCTTCGTTTGGTGTGGTCAGCGGGAGAATCACAGGCACACTGCAGATTCTTATCATTTGATAATGAGGATCTTCGCTGATTGTGAGGAGTTTAAGGCAATGTGGAGGCTGCTTGATGAGATGATTGAAAATGGGTTCCCAACCACTGCGCAGACATTTAACATATTGATATGCACTTGTGGTGGGGCAGGATTGGCTAGGAAAGTAGTGGAGAGGTTCATAAAGTCTAAGACATTTAACTATAGGCCATTCAAACACTCGTACAATGCAATTCTACATTCCCTTCTCGTGATAAAACAATACAAGTTGATTGAGTGGGTGTACGAACAGATGCTAGCTGAGGGTTATTCTCAAGATATTCTAACTTATAACATTATCATGTGTGCAAAGTATAGGTTGGGAAAGTTGGATCAGTTTCATAGACTGCTCGATGAAATGGGTAGAAGTGGATTATCTCCAGATTTCCATACGTACAACATTCTTCTGCACGTTCTGGGTAGTGGAGACAAACCACTAGCTGCCCTTAATCTTTTGAATCATATGAAGGACGTAGGTTTCCATGTGACTGTTCTTCACTTCACCACATTGATAGATGGACTTAGCCGTGCTGGAAATTTGGATGCCTGCAAATATTTTTTTGATGAAATGATCAAGAATGGATGTGTGCCAGATGTTGTTTGTTACACTGTAATGATCACAGGACACATTGTAGCTGGGAAGCTTGAGAAGGCTCAGGAAATGTTCGATGAGATGATAAGCAGAGGACAGCTTCCAAATGTATTTACATACAATTCCATGATTCGGGGTTTTTGTATGTCAGGGAAGTTTGAGGAGGCATGCTCATTGCTTAAGGAAATGGAGTCCAGAGGTTGTAATCCGAATTTCCTGGTATACAGCACCCTAGTGAATAATTTGAGAAACGCAGGAAAGCTTTCTGAAGCTCATGAAGTAATAAGGCATATGGTAGAGAAAGGGCGGTATGTCCATCTGCTCTCGAAGTTCAAGAAATATAGGAGATGCTAAAGTAGCAAAATATGTAATGGGAGATGATCCTCTTGTACTCTCTGAGGGACGTGGTTAATTGATTTTAGCTCTGTTGACAATGTGCACTTGCCTGTTCTATTCCAGTTATTATAGAAGCCAAAAAGAAAAAAGGATTAAAGTATTCACAAATCTTTTCCCCTTATGCTGCTTTTCTCTTTTTTCTTGCTGAATGATTGACAAATTGAAAACAGCCAATTTTCCTTTTCTCTGGATCATTTTAATTTCTTTTCATGTGATTACCAGACCGGTCTTAAGTTGAATTATTCATTGCTTCCTATGCTTCATTTCATGTTTGAAAATCAGTACTTCCTTCAAGCTTCATAAATACTTTAGATCTATGTATCTATCATTCTCTTTTCTGGTATTACAATGGTCACGGCAAACTGAATTTAGTCTATTGTCATAGTTAGAGTATAAGGTTTGGTCATCATTGCATGAAAACTGATGATCGTTCTGCAATGGGGGATTAAACAGTAAAGCTGATCTTCATGGAAGAATTGCTGTTGAATTCAAATGACAAAGCAATTCTTATGAAGGGAAAGCCTTACATATATATCTTTTGATCTATGTATCAATCTGTACCACTTAATGATCTGCATACATGCAGACACTAAAAACTAAATCTGACAAGAGAAAAGTTTGAAAACACCTGTTTGTTGGTGGTTAAATTCAGTCCTCCATTTCTTCGTATCAAAAGGGTTAAAAAAACGAAGAAAAAAAAAATCTGTGTTACCAGTAAATTACTCAATGATCTGTCCACCTTAAAGTTGCAGTTGACATATTATGTTTAGTAAAACGGATGTTGTTTCACTTGCTCCAAAATTTTGACCTTTGTGTAACCTTAATCTATCATGATGAAAAGATTAAATGCCATAGTCAGAACTCTGTTCATCGTTGGGGATTATTGATGAACAGCACTTGGCTTTATGTAGGCTAGCGTTTTTTGTCATAAACTGTATGATATGATGCATTTGTATTCAGGGTGATATTCTGATGGTGCAGGCATCCCTGGCTTTCAAATGCCTGTTCATTCAGACATTGCAAACTTTATCTTTGTCTTTGCTCACAGTTATATCTTTTCTTTACATTGATGAAATTAGGTGTTGAAAATTTTTACGAACTATCATGTAGTGGATAATGCGGGGGAGGACACAGCTTTGTGTAGAACCATCAATACTGCAAACTCTTCAACTGACCTTAGATTGGTTTGAATTAAAACGAGTGCTTCACTGATTCCACTAAAGATTCTGTCTTATGTTTTCAAACTTCAGTTTCTATTCAACTGTATGACAAATTGCTAGGAACATCATTCAGTCTGTAGTGTGGTAATTGAAACTTGAGAAGATAAAAGAGGTGGATATTGGAGCACGGGAATCTTAGGCACCTGATTCCTTTCTATCTCTTACCATTTTTATTCATTAGGCTTATAAACCCTTTGGTTTTCTTCATGTTTTCCTGTGACGGTTTAGTGACCATTGTGGTTTCTAAACCTTTGTGCCAAGTTGTATGAAAGAAATTAAACACCCACGGTGGTTTTTGGTTTCTTTTTTTATTTTTTATCTACTCATACCATTAATGAAAAGAAAAAAAAAAAGAAAGTGGCGACCTTTCCTGTTGGGTTATTACAAAGTAAAACTTTGTGTGTCTTTCAACCTCCATAACTTTTCTCACCTTTTTCTTCAAAGCAACAAGAGTCACCCAAACTTGTGACAACTCTCCATTTAATCTTCACCTGGAGGGAAGGAAGTATAGTTTTATTACTCTTTGTCATGTTCTTATAAGTAGCAATAAGAATAAACTGTACTGCCTTTTTTCCTGGTTAATTGTTAAAATAAACATGCGACTTTTATAATATGATCCTTATTTTGCATTGACTGCTAGGATATGAATTGAAACTTTTGGTTTTCATTCCATCCTTTTCTGGTGTTGAAATGCTTTTTTTCTGTGATCCTGATTAAGAAGTATTTAGGGATATCTAGGGAAACAGCTAGAAAAATCAATTATCTTTATTCTCTCTCTAACATCCATGTCATTTTCAGAAGGGAGAAATTACTCTTGTCCAGCTGGTCATGGTAAGGCTATTTATTCGTTATAGATTCCTTGGTATTGAATATGCCTCTTATTTCTTTTTATCTCTCAATCTGCTTATCAATGCATTTTGATTTTATTAGTTCTGATGAAGTTTCCTTAGATTTCAGAGTAAATTTTTCTCCATGTTATAGTCGAGTTAGAGCCTTTATTCCAACAACTTTTGTGAATTAGCTTCCTTTCCACAGGCCTAAAATCCTTGCTTACAAGGATTACAAAGATGGAGCTGCTCTCTGATGATTTTCAGGTCGTAGTATTTTGGACAGACTGAGTTGAAAACATCCAAGTATTTGGTTACTTGTGTTTCTCGGAATTCATGGTAATGGAGGTTGCATAGAGGTAAATCGGCAAGCAATGAAGAATATCATTGCTGCACAGGTTTTGGGATATTGGTGGTACAGGTGTTGAGGGTATGAAGCAATAGGCATATGGTGCTAAAGGTCGCTCCTAGTACTGTTATTACCATTGGTGTGCATCATAGTGATTCTGGTGTATATCTAGCAGCACTAGTGGCAGGGCATAGGTAAGGCAGCGGTGATAGTTAAAGAGGTGGAAGGGCTAAGAGTTCTGAGATGGAGTTTCTTAAGGGGCACTGCTGTCTCTATCAGCGTCCCAGCTAAAGGCCGAGGACTATATGATATAGCGAAACTGTAGCATGTTATATTTCTATGGCACTGGCTCCACAGCTACTTTTCTCAATTTAGCTGATCTCGTGAAAAACAGAATTAGGAGATTATACGGTGCACTTGGATACAATCTCTTGTATTCTAATATGATACCACTGACACTGAATAGAGAGGGACAGTTTTAGCCGATGCTAATTTTCCACCTAGTCCTGCAATCCTTGAAGTTAGAATCTGTCAGTACAAAATTTATGGCTGAAAATTTGGGAATGCTCTTTGGCTGTTGCTGTCCATCAGCATGGCATTTTGCCCCCTCAAACTCAAGTATGCTTGAGTCTAGATCAGATTCTTACTTATATTCCAGATGAGCATTGAACCACTTCTAATCTCCTGTCAATTGCCAGATCGAGTTTTCACGAATGCTTCTGTTGCTATCAAGTGGTATCTCTAGTTAAAAGATAACAAATGGCTTCATAATATAGGGAACCCTACCTTTGACCATATGCACCTCTGAGGTTGATATCTCAGCTTCATTCGAATTCACTGTTAAATCGAGCAGGCCCAGATGTCATTTTATGTTGCAGTTAGTCTTACAGAGTTAGATAGCCTCCTGGGAAACCAGGGATCACTTTGTTTATTAGCCTAAGAGCCTTTTCTGCAAGATGCAAATTTTTTTCACTCTCAAAGTCTTTAGATACACAATTTGTTAGTATCAACTGATGTATTTAAGTTCCAATCCAGAGCCCTCTTTGTGATTTTACACCACTTAAAGGAATAAAGAAATTCACGTGTGAGTGATGTTATTGTTTACTTATGCAGGGTTGGATTCACACGTGGGATTACTTATGAGTTTTATTATTTTTTGGCCTTTTAAGTTAATTGAGCTTTCTCTCTTTTTTTTTTTTTTTTTTATGTGTATGTTTTAAATAAAACAACGGTCTTATGGGAGGATGTCCAAAACAAGTCACTTTGACTGGGGAAGGCAATATAAAACCTAAGACTGAAAAGAAGGAAAAGAAAAATGTTGTGAACAGAAAGATGACTTTTATTTGTGTTTCAGTTTCTATTTTCGAAGGAATTCTAGTTCGGAATTTATTACATAATAAAGGTGTTTTTGTCACTAGAACACTCTCTTTGACATCTAGGCACATACATACATAATCTTTTGAGCATAGCCATATATTAGAGGGTGCTATGCCCTAAGATCAGCAGTTGGTTTCTTTGACTGCTAGAGCTTTTGGAACAGTAAACGGGAACAGCCCCCAGATATGGGTTCTAAAACGTCTCTTCCCTGTCCCTATTTCAACTCCTTTTTGGTTTCTAATTCTTATAAGAATTATTCTCCTTTCTTTTAAAGCCCTATTGAACCTGTGACGCTGGAATGGCGGCTGGTACGATTGTTGTGATTATCTTTTATTATCTTATGGACTTTTAAGGCTTGATTACGATGGGATTTGGTACCTGAACCAAGCGTGCTTGGTCCGGTGAAGAAAAGCATGCCTGCAATGGCCGCCTCTCAGTGATCGCGACTCTTTACTCACCATATTTAGGACTCTTTACTCATCACCATATTTAGGCGTTCAAGCTGCAGTCTTCATACCTGATATCTTAAAGTAGCGAGCACGCCATCTTACGATGACATTGTTTTTAAAATACTCATGTGGAGTCAGGTGCTACCTACCCGTAGTTTAGGAGTCCCTGTCACCCAAGTTTAGGACGTACAGGCCCCTAAATGCAGCAAAAGCCGAAAACCATATGGCCTTTGATGCCGACCAGCCCCCTATTAGGCACAGCTGACACATCAGGACCCTCAACCCATGAAATCTGGCCATTAAAAGATAGAGGTGGGTGTCCAGCCCACGGAGCCAATGGGTCTTTCCCTGGAAACAAAACACGATCCGGTGTACAAGCATTCTACCAACCGACTGGGTACTATCCTCTGGTGGTTGATGACCGCCTTTGCTAATCTGAAAGGTGCCTAAATTTTTATGCATTGAATATTTGACAAACAAGCCTGCCTAAACCGGTCACATGGTGAATGGCCGGTGGGATCCTGCTGATGAGTCATTTGTTTCTGCAATCAACATCAGGCCGCCATGAAGCCTCAAAGGCCATTTGCCGTCACAGCTAAACTTTCAAACTGTACATGGCATGGATGATGATCTTCTCGGCATGTATCTTTCTCAGAGAATAGTTGATAGCTACTGATCTAGTGATTTAGTTCCTTCCAGGAGAAGGAATTATGGCCGATTTGAATGATGATATGCTTCAACTTGTATTAGAAAGTGACCCACAAACGAATAGAAGTGGAAGTCGTGAAGGAATTCTCCTACAGTTTTTCACTTTTTCCCCTGTTTCTAGCTTGACAAAATTTGCATCAAGTTGGATTTGGAGGCGTCTACGGAACCTAAATATAAATCACTGAAAAAGAGAAGGCATCCCATTAAGAATGGTGGCCCCAAAATCGTCTGAATATTGTTAATTTATACAACTAAAACCAGTTCGACCTTGGCAATACAGAGTTTCCTCATGGAAAATTGTAACTAATAAAGCTTATATGACAAACAGTCCTCTTGCATACTGAAGATGCATATTTATGTATAGATGTACTTAACAAAACTAGTAAGAACGATTTGTTGAGCTTGATCTTTTATTTTATTTCTTGTCTTCTTTCTTCTCCTCCTTCTCTTCTTTCTTCTCCTCCTTCTTCTCTTCTTTCTTCTCTTCTTTCTTCTCTTCTTTTGCTGGCCCCACTGATAAAAGATCCACTTTGCCTACTTTCTTCAACTTCTTCACTACTGCCACTGCATCCATTTGTCCTATCACTGTTAACTTCTGCTCCTTCAGATCTGCCGCTATGGAATCAACCCCTGTCGATCAAAAATTCCAGGCATATACCCAAAGCAAGGAATCAATAAATAAATAAAAAAAAAGCACTTCAAAACAATCTGTAGTCCTATGATATGCCTTATTCATTTCGAATATGAGAGTGAGATGCACAAAATCCTAATTCGATTCAGTAACTCTTTTTCCAGCTAGTGAAGTCGGATATTGTTCTTCTCTTCTGTTTGCCTTCACAAAGAACAATGAGGGTATGCCACCAAAAGCCCATTCTATTAGAGTTCCTAATCCTAAAAGCGTGCAGAAACCCATGGCTTTGCACAAGTTGAAGTTTCTCGAGAATTTTTATGTACGAGAAATTAAGAGAGCACATCAGATAAATTACCATAGATATCGGCCGCAGCTTCTATAGCTTTCTGCTTTGTTTTTTCATCCGTCATGGTCAAGACCTTCAACACCACCTTCCGCTACAAATGATGACAGAGGGAAAGAAAGGAACAGAGAAAGAAAGAACTTGAGAAAATCGGAAGAGGGTTAAGCTTCTAATCTCCATATTAGCTTTAGACACATGAGAAGCAGTAAATCAGACGGCAAAGGCATTATTTGAAAAAAGGAAATGGAAAAGAAGTACCTGAGCCATTTGGAGAAGAAGAAAACACGAAGGCAAAGGGAAGAAACTGTAGCGTAGACAATCCGTGGCGTTCTGGAGGGGAAGATGTATGGGGTTGTGAGTTTAAGTATGGGCTGCTTCATAAGAGTCACATCAACCAGGTAGGGCCCCGCTTTGACACAAATTGCTGGCCGCATGGTACAGAATCCGGCAGCAAATCTTGCATAGTGTTGTATTTTTATACAAGGTAAATTGGTAAGGCAAAAAACTTCAAGATAAAAAGTTGTTCAACTCGAAAGCCAAGGTTGTTTCATGCTTCCAGCAAAATCTTACATCGGCCAGAGCTTTGTGTGTCCAAACAGACAGAGCAACGTGCGGGGAATGATGAACCTCCTCTCACAATCACGTTTGAAGAAACGAGAGGCGCAAAATTAGATGGTAAAAAAAATCAACTCTATTCCTATTGTTTTCTTTTCTTTTTCCCTTCTCAATCTATAAAAAATTCTAGAGAAACTTTAATCCCATTAAAACTAAAGGTAGGGAAAGAATTATCGAGGAAGTGGACGTTCTTGAGCCTCCAATGAACAAGAACAAAAGTGAGGGCGACTAGGCCTAGCCATCCATTCAAAAAGGGTCGGCTTTTTGTTTCTTCTTTCGAGATTCTCTTTATTGAGAAAGAAGCAACAGGACAATTTCTTCCTCTTAACGCAAATAATTAAAGCCATGCAACAAGTTGAATTGGACCAACGTCATGGTCAAACTTTTACTTTTGCTTTTACTCTTACTCTTACTCTACCCTTACTCTTACTGGGAACACCATGTGATCCAGTACGTGGGACTTTAATGTGGAATTTGACCACAACGCAACAAATGTTGACCAAGATCATACAAAAAAGAAAAGTTTCCGTAAAATTTTGGTCTTTCAACAGGAAACGCCTTTTACATGCCAAAAGATTCTTCTTTCTGCCTTATGTTTTTTCCTTTTCTTTTTTCTTTTCTTTTTTCAAAGGTTGAATTCTTTTGCTTTTTCTTTTTAATCACCTAGCAGTTGCATTTCCCAAAGACTAAAAGATCTGGGGAGATTCATGCTGGAAAGTGCTGCTTCCGGCTGCCGTAGACCATCTTTTGTGTGGATTTAAGCGTAATCACGTGATGGAAAGCAGGGATGTGGGTACCTGAAAACCAGTATTATGTAAGAGTTCTCTAGGGTTTCGTTACCATTTACTGCTGAATAAGATGATACCCTTTCCGGGGCCATTACGTGAAAAATACTAAAATTACCGTGGACGTAGGCTTACAACCCAAAGGCCCTTCAAAGTCAAATCGAGCCAGCGCAGGAACGGGGGAACAGGGGAACAGGGATGCTCGCTCCAGCCTTTGTCATGCGCTGCTAGCTTCCACTTGGGTGAATCGTTTCTGTTTTTCTCTGTTTTAAAGGCGCGTCACCAATATCTTTTGTAAGGGATTAAATAAAGTGAAAAGTATTTAATGGATTAAACCATAAATTTAACTATAACATTTGTGTAGCTCATAAGCTAACTTCTAAAGAGTAGAGTGAATTCTTTTAATGGATTAAATTATAAATTGAGAATTTACTTCTATATTTGACAACATGATTATCTTCTGATAACATATTTCCAGACCTTTAAGCAAAGTTAAACCTTTGCCATTGCATTATCTCCATTTCCCAAATTAATTACATATGCTAGAAACACACTTCCTTTTTGATCTCACACCACTTCCCCTCCCAGACATGTATTACTAATACAAGATCCATTTGTATTCAACTTCAAAAGGTCTATAGCAAGACTACCATCCTAATTAATAATGCTCCAAGGATTGTGAATCATGTTCTACATCCTACACCAGCTGTAAGTCAAGTTTCTATACAAAAACTACACCAAGCTCCAGCTCAATTCCAAGCATCCATCCTCACTCAAGTCACAACGCAAGTACTCCCTCATCCTTTAGTGTAGTTTCACGCCCCCATTTGTCATCATCTATGCCATACAACGTCCAAGTTTTATGATTAACTAAGTGGGACATTTACGCTCAAACTTTGATACCTGTATACTAATTCTGCAACACAAGTAAACAACCTTGGTCACCATATAGTGATCCTTATATTTGTTATTGTTATCTATGCCTTGTTATCAATGCGAAATTAGCCCACCTCTATTGAACATGAAGTTGTAAGAGGAGAATGGATTGTATTACTAAATTGCAAAAAGTACATGAAACTTGGTTGGCAAACTTTATGTGTTTTTCTTTTGCTAGGAGGTAATAGCATTGAAGATCTCTTTGGTTGTGAACGTGAGACTCTAAGATTCTATTTTCCTATTGATAAATATCTTGTTAATTTCTCTTTTACAAAATCCTCAGAAAATTCTTAAGTTCTCACTTCTCCCTCTTTTAGCAAACCTTAAGACTCTTTGTCATCCACATAATCACTTGACCATCTCTATGAGGTTGAGTATATTCCCTAGAATGACCTTGTTCCACAAACCTTTGACCTAATCATCCCTAATCCTTACCGTATTCTAAAAAATGACTCCAAAGAGGTTATCATCAAACATCTCATTGGAAGGTCTAAGTCAAAGAACATAAAGAACTCATTTAGTCCTCTTCCTTCCATACAAACTTTCTTAAAGCTATAGATGTAGAATAACAAGTTACTCTTGAAATCCCTTAAGTGGTTCCATAAATTTATTCTATTGAAGGTTATACTCACCTTCATTTTGGAGTTGTCAAAATCTACCCTACCCTTAATGGTAGAAAAGGAATGCCTCTAGTAGCAAGAAATGCTCTGCTTGACTCTAGATTTTTGCATTACAATGATGCCTACATAGCAACTTTACAGACTAAATCAAGGGACAATCACTTTTATAGTCTATCCAAACTACTGTGTTCCTTTGTTAGATCCACATATGTGTCGTTATCTTATTGTACAAGTCCAAATCTGGAGCACCCCAGATACCTAATGCTATCAAAGCAACATTGCACTACTAGATGTCATACCAATTTTAGAATCATTCTTTTGATGTAGCTACTCCATATAATGCTGATGGTAATACTCTTTTGGTCAAATATGATTATGCACACATCCCCAATCATGTGTATGTTCTAAGGAAAATTCCACGAGATGAATTGGTGAAGCTATTGCTAGAGTCCTAGATAATTACTTATGAAAGAAAAGTCCAGTTAACACATCCGGTTGCAAGCCAAGACCCATCTTTCAAAACAATACCAAATGGAGAAGTTTCTATTACTTTCCAAGGATAAGAGAGTTAACAAAAAAGTTATCCTCTTCATCAACATTGTTTTCTACTACCTACTTGGTCTCAGATGTAAAGCCACCTATTCTCTATTTTGGTAGAAATGGGAGGGCTATTTATGTTAGTTAAGATGATGATGGCCATAAGTACTTTGAAGAACTTAGCTGCTAAACATGTCTCAATCTAGATCCAAAAAAAAGATGAAGTACACTATAGTGATTTTAGTTATAAGCAACGAGAACTTAGGGAGCTATATGAAGAAGGTGACCTGGCAATGGACACTTTAGGAGAACGGACAAACAAAAAGTTGAGTTTTATATGTTGTATGATGTCCCATAAAGACCACCCAAGGCATGGCTTGATTACAAGGCACAAAAGTAAACAAGTAGAAAGTACACTAAGAAGTTTCTATAAGTCAATATGATCGAACTCTAGACAACATGGATCCCAATTTCGTAACTTATGAAGCTGAGTTTCCTCCACTTGAGTACTTAAATGAGTAATAAAAGACAAGGTATGTCTGGAAGATCCCAACAATAACCATTCAATTTGATGGTACTAGAAAGCCCATTATTACGACAGAAGTCACTCTAAATTGGTAGTTTAAAAATGCTCTTGTATAAAACAAAATGTTGAAATAGATAGCATGAGGTTAAGTCCAGCTTTCAGAACAACTAGATTAAGGTTTCTAGACCTCTTATGATATTATTACAAGGTGCTAAGCAAACATTGATTAAGTGCAGAATTATTTAACCTAGCCAAGTGAATCAGTGTTTTCTCTCCAACTTTTCATAAAAAAGAAGTTGAACTCAACCACTTAAAATATCAATTGGAAGCCATGAAAAGAGAAAAACCCTAGATAGACCTTTTTATCCCTTCTTTCCATTCTATTCAACGATAAAAAAATGTTTTAACCTTTACTCATTACATCACTTTATGAGCCT
Organism: Casuarina equisetifolia; assembly: GCA_028551475.1. Classification (NCBI taxonomy): domain Eukaryota; kingdom Viridiplantae; phylum Streptophyta; class Magnoliopsida; order Fagales; family Casuarinaceae; genus Casuarina; species Casuarina equisetifolia. The sequence goes on from CM052355.1 coordinate 21,149,198, forward strand.
AGTTTTTCATCTTTCGAACTTCCTAGTAGCTATACCCATACTTATAGCAATAAAACCTAGTTTGAAAGACAAAGATCTCTAACTCCACCCTCATATGATAGGAAGATAAAAAAAGACTTTGTATTAAAGAACACAGAGTACTTACTTGCCAAAACCGTATTTCTACTTTCCTAGAAGAAATGCTAGAAGTAGAAAAATGTATCCTACCAAAAGAACCTAAAGTCCTCTGTATCTTGGAAGATGCCTCTGATGATAATGATGATTCTTGGATCAGTGATTTACTAATGAATGTTGAAGAACCAACAGTTACTCATGTTGAATTTCTTGGAGAAACAAGTACGAAAAGGGCAATGCCTTTAGCTTTTGACTACTTACAAACATATGCTCAAGACATTCCTTGTATTTCCTTGAATGATATTCCTCCACGTCAACGGAAGGATAGATTGCTCCAGATCTATTCCTATATGGCTATTAAGCTCAGGAAGAAGAGTACCAATTTTGCTTAAGCAATGGACAAAGTTATAGCAAAGTTCCATGGATGTTTATAGTTATGGTGGTTCAATCTTTATGACCACATATAAGATAAAGTTAGAATATCCAATGACATTAACCATTTCTTTAGACTGATTCACACCAAGTTCTTAGGATTTTAGGAAGATTTTATTAAACATGCTTGAGAAGAATTGTTGAAAATCAAGTGTTGTTCGTTTAGTAGAAAAGACTTGGAATGACACTACAACATGTTCTTGGAAAGATTTTACTTGGTAGGAGGTTTTGATGATGTAAATCTTAAACAAGTCTATCTTAATTCACTCTTTATTCCATTGGGAAAAGAAATCCTACAGAATCTCAACATGGCTAAAGTTCCACTTTCAACAACCACTCCTTAGACGACTTTATCAAAAAGCCTTGATTGCTTTGGATCACTTATGCAACAATTATGTGTTTGTTTAAAATCTCCAATTCATGGGAAAAATTATTCATTCAAGTTTTCATAGACTACACTTGCAAATCAAGTGCTAAGGATTATATAAAACCTATTATTGTCAATCTAGAAAGAAGCATCACAAGGCCAAGTTCATGCATTTTCCCAAACAATCCTATGGGAAAGAAAGGAAAAGACGATTCTAATTCTTTAAAAAGAAAAAATTCATAGGGAAAAAGCAAGGCATATTGAGTGCTTTATTTGCAAGAAAGATGACATTTTACAAATCAATGTCTACAAAAGAATAAATGTACTCAACTCATTGATTCCCTCCATCAAGTTACACCTTGGGATAAGGATGTTGATCTTGAATCCATTTTTTTTTTTTAGAAGAAGATGAATAGGGCCATATACAATTCTTAAAGTAGCATAAAAGTATTTCAAGATGGACTCTGAGTTTGATGATTCCTTCTATGATGGTGAAAAATATCCATTTTCGCTCACACCATGGATCTAAATTTATCATCTTTTAAGATTAAAGATTAGATCTCTTCATCAACATAAGTTTGGATTATGCCAAAAAAATATGAAAAGCCAGTCAAAGTGATAGAATTTTTTGACATAGGCTTAGTGGTAAGTTTTATGAAGCCATATGTGTTGCCTCAAGCTTATTGGAAGAAATGTTTCATAATGTTTAGAGCGGCCAATGATAAATTATTTGAGGTTACTTTCAAAAGTAAATTGGTCACTTTTAAACTTATTATTGGTTTTTAATTCACATCCAAATTGTATGGAATTGATCTACTAGGTAAGGATGAATTGGTTGGGTTTGACATTATTCTCAATCTTAAAAATGTTTGATGGACTTCAAAGGGCATGAAGATTAGAGGCCATTTGCTTCCATGGACAGGCATTCCAAAATTGTTCCACATTTTTAATGGTTTATGGCAACTTAAGATGAAGATTATTAAAACCAATTGTGCTAAGGACATAGATTTTCTCAGGAAACATTTGATCCCTTATGGCAAAATGAGGAGTTCTTCATAACATTCCCATTTAAGTGGAATAAAGATATTAATCTAACAAATGCAAGTCACAAAGGCATGAAGCTTGAACATTTAGCCCTAGCTCAAGCTGAGTTGCAATAACTCCAACTTGATGGCTTAATTAAGCTAACGAAGTCATAATGGGTGTGTGAAAAATTTTATATTAACAAGCAAGTAAACAAGCAAAAGGAAAATTGAGGTTGGTAATCAATTACAAGCTTTTAAATTATTTTCTTACTAATGATAAGTTCCCACTACCAAATCATTCTATGCTTTTTGCTCAATTATCAAAAGCCAAATCTTTTCCAAGTTTAATCTCAAGGCAAGATTTTGGAAACTTGGCATAAAACCTTAAGAAAGACCAAAGTCAACTTTTTGTATTCCTAACTCTCATTTCCAATAGACAATTATGCCATTTGGATTACAGGTGGCACCATCCTTGTTTCAAAGAATGATAATGAAGATCCTTCATCCAATTCTCTATCATGACCTAATCTACATTGATGATATCCTACTATTCTCAAAAGATGAAGAATCTCACATAAATTTACTTAAACAATTTTATGAATTAATGCAAAGATAAGGGATCATGTTGTTAGAAAGAAAGATGATAATTAGTGTGCCAAATGTTAATTTTCTTAGAATGAAGATCTTAAAAGGCATATATGAACTGCAACCCCATGTGGCTTCGTAACTACTCAAATTCCCAAATGCATGTATGACTTCAAAACAAGTACAACAGTTCTTGGATATCATTAACTACATGGTAGACTTTGTCAAGAAAGTAGTTGAATACAATGTACTACTATCTTAATTATTGAAAAAAGAATCCCCCCAACATGGAATCCAAAACATATTTAATGTGTCAAAATGTTAAAAGAGTTAGCCCAAAAATTGCCACCACTCTAAATTCTAGATAAAGGCAAAAGAGTATTGTAGACTGATGCTAGTGATCTTTATTAGGGCACTATCTTACTAAAAGAGACAGATGACAAAAAAACAATTTATGATGCATTCAAAGAATTTGAGCATCATTATCACTCAACTTTCAAAGAAATCTTGGTAGTAAAAAGAGGGATTGAGAAGTTTTAATTCCATCTTATCGGTTATCAATTCTTGATTGAAATGGATTGCTCATCATTTCCAAAGATGTTACAATTCAAATAGAAGGTAATCCTCCAACCACAACTGTTATGATGGGCCAACTAGTTTAGTTAGTATAAATTTAAGGTGAGGCATAGAAAAGGATAGCACAATGTCTTGAGTGATTTGCTTTCTTGACCTTTTAAACATCCCTTCACCCTTTCCATCCACAAATGACATCATCTTCCTTTGTACTTGAAGAAACTATGGACAAAAACACTATCGAAAATCCAAAACTGATAATAACCAAGCTATTGGATCTCTTGCCTACTATAATAAAAGGAAGCATTGTTGATGATGCTTTACTCAGGTTTACTGTTACTAGGATCCATGTTTACCAAAGGATACTTCTCAAATGCTATGGTGTGTTAAGTTCTCCAGTTCAATGGATAGATTGACATCCAACCTATCCTTTTCTCAATGCCTTCTATGTCCCATTCTTACACACAATATCATTGTTGAAGGAAGCTCTTTGTATGTTGTGATATCTTGCTTGAGTCTACAGAATCGGCATGATCTTTGATAGGCCATGGTTAACCAATTTTCTCAGAAAAAACTGAAGTCCTTTTTTTTCGTAAATGGCTCTTTTTATTCTTTAGAGAAGTAGCTTGGTTACAAGAGCTTAAACATATGACAGACTATTCTTATATCCTTATGATGTTTCATCTCAAAGATCATCTTTACATGGATAAAGAAAAGTCGCATGTAAATATTTTCCCATCCAAGTCCCTACTAGGAGAGTACAACCAACATTCTTTCAATAACATTCATTGTTCCAATCACAGAAACTCAGAGGACATTAAGAAAGCAATGTGCAATGTCAACAATATCAATCCAACAATAGGACCACATGAGCTATTTAATCCCTTTGTCTTGAATGAAGATAGATATGCAGACAAGACCAAAGTACTAAATTTGGAGCATTATCGTCTTTATCTCATAAAGGCTTTTCATTTTATCGTTGATAAAGATTTTTGGATGGAGAATTTTTGAGATCTAAATTTTTCATATCCTTATAATCCAAAGACCTATGAATTTGAGTTTGAAGTTGTTGAAGAAGAGTCTACACCAGGAATTGTGGCGACAGAGATTCATCTCACAAATCAAGAAGGAATATGGGCATGTAAAATTAATCATGGACCTTGAGGACTCGACATTGACGTTAAAGAACACAATTTGGACAACATGATGAATGCGTGATAATGATCTAATAAGATTCTCTATGTATAAGTATTAGTCTTACTTTTGTGTGATGTGATATATGCCAATCTATGCTAGAGTATGTAAGGACTCCATGTAGAATTCTATCCCAGTAAAGAGTTAGGTGGTCAAAAAGAAATTTTTAAAAATAAGATGCCATTTTTGAAAATTAACTTTACATAATAGTAAAAGTAAGAAAGTTAGTTGTAAAACCTTTATATATAGAGGTCCTTGGAATGAAATGGAAACCAAGCTTTGGCATAACATTATCTCTCCATTCAATTACTCTCCTACGAAATTCTCCCTTCCTTCCATTCTCTTCACTCATTCTTAAAGCCTTGTCCACTCATATACCTTTGCTTTGCACACTCCAACCCTATACAGTCGAGAAAAAACTTCTCCATTGTATAATAGTAGTGGTATCAGCGGGTTTGTATTTAGGGAACCCATTTCCCCTTCTCGATCCTTCTTACAATTCCTAGGCTACCCTTATTCTTGCTAACAAACCGTAGCCAGCCATGCCCGTGGCACTTCGGAAATTGTTTTACGACTAAGGCTTTGCTTAAATTTTTGCATTTTCCTTCCGTATTTCCCATGCCAAAGAAAGAGACGAGTGATCAGCAGAACGCATTAAAAAGCATGGATCAGCGAGTTCGTGGAAGCAAGATAAAAATGAGGTAATATATATATATATATATATATATATATTTTCGAAGGAAACTAAGAAAAATAGATTTTTTTCTCAAAAACAAAAATAAAATAAAAAAAGCGAGAGGAAGTAAAAGTCTTACTTGGAGATTGGGGAGAATCTGAGCTTTCCAAACCATAAAATTTGGGTCATCAAGGCGAATGCAAATGTTCAAAGAAGGTTCATTTTATTCATTGGAATTCCGTAAATATTTCATTTCAAAAATAGATAGTTTGAAACTACTGGTTTTTTTAGATATTGGATACAAATACTAATTCATTCGTGATATGACATATACAAAATGAAAACTTCATTCCTTTTGATAAAAGTTTTATATGTTATCCTAATTTTTTGCTTAATTCTTCTTCTTATGACCAACTCATCCTTTGATAAAAAGGAATCAAACAAGAATATTTGCCAATTGATTATATAAAAGGTCTCACAGACAGATAGACAGAAGAGATAGAGAGAGAGACCTTTTATACAAATTGTTTGAGGGGTTATGAAATAAAACTTTTATCAAGAGTAATGAAGTTTTCATTTTGTATATATCATATCATGAATGAATTAGTATTTGTATCCAATATCTTTAAAAAAACCAATAGTTTCAAACTATCTATTTTTTGAATAAAATATTTACCGAATTCCAATGAATAAGATGAATCTTATTCATGCTATTTACATGGAATTCCTCTTTCTTACTCCATGGCATCTTCAAAGATATGTTGGATAACCCAAAAAAAAAAAGACTTTTTCCTTTTTTTTTTTTAATTTAGGACTACAAATACAATCTGAAAAGTATTACAAAATAACAGTACTAGTTCATCCATAACGAGCACAGAAACTAACACAGCACTGAAGACTATTCTTCTTTTTTAAAAACAAAAAAAAAAGGAGTAAAAAAAATCGATAAGTCAAAAAGAGAGAAAAAAAAAAGGTGTTCACATGATGGCGCAAGCATGCGGATTGTCATCGCTGAAGAGAGAAGCAACGGCCTCATCGGATGCCACGGCGACTGAGTAAACAGCCGGAGTATGGAAGAACGTATGTACGCCTGAGGCTGCTTCAGTTTTGTATGCGTCATAGTAATGGTTGACGATGTAACTTGGATATTGATAAAACGAGGCAAAATGAGAGTATCCAGGAAACGGCCACGGCTCCACCGCTTTCCCTGCTCGCTTGATAGCTTTAAGCACCTTCTTCTCTTCCAATGCATAGCCTTTCACTGTAATCTTCTGCGAATCCATCTCGACTTCCACCTCCTCTACGCCTGAAGGTCATCAAAGATCAAAGTTAAATATAAGTTTTCTATTTCACACTATGTTCCACTAAAGCTTCTCTTGGGCTTATCTCCCCACCATCACGGTTTCTGATACACCATGCCAACTCAATTACCAGAGTGAAAAATGGCTTCTAAAGCTATGGACTCCGTCTGGGTACCAAGCACTGCTCTCTTTAGGGGAAAAAAGAAATAACACAAAAAAAAAAGGAAGGGAAAAAGGTGGGGAAAAGCGATCTTTTCTAGTGTGTTACTTTTATTGCTGGCAGGAGTGTTGATCTCCTGCTAGCAGCAATCCTTGGTTCATCATAAATTAGATAATTAATGGACCATTTCGAGCCGCGGAGATGGGCTTAAATGTTTCGTGAACGAAACCGGCAATTCCCGAGATTCACCTTTTGAACTAGTTAGTATACAACTTGTACCTTTGAGCTTGAAGAGAGCTTTCTTTAACTTTGAAGCACATCCCTCACAGTCAAGATTCGGAACTCTAACCTCGACCATCTGCAAAAGCGCATATTGTCTTTTACTTTCATTTCTACGTAGTGTAAAGAGTGTGTGCTCAAGTGAGAAAGGGAGGAGGGAAGACTGAGAGACTCACAGACATGCTTCGTTTTGCTTCAGACTATAAACAATGCAGGGATTTCTACGCTAGAAATCCAGGGATCCCTTAAACAAGCGAGAGAGCAAGAGTTTGTCCCCTGCTAAACGTCTAGAAAACTCACCAGTAGATGATAACCGGCAAGGGGTCTCGTGAAGGGTTTCTTTAAAGCGGGCCTTGGGTTTTGAAATTGGAAAACATGCCAGAGGGTTCACGCGTGGGATGGAAAGGCGTGACCTTTTGCCCCCTCCAAAGCAGGCTTTCCTCACTGTAATCGGTATGGCACGCTCTTCGCGGAATGATGATGACGACACCCGGAAATCCCAAGCCGGAAAACGATATCTCATTTGTGTTGATAGGTCCTCACACTCATTACCCAGTTTCAATTACGTGGGATTTCCTCTAGAAAACGAAAATACTTATAGAGTTTTCCGAAATGTTCAGTGAGTAACATACTCACTATGAGGACGATCTAGCACATTTAATACACTCCTTTGGTGTGTGGTTCCTTGTTTTAGACTCAACGGATCTCATTACTATAAATAGACAATCACCCTTTAAGAGATGGAGAGACGGAGAGAAAGAGAGAAAGAAAACTATGTGTTGAACTGTTGGAGAAATTATTGCCCCATACGCGCAGCAGAAGAGAGTAGTCCTCAGTAAAGTCTGCCGTCTTCACGCATACCAGAAGCTGAATCCACTTTATTGGGTCTACTTTTCAACGATCCACTGTAGTCGTAGAATGGAGTTACTTTGGTGATACAAGCTGGCGACTGGCGGTCTGCTGCAGCTTGAAAGTACAAAACGACGTTTCTGTCAACAAGGCCCGTATCTTAAGATCGAGATGGGTCAAGATATTGGTATTCGGAATTTGAACTTGGGAGAAAAAACTATTAAATATGTTCTCTTACAGTTCTGCAAAAGCTCAGAGATGGACATAAAGAGGATACTGAAACAACGCAATTCTTGTCTGTCTCTTCAGAATAATGATTACTTCGAATTTTCATCATCAGATTTGTCTTTCTGAAATTGGGTTCGAGGAACATGGTCATAATTTGGAATGCCTCTTTTGGGAGCACAATGATCAATTTATAACGGATTTTAGAGGGAAAACATTTATAGTGGCAATCCAGCATCCAGCATCACGTACTGTGAAACAAAAACCATAATTGCTTCTTGTGAGTGCCTAATTTCAAAACCCCTTTTTTTTTTTGGGTGGGGGGGGGGGGGGGGTGTGTGGGTTAATGGACCTCTTGCAACCATTCCTGGTTCCCCGGTGATCCTACATGCCGGTGACAGAGCCTAACCATTCCCGGCCACCCAGCACGAGTAGGTCCACTAACCACAGGCGAAATCTTCTAGTAGTCAGTGTTAACAACTACACCCAAGTGCATTTTAAGCTTCTGCATTGTCACTCGGCACAAAATGCACTATGTTTTATGCCAAAAATAAAACTCATGGTTTACCCACCCAGAAGGAACTTATTTCATCAAATGAATCGAACAACCTAAATGTGAGACAACCTGCAAAGCGGCTTTCGTGATAATAAGCCAGCCCAAACTGGGTTAATTATTGGAATAGAAATAATGTTATAGAACGATAGATATCCGTAGAACTTTCTCCCGTTCGAGGTGATGGAATGTTCAAAATGTAGGCGAAATAGTAAATTTGCAAGCGTTGATTCATTTATATCTCCAAAGTACAAGGTATTATGATCTTAGCGTAAAGATCACCAGATATTGTATACTTCCGCTTCTGTTTGCTTCTGGTGTATTTTCCCTCCGATTAGAAGCACTGTTTGGGTGTATAAGGGAATAGGCCGAAAATCTAGCGTTTTGTTGAAAAACCCCCATAATTGTGCTCTTGAGTATTGGATGTAAATTTGACACTATTATCTTTGGGTTGTACGGAAGCATGGGACAGAGTATTAGAAGGTTTAAGGCTAATTTAAAAATTAGTTTAAGAATTAGAGATGATACTCTCCTTTATGTAAATTTTACTATAATAAATTAAATACTTGATTTAAAACTTTTGTCCTATACACTATAGACTTTCTTGTTTGCACTTGGTATTATTAGAAATAACTCACTTTTAAGTTTTGGTGGGAGAATGGTAGGTATCGGTTTAGGACACTTTCTTTTATATAAACTTTACCACAATAGATTAAACACTTGAATTAAAACTTTCATCCTATACACAATAAGACTTGTAAAGTTGCACCGGAAATAACTCACATTTTAGTTTTGCTTCGGAGAATGGTAGATGTCAGTGCCATTTGAAAGGCTGAACCACTTAAATTTGATTGTCCAATTGTTATTTTTATCCTCTTGATTATCTCTGTTCGTGTGGTCTGTTTATATGCAGTTGAATGTAACAATTTTGTGATTTAAGACAACCATAGCTTGCCAATATTTGCTCTGTAATCCAAAAACTAGTTGCTCACCGTTGACTTCTGGTTTTGAATTATTGCACTACGTTATTTATTTCAAGCTCAACAAGTAGGTCCGTGGCTTTAAATAGTTTACAAATTGAATTGTTAAATAAAAGTTGTAAGCTTTAAGCTAGGAACCCAATTCGCTGAACAACCAACAGACGCACAACCTCCTCTGGCGCCGGCGACTCCGGAGGACCCAACAGTTTTCAACTTTATCGACTTTGGTACTCATTTATTTTTGGATTCATATGAGCAAGCAATAACTGAATCCTTAGGAATCCTGGTCCGTTTGACTTCATCGGTATCCTTAGTCTTATTGCGCAGTTATTCTAGTCATGCTCATAATAATTACAATATACAGATTTCTTGCATTGAGGAGCATCGTTTGAGGTTTTAGAGTTAATGACTTGTTTGCATGCTCTTGTCGAGATAACAACATATTTTCCGGAGTTTTTAGTGAACCTAACAGTTCACTAAGTGACAATGTATCTAGATCTTTTGCTTCTTCTATGACAATCTTTTTCAGCATCCTAATTTTTTAGGGGGCATCCTATATAACAAGTTCATCACTTTGATAGACTCTTCCTTGAAGTTTTAGTTCAACAATTATTTCAAAAAATCTAGTAAACATCGTATTTATATTTTTGAAGGTTTTATAGTGAACAACTCATAATCATAACACAACTATTTTAGACTATTTTACTTTCTTAGTTCCTTTATGAAGTACTTCTAATTTATCTCAAATTTGTTTGCTTGTCTCATTTGTGAACCCTCTTGTATGCAATCAGACTAAGTGCACAACACAGTACAATCATTACTCTACAATTTTGATTTATTGTTTATGTTTCTTCCGCTGGCCATTTTTTTATGACTGTCTTTGGAACCATAGGCCCTTTCACGAAGATTTCCTAAGCACCCATGTCTAGACAAATCATGGATGTTTTTATCATGTTCTTCGAGTGGCTATAATTTATGCCATCAAACATGAGTGGTCTATTGTATACCAAAACAGCTGGTGTATTGGTTGCCATAAATTTACTCTAGGTGGTGAAGCCTTTTTCTATCTAAAGAAAGCAAAGAACTTTTTTCTCATACCAATTATTAGGTCTTCGGCAATCCAGAAAAGGGGGGGTTGGGGGATGAATTGGGTTCATGAGATGTCATTTTTCTAGTAAGCTTTCAATTAAATCTCTAAATCGGGGTTAGAAGCAATAACACAATATCAAATACAATGTAAGCTAGTTGAAATAAATTTCTAGCGAATTTCACAGCATAATAAATTCAAGGAAACAAAAATTTTCAATTAAGCAAAATGTATACAAAGAACTTATTTCTTTGCAAATCAAAGGTACAAAAAGATTTAACATAATATCACCAAGAATTTAGATGAACAAAGAACCAAAGTAACTAATAGTAGTAGATGAGTCTTTCCAAGATTCACAAGAGAAACTCCTGTTAGGAAAACTCATGTTTAAGTATACAAAACATTTATCGCACTTACATATATGCTATTTGTATGAATATCTACGCAAATTTATTTTTACTGCACAAGACTTATTGTGACCTAATAATACAAAACTAGGTTGACTTATTGGGACAAAATGTATTGGGTCGTAACCAATGAAAAAGCACAAACTCACGGCTCAGACCTATAACAACGACAGACAAGGAGATGCAACAGCTTGCGCCTCGGCTTGATGACAGTGGGGACCGATTGTAGTGTGCAAAACTTTTGTCAAAACGGTAGCATACGACAAGGTGAAACATGCAATACTGAACTTCAAAATGACGAGATGTGATGCGTACCAAGACCTTAAGTGAATGACTAACGTTTTCCACAAGCGTTATACCTGTCGAACACAATCGGGAAAGCCATCTCATTCTTTTCCATTGCAGTTCTTGCTTCCCCAAACAAAGGAAGTTTTGAAAACCCTGGAATGTGTTAGCGAAGATTTGAAAGATTTGGCCGTTGTTCCAACGTTGTGAAGAGAACCCTCCAATCAAAATATGAGAATATACATATAGCAACGTACTTGAGCTCTCAAAGTTCGTTCGCCCAAAGATCTTCGGTAATAACTTTCTATTTTACATGTATCCATACTCTATTGGTTGATTTTTCACTATGTGCTTGATATGTAAACTTTTCAAGTGTGTATTAACATAGATTTTAATGTGCATGAACTGATTGATATTGATTAACATAGAGTTTAATGTGCCTGATATTTTCCAGCTGGATGATTATAACTTCAGTTCATATTGAACATTTGAACCTGGCCTAGGTTTTTCAATAAGAAACCTTGGAATTACCCACTTTATGATTTACAACAACGATAAACAGCGTAATACAAGTTTCTTTCACGAGCATACAAAAATTTCTCAAGGAATTTTTCAACACTCGGATGATCTTCAGCAGGCAATACAATCTTCATTGTAAAGCCTCAAAGTTGAAATGTTACAGTTTGACTTTGGGCCTAATAGAAGAGCCATGAAGCAACTATTGAAGCTTCTTTAAATTGCTCAAACGAGAGTTTTGTAAACGGGGTGAAGAGATGAGGCTTTCCACGATCATGGGGAAAAAGGAGAAAATCAAGCCTTTTATGAAGCAAGAATTATTGTAGCTTTAGCCAAACAGTGTGCTTCTTTTGTCATAACAGTTTGGAAATGTCATCACAATGGTTGTTCACTTTCCAACTAAGAAGAGAGATTGTTAAATTATAGGACGTGCAAGAAATTCAAACGAATACTAATAATTGAGAAAGAGAGCAATTGAGTCTTCTACACTATCTTATTGATGAAAATTGTCATGATAGAAGATAAGGTCCTTAAGTATGTAAATTAAAGTATGATTAAATGTGTAGAAGGTTAACCTATAGAAGGGGGAGCCAATTCCTTCAGGGTCCTCTGTTTTGGACTATGTTTTTCTGCCTTCAACTGCAAGCAGTAATTGTAGGCTTGGTTGTATAGACTAGGAAGGTTTCAGGCTTGTTAAAGCCAAGTTGAATGTTAAAAGTTTGTTTCACCCTCTAAGTGAGACTAATAGTAAATAAAAGCCCTTCCATAACCAATGTCTTTTGTTCGTAAAGGAAAAGGAATAGAAGTTGCTTTCCCTAAGCTCTATTTGGGCTAAAGTCCAAATACCACACCATTTTGCTAGTGTGGTTTTACAATCCATAGTTTTATTCTAATAGTTTTACTTGGTAGGCTTGATTTTCTCTAGTGGGATCCTCAATTGATAGTATGGCTAGTTATGGCTAGTTATGGCTTGGTAGGGACTTACCTACCAATGGAGGTGCTTACCTAACCCTAAAGGTATGGTTAGGTAAGGTTATAGTTAGGCCACGTAGCTTTACAAGCATCATTTATTTGAAAGCTTTCCTAAGTGTTTTAACTGTTGAAATGATATTGTTTGGCCTATGACTTTACATGCATTTAAGCCCAAGATTGTATAGGCCCTGAAATTACCTTTTTCTTGTAAAACCTAGATCTTTTTCTTCTATATGAGCTTATTGCTACCTACTATAGAACAACTCTTTATGTACAATTTTTTACATAGATTAATATAGTAGTTTCATAGCTTTTGCTCAAAATTTGTCTGTTATCATGGTATCACAAGTAGACAATCTTTTTTATCTTGTTCCTATTCACATTTCCACACCCATTCTATAGCTTTTTTTTTTTCCTTTATTTCTTTTGCCCTTCACTTAGGCATTTCATTAAACACCTACCGCCCACCATTACAACTTCCTCCATGGGCGCTAGCATTAGTTTTGACCATTACAGATGTAGTCATAGGTCAAGACACCTTTTCCACAAGTGTCGTTGCTCCTGTGGTTGTTCGAGTAATTCACCTAATCCATGGTTATAGCTTATGATGCTTTTGCAATCACTCTTAAGCATCCCTTACAGGTCCACTTACATGAACAAACTAAAGTCCTTATTGTCTTCTGAAAGAATCTTGACGTGTAGTATTACATTTCCTATAGTTGTGACATGGAAATGACTCTACTAGGTAAGAACAAACTTGACGTTATGGATCCTATGGTTGAGCTGACCAACTCTCGATTCTCCCTTGTTTCCTTTATGGAAATGTTGTAATGGAGTCATTTTGTCCTGGCTCCTTACTTCACATTGAAGATCTACAAGATTTTCACCTACACCTTACATGCTTATGTTGTGTGGGTTCATCTTCGAGACAAGTTTCAAAAAGTAAGAACTATGGAGATCTATCCAATGAGGAGAGATCTACCATCCAGCAAGGTGAACTTGTTGATTAGTATGTCTACCAACTGGAGAGCTTATGGAATCAATATGATTCTTTCATTGCTCTTTGCTACCCTCACCTCATTCAAGATCCCACCTTTTGCTAGTTTCTAAAATTAAGGAAGATTGTTGATTTCCTTAACAATTTAGATGATGTTTATTCCATTGCTTGTTCATAAATCCAAAATAACTATCTAATGTCATCCTTTTCTAATGCATACAATATGATCTAGGATGAGAAAAATGCCCATTATCCCACTAGAAGTAGTGCTCACATGGACATTCTTGTCTTTTCTATCGACATGGGTTTGCACCCTTGCTTAAACCCTAAGTTGGTTCACAAGTGATAAATTTATTTCCACACTTTGGGTTTAGCTTCCTCTCCTAAGGTGAGGTGAACTACATGTTAGGGGAGGCTTTTATTGGCCTACTACCTATGGGTTCCTAGATATTCATTTTGGGCATGCATCTTCTTCAGGCTTGGACAAGACTACTTCTTACACCTATAAGGCTTATATGGGTTTTGCTAACCAGGCATCATACCATGAAACATGTACCCACTGTGGGACGAAAAGGCATCGTTTTGATGAATGCCTTATGCTCATCAAGTGTGAGCATTGTGGAATTCTAGGTCACATGAAAGCTAAGTGCTACAAACTTCATGGTAAACCTTAGCAATTGTAGCTATGAAAAAGCAAAGAGAAAGTTAGGCCGCATAAGCTAGTATACCATTCCACTAGCGACTATGTTTCAAGTGATGAATCTGTGCTTTCTAAGGAGAACCAAGAGCTAATTAGTCTATCCTTAACACGAAAAAGCATCACACTAGTCATGCAACACGTAGCATGGCTAATGTTGGCTTGTAAATTTTAAAGCCAATGACTATATTATGGGTAATTTTAATTGCCTAATATCCCTTCCATTATGTATTCATGAACTTAAAACTATTAAGTTGCCAAATGGCAAACACATACCTATTATTCACATTGATTTTGTAGTCCTTTATAATCAATACTATTTATATGATGTCCTTTATATACTTGCATTTACTACCAATTTATTGTCAACCATAAAATATATTGGCAATAATGGTTGTGCTATCACATTGCTCTCTCATTTTTACTAGTTTTAAGATTTATAAATTGAGACAATGACGGACCTTGGAAGAGGGAAGCATGATCTTTACTATTTTCTAAGGAGATAAACAATGTTTTTAATTCGTTTTCTACTTCTACTACATGTAATACCTTATACCAATATTTGGCAATATCCATTCTTTAATACTATGCAACATGCTTTTGATATTTCATCTTTCTCATTAAATGACATCAAAACATGCCTTATTTGTCCACTTGAAAAACATGCATGCTTTTCTTTTTCTAGTAGTACTTATATGTCCCTTAATTCCTTTGAATTGAAATACATTGATATTTTGGAACCTTACAAGACCCTTTTTCATAAGCGCTAGATATTGTCTCATCATAGTTAATGATCACACTCGTGCCACTTGGACCTTTCTAATGAAGTGTAAACAAAAACCCTTGACCATATCTAGTCTTATTTTACCATGATCATGACTTAATTTGGAGTTAAAATTAAGTGTGTTCACACAGATAATGCATAAGACTTTTTTAGTTCATCATGTACCTCATTTTTTGTCTCACTAGGCATGATACATGAGAGTTTTTTTTTTCTTTATACCCCTCAATAAAATGGGGTGGTTGAAAGGAAACATCAAATTTTATTTAATATTGCCAGGGCTTTGCATTATACAATTTTGGAGTAAGTGCCTACTTATATCAATTTATTTGATCAATCATACACCTACTTGTATTCTCAATGGTCAAACACCTTATGAGAAATTATTTGGGAAACCACCTCCATTCAATCATTTATGTGTTTTTAGATGCTTATGTTATGTTGCAAACTTGACTCAAAAGGACAAGTTTAGGCACCACTTCATTCCTTTTATTTTCATAAGGTACCTATATGCCCAAAAGGGCTACTGACTTCTTAACATCACCATTAGTTAGCTCTTTATGAACCATGACATTATTTACCACAAAGTCATATTTCCTTTTGACTACACTTTTACATTATCACCTACAACTATCTATCTATCATTTTGTAACATTGATATGTAAGATCCTAACTGACTCACCATCTTTCCTTACATTGGCCTAACTTCATAATCTAAAATCCCTCTTATACCTTAAATAAATCTATCGCTATCTTCTAAAAGAAAATTAGGTGGAATTCCTAAACCTTATGTCTATACACAAGATTATATTTGCTCTCACATAGATTCTTCTCATACATCTATTACATCATCCATTACACACCCTATTTCCCATGTCATCTTACGTTAGAGGCCTTCTAACAACCATAACCACTTTATTTATTTTATATCTACCATTATTGAGCCTTTTTTATATTGTGAGGCAATATTTGATCCAAAATGGCATGATGTCATGACTAAGGAAATTAGTGCACTATAGTCAAACCATACGTAGAAGTTGGTTTCTTTATAGGTAGGTTGTTATGCCATTAGGAACAAATGAGTATACAAGATTAAATACAATGTAATTAGTGGCCAAAAGGCCACATAAGATCAACCATGCAATGCTCATCTTGTGGCTAAAGGGCGCAATCAATGAGAAAGAGTTGATCATAAAGATATTTTTGTATTAGTAGGGAAACTTGTCACTATGCATATCCTCACTACCTTAGTTGCCATTCATCATTAGTATTTGCATTAGATGGATGCTCACAATGTTTTCTTACAAGGTGATATGGATATTGAAATTTACATGTATCTCCCAAAGGCCTTCAATGCAAAAAAGGAACCTAAGTTTGTAAGCTTAAGAAATCATTCTATAGACTCAAGTAATCATCTTGAAAATGGTGTCAAAAATTCATAGATGCCATCCTCTATGCTAATTTTCATCATTCCGAGCATTATTAATGTTTCTTCCTTAGGCAAACATGTAAAGGCCTCTTTATTGCTTTTATATATGTTGATGACATGATTATTACAAAAGGTGGTGAAGAAGGCATCATAAGTTTGAAAATATATCTTGCTCCACATTTTGTATGAAAGACCTTGAACATGTCAAGTAATTCTTAAAGGTTGAGATAATGTAATCCCCTACTGGAATTGTCCTTAATCAATGAAAGTATGCCCTTGAGTTGATCTCTATATATGACCTTTCAAGGTGTGAGCTAGTAGACACTCCTATAGAGCAAAATGTTACATATAAAACCTTAGATTATGATAGGTTTCTACAAAAGGAAGGTGATTTTTCTTTAAAGGACATTACTAGGTACTAGTAGTGTTTGGTAGGAAGAGTGATTTACCTTACACTCACCAAGCTAGATATTTGCTTTGCTATTTGATTATTGAGTCAATCATCTATGCTCCCAAGGAATCTCACTTTAAGGTAGCTCTTTAAGTCATTAGATATATCAAGAGTTTGTTAGGATAAGGTTTACTCATGAAGTCTGAAAATAGTCTAGAATTACATGCCTACTATGATGCTACATATGGCTCTTGTCTTATAGGGCACCACCATTCCATTATTTGTTTTTGTATTATGTTTAAAGATTTCCTTATTTTGTGGAAAGCCAAGAAACAATCTATTGTTTCTTAATCTTCTACGGAATTCAAGTTTTGAGCCATAACTTCAACCACATGTGAGATTATTTGGCTTTTTAGCCTTTTTAGAGAACTACAAGTGCCTTTGATTTGGCTTGTAGCTCTTTTCTATGATAATGAAGCTACCATGAAATTGTTGCAAATCCTATGCTTCATGAGAAGACCAAATACACTAAAATAGATCATCATTTCATTGGAAAGAAAATTAGAACTCAAGTCATTCATGTTGCTTATATCTTTACAAGGGATCTACCCATAGATTTGTTAATGAAGGCATTAGGGATCTAACAACATCATTTTCTTCTAAGTGATTAGGCATTTAAGATTTATTTTGACCACTAGCTTGAGAAAAGGCATTGAAATGATATTGTTTCGCCCATGAGTAATTTATATGTATTTAAGCCTAGGATTATATAAGCTTAAAATTAACTTTCTCTTGTAAAACCTAGATTGTGGCTGCCTACTATAAAACAACTCTATATGTACCATTTTCTATATAGATTAATATAGCAATTTCATAGCTTCTACTCAAAATCTATCTTTTATTAGCAACCTTTCTTTACAGGGGTTCCTTGCTTACCTAAACTCTAAGAAAGGAGGAATAGTTGATAAGGATTCATTCAAACCCCTGATTTTACCATAGTTTTGATTAGATCTTCAATTCCATCCAACTTACGGCAACATTTTTAGGCATAGTGGGAACAAAATAAGGTTTTATTAGCAAATTCTTAAAATTTTTGAAAACATGTGAGAAAAGTTTTTGAAATCAATAGTCTAATACCATAAGGACAATTATTGCATTTGATATTCCTTGAATAATGTTAAGGAGGTAAATCTCATGTCAAAAGCATATGTTTAATTGTAAAAAATTGTTACTTTAATTTACAAGTTAATTTTTAATTTAGCTTTTGGTACTCTTTAATAAATAAATAAAAATATTTTGTCTTTGCCTTCGCAATCCCGTAGATAACTTAATGGAAATAGCACTTTTGTGAGGATCCTTTATTCTCTTCATTGCAATGATCAACTAAATTTAGTATGATATTGAGTAAATAGAAAAAGAGGGGGGCATGACGGTAAGGAATGGTATGGATCCATTGGGACAACGATGGAGTTGAACAAAGATCTAGAGTTGATTAAGTAATCTGAAAATTGAAGAATGTCCTTAATGAAAGGTTCTTTATTAGGTTCATGATGTAAGTAGCCATTAGATTAATTTGAAACTTTAGTGCTTATTTTAGAATTACTTTCAAAAGGGTGATTCTCCTCTTTTTCCTGACTCCTTTGCTTCCTCAATTGAAAATCTAATATAATCCCTAGATAAAAAAAGAAAAATTAATAATTTGAAATTAAAAAAAAATAAAAAGGTAGAAAAGGGAGTAAAACCTTGTGTTTTCATAAACTTAAAATGATTGAAAACAATTGAAAAAATAGCAAGTTGTGTCTAGAATGTTGATTGATGAATAAAAGGAGAATTCTCACTAAAAAGGGTGACACAATGTACCATACACCATAATCTTGGTTGAGGCTGTAATAACTTTTTAATTACTACTTTGACTAATGAATGTTGAGTCGCATAGGTTATTTGGTTTCTGTGCGCTGTGTATGTGTATGTGCCATGGTTTGGGCCAATCACGTATTCTTTGGGTCTTGTTTTGTCTCACGTAAACCTTTGTTAATAAAAGCTTCACGTACATTGGGTAATAAAATAAAGTAGGACTATAAGGTCATTTACCGCCGACTTGGTCAAAATATCTGGACGTTAAGTAGAATTATTAAAATATGCAAAATAGGATGACGTAATCCCTGGAAAGAAATATAGAAAACGAAACCGGTCTCGAACTCGACGGCCACGTAATCCCTTCAGGAGACCCAACGAAACAAGATCCTTGGAATTTAGCCAGAAACGCTGCATAGAAATCTGCTGAAACCGTTTATGACGTTGGTACCTTTTACCTTTTTTACCCTCCCTCCTCTTGTGCCGCACCTGTCCTGGAGAAAAAATCAAAACAATCATAGCAAAGGAAGGTAAATCGGTTTGTCTTCGCCGTCAAAATCAATTACATCTACGCTTTTACCCCGCGTTTTGGGAGGTTGCTTTCGATTTCTAGACTTACATTTCTTTCCCTTCTCCCCCCTTCTTTTTCCGGTTCTACTTTTAAATCTCTCTTACTTCCATCTTCCCTTTCCCGTGATCCTGCGTGTTCCAACCCCAACCCCAACCTTTTTTATTTTTTATTTTTATTTTTATTTTTATTTTTAACATCGAATTACAATCGCAATTTCTCAGTTAGCTTCACTTTTCAGCTGATTCTGCACAACAACCTTTAGGGAAATCAGACGAAGATTCTGTCCCCATCTGCGTCTTCCTTCCCCGTCTTTCTCCCCTAATTGCAATAAGGCTTCCAAAAGCAGTTCCAAGTTTCCAACGTGAAACCTCCGATCAAACGAGAAGTGGGCAATGCAGAAAAGGAAATCAGCGTAGGCCGACCGAGAACCTGACACAACCCATCCGCAGAGACGAGCTGAAACTGGCCACAGTCATGGTTGTTAGAAAAGTTGTCGAAAGATATGAAGGAGTATGCTACGCAGAGGTTTAAGAGGTATTTCTCCCAAGTAGGGTTGGGGCCTTATTGTGATTTCTAACACATGATTTATTGTGATTTCTAACACATGATCTGGCGGCCATCTATGGAGTCACCTATTAGATCCTCTGGTATCTTGCTCTTCTGCTTCTTCCTCCTCGTCGGTGCTTTCCTCTCTGCGCGTCTGCTCGACACAACCGTAAGTACTCCCCCTGTCCCTTCCTTGCGTAAAATTTACAAAGACAAACTGCCACTCTTTAGTTTTGTTTGACAAATTATTAAATCTCGATTAGCATAGATTTAAGATTTTCTCCTCCATCTAAGAATTAGGACCAGTTTTTGTATGTTCTTCAAAGATTTAATTAAACTTGACCTGGAATTTTTTTTTCTCCAACTTATTGGATTTTACCGGTGGTGCACCACAAATCATGCGGAGTGTAAGGCCTACCATGCGGCGTGACTCGTGATTGTCGGTGAACCACTGACCCTGTCGTCAAATCATACGGGGCCACGAGTCCGTCGCTGCGACTTACACCAGCACGTGGGCCCCGTTTTGGTTACTCTCGTGCCATGATAAAACGCACTTACTTTGTAAGCGGCTGGGAGAATAGTCCGATAAGATAAGATAAAATAAAAAATGAAGCGACGTGTCAGTGACGTACTTACTAGAAGTTTGAAGCTTGATGAGCAGGTGTCTAGTATGACTGTATGTTGTAGATTGTTGACTTTGCTGCCTCTCGTGCTCCGTGTCACAGGGTATAGCTGGCACTTTAAGGCGAACTACTGTAAAATCCCATGTATACCCTCACAGAATTTCCAAATCCCCCAAGACGCACTCGTTCCCACTTAACTGTACAGCCTATAACGTTACACGTACCTGCCCTTCGAACTACCCAACAACTTTCCGTGTAAAAGCAGATCCTCGCCGTCGGTCAGCTCCCACGTGTCCAGACCACTTCCGTTGGATCTATGAAGATTTACGTCCCTGGGCCCGCACCGGGATCTCGAGGGAGATGGTGGAGGGGGCCAGCCGGACGGCCAATTTTAGACTGGTGATCCTGCAAGGCAGGGCTTACGTGGAGATATATGAGAAGGCGTTTCAGACCAGAGATGTTTTTACGCTGTGGGGGATTCTACAGTTGCTACGGAGGTACCCGGGAAAGTTGCCTGACTTGGAACTGATGTTTGATTGCGTTGACTGGCCGGTCGTCAAAACCGCTGACTATCAAGGACCCAATGCCACAGACCCACCACCACTGTTTCGGTACTGTGGTAATGATGACACACTGGATCTCGTTTTCCCTGATTGGTCCTTTTGGGGTTGGTAAGCTGGTTTTTCCACTTTCAAGTGCTATAACTATTCTAAATTTTCCCAAAATTATATAATTTTGATTTTCACGCATTATATATAATTAGATAATTCTAAAGATTCTGAAGGGTCTTAATCAATAATTACGATTACAAATCACGATTAATTTAATTTTCTTAATAATCTGAGAAAGGGATGCTTCTAAAAGCATTCTCCCTTTTGTACCATCTTCTTCATGAGCCATAAAATGGCATGTACTCTTTCATAGGGCTGAGATCAATATCAAGCCTTGGGAATCTTTGTTGAAGAACTTAGAAGATGGAAACAGGAGGATAAGATGGATGGATAGGGAACCTTATGCTTATTGGAAGGGCAACCCAGAGGTTGCTGAAACAAGGCAAGAGCTCCTTAAATGTAATGTCTCAGACAATGAGGAATGGAATGCTCGTATATTTGCTCAGGTAATATTCTGAATTTCTTTCTTGAATAACAACCCTACACTGTAAGCTCCTTTGTGTAACTTTATTGGTTAGAGAGGACCGGTTTCCTTGTTTAATCACAGCTCTACTTCTCGAGAAAGTTGAAGTCTAATGAGAAACCATCATTTATGAACTGATAAAAGAAAATAGTTTAACACGGTTAGGATGCATAACCTGATCACTTAAGCCCAGTAATTATCATCAATAAAAGGTGATAAAATTCTATATTTTCCCTTATCACTTCTATGACAATAATGTTTATTAGGCTTGACATGATTAACATTATGTATGAAGTACATCTGATCCATCCTCACATTAATTTGGTCATCATAAATAGCTTTGTTAAACATGTACCTGAACACTAGTAATAACTTATGTGTTTAATCTATTTATCAGGACCATTACTTTCAGTGGCTTATGAAAATAAACTAATCTTTACTCATGCTTGCATCGAAGTTAGATCCTGGTACTTAATCCAAATAATCACTCGAAATAATAGATCTTGTTTCCTTTTAGGATCTCCTTGAGGCTATTCCTTGTGATTTGTCTACATTAAGTCCATCGGCAAGGGACTCATTATGGAGTGTTTCATCATTAAATTCTTGTTCTGCGTTGTCCAATTGTTTTACAAGCGTCGGTACAAAATCTTCCTTAGAAGTTACGGGTAGTGGAATCTGTATTCTAAAGTCCTGAATAACCACCTTCAATGTTTTATAACTCCCACTAAATTTACCATGCTTAAGATTTTGGGTTTTATTAGTTTTTACAATTATTGTAATATGTTTAGAACATTAATACCTATATCGTTTGGGTCTTTCTAGGTAACTAATGAGGTAATATCTCTAATAATTTTGAAGTCAAATTTATTTATTTATTTTTCTGTATGTGGAGCATGAATTCTAGCCTCCTCTACATAATCTTAAATGTTCAGGTGTCTTAAACTTGGTAGCCTTCCACAATAAGGAATTACTTAATGTACCTCCTAACCATACTCATCGGAGTATAACTACCCCTTTTAGTCACTCTAACTTGCTGAAGCATAACTGGCATAGTGTGTCAGTTGAATTTAAGTTCTGGTTTGAGAGGAAGCCTTGCTCAAATGAGCAAACTGAACGAGAGAACCTAAGTTAATCCACCAACTATTAGAAGAAGTTGGTTCAGAACGCCAATTGAAGTGTTACCTTTCTTTTGAGCCATGCTCTTTGATTGCGACTATCTCCCTGAACATGCTCAAACTTTCTGCAAAACTGCACTTGATACGGTCTTGTCCATTTAACTTTAGGTGGCTCCATCTTTTTAACTCCTTCAGTCTTCGTCTCTTTTCTTCCAATTCGTTGATTTTCATAGGGAACTGAATGATGATGTCCTAGTTTCTTTCATTTTTCCCTTTTCTTGAAGGAGCATACTGGTCAATTTATTTCATTCTGTCTCTCCTCAGTGGTGTTGTGATCAGTTTTAAATGGCTTATTCCAGGAGGAGGGGGTTTAAAATTGATCTCATGAGAAAGAACTCATCCACATTCACCTATGGTCATGTAATCCCCGTGTTCAATGGAGATATGGATTTGATTAGATAACCTTATAATTTAAATTATCCATGAAAAGGGATTATAAAATTATATGTACCATGCGAAAAGGTAAAATTTTGATTCTTGAGCTTAGTTTATGGTTTTGTGTGGAAGGCTCGACTTTTGCCTGCCTAATCATGGAAGAGAATTATTGTTTGTCGTGAGCTACCATTTCGTATCAGTCGGTCCTCTACATGGTATGCTCGATAATTTATCATCATATAGGAAAAAAGACATTAGCAGACAGTTCTTATAATAAACAAGAAATGGAACAGAAAGTAATTTAGCATCAAAACTAATGTACTATTTGGGTGACTTTTAGATGTCCCTTCTTTATGAGAATTCTAAATGAAGCCTTCTTTAAGGTGTAGGTGGAAATCTAGCCTAAGAATACAACTTTAAAAAGATCGGGGGCCTTTTGCTCTTATTATTTCTGAATTTTATTTTTTGGTTGTGCCAGTGTGTTTTTTAGTGAAATGTTAATAACTGTTTGTTTAATAATAGTGAATGATTTAGTAATCTTTTCTCCATGATCACATGCAATTTAGCGCTGTTGTTTTGTCATGCAACACCAAAATTTAGCAATTGCTATTCTAAAATAGAAATTCATTTGCAGGATTGGGTCCGGGAATCAAAGGAAGGGTACAAGCAATCAGATTTAGCTAGCCAATGCAATTATAGGTGAAAGATTTAAATTTTTACTCTCGTTCTGCTTTTTGAGCACAGCACATAATCTGAGTTCTAGTGTTTTATGATTTTTCGCTGCTCCTTGTGTACTTTGTCATCTTTCTTACATTTTCCTGTTTCAGAATCTGCACTAATTTCTTTGGTGATTTCACACTATATCCAGGTATAAGATCTACATTGAAGGCTCTGCCTGGTCTGTCAGTGAAAAATACATTCTTGCTTGTGATTCTGTTACACTACTGGTAACTCCCCACTACTATGATTTCTTCACAAGAAGTTTGATGCCACGGCGCCACTACTGGCCTATAAGGGAGGATGACAAATGCAGATCCATTAAGTTTGCCGTTCAGTGGGGCAATAGCCACAAGCAAAAGGTAATATTTTATTTAGAATTATTGAACAGATGTTGCAGGTGAAATTTGTGCCCAATGCTACCCTTTCCATGGCTTTCATCATTATTAAAAAGTAGGATGTATAAATTTGGTTCTTACGATTGAAAGAAACTTTCTGCTGTATTTACTGCAGAAAGTAAAAGTAGGATATGTTCCACTAGTACGTGAATATGTAAGTATATTCAGTGCCAAAATTGGCTACAAGGGAATGGTTTGTTATGATAAGTTCTGGATTCTCTCAGGCCTCATCGAAGCCATTGCTTAGAAGCTTAGTGCCTGTCTTGTGTAACTCCTAAAGGGAATCCATTTTTGCTTGAGTAACACTTTACTTCAGAACTCAAGTTTGTAGAACCATAGGGCATGGGCATATCAAGGATATGAGTATCAAAATTTAAAATTTTCATTCCTAAAATTGAGTAAAAAGAACATGAGCTGAGCAGGAGGTTTGATTGGATATTTGAGTTTTGTGATTTCATTACGTTTCTTGGATTATGCAGGCACAAGCAATTGGGAAAGCAGCAAGTAGATTCATACAAGAGGAGTTGAAGATGGAATATGTATATGATTACATGTTTCATCTTTTAAATGAGTATGCAAAGCTCTTAACATTCAAGCCCACTAGGCCTAGCAATGCAGTTGAACTTTGTTCAGAGACAATGGCTTGTCCAGCAGGAGGAGTGGAGAAGGAATTTTTTGTTGAATCCCTGGTGAAAGGTCCTGCACACACGAGCCCATGCACAATGCCTCGGCCTTATGATCCTGCATCGCTTCATACCTTCTTGAAGACAAAGAAAAATTTGACAAAGCAAGTGGAACAATGGGAGAAAAAATTTTGGAAAAATCAAAATAGGCAATCTTAGAAGGTTTCTGTTCAGACGTTATGTCTACGTAAGAGTTTATATGTTACTGCTCAAATATTATATCATGTATGTCCCACTTTACATAATCTCAACACAAAATCAAGCCCATAGAGTAACTGCATTATTTGAGTAGTTAAGGATTCGGAGATTTCTTTTCTATTGATTTTGGACGTGCTGGTGCTACTTGTTGAAGGAAAAAAATGCCACATCACCCGCTTGTCACATAAGCAGCCATGTTCGCGTCACTTGCCACTTGACTGCCTATTGTTACCTTAGGGTCATGTCAATCCTAAGGGAAGACACGTTCACATCTTCACTTTCATCTTCTCGCAGTGCCGTACCATACAAGAAGAGAAGACAAATCATGTAACAAACCAAGCCTTAACAGAAATCCCCAAAAAAACTAGACAATACTAAAAACCAATTGAAAATACTTACTAGGGAACTCTTTAGACTCTGATAACTGAAGATATATAGTTTCTCTTCATTCCGTATCCTCTTTATATAGCGTCTTTTTCTATCTTCTAAAGTTCTTTTGCAATTTCTCTATTTTTTGGAGACTTTATTTTATCTTTAACCTTTAAGAATATTTATCTAATCTTTATCTTGATAGATTCTTATTTTATCTTTATCTTTTTAGAATTCATATCTTATTTGTAGATAGATCATGACAAATTGACTCATAAACTGCCTTCCTTTTTTAAAGAATCCAATCAACCTTAAGGAAGGAGAAGACACGCTCAACCTTCTCCTTCGCGTCGAAAATCTTCCCTTACCACCAAAGCATGTTATGACTTGACTTCATGAGTAGCAAAATACACTATGTTGTTGTCTTGGGCTAAAAGGAAACGGAAGGACGACTGAGTTGCCAAGAGAAAACAGAGAAAAAATAGTATTCTTTTCTCGTAGCCTTACTCGTCATTGTTGGTAGCTATTAACTTAGTTATAGTTGCAGTGTAGTGCAAGGTAGTGATAGAATAGTGTTATTGTAGTTGAGCAATGACACTTTGGTTGTAGTAACTTTGTTTGTATTTGTATTAAGCTTAATATTTAGGGGAGACTTTGCTTGAGTTCTCTTAAGAATTTGCATATTCATGATTGCATTTGTGAGTTAGGACTTTGATCCTAGCGGTGGTATCAAAGACACTGATCAGGAGGTTGAGGCAGATAAAAACTTTGTCAAAACAAGGCACAAACTGTGGAAAAGAGAGAATCTAAAATATAGGCTTTGGACGCAAAATACCAAGAGCAATCTACCATGATTAAGGCACTGATTGAAAAACTCACGACTAGTTCACAAAGATTAGGAGTAGTTTGCAAAAACTTAGGACCAATTTGCAAAGCAAAAGGAACTACTTCAATTTCTTCATGCATTACACTCTTGGCAAAAGAGGAATGATCTAACTTAAACAAGCCCACTTTCTTGTCACATGGAAAACCTAACACAAGTCATGAATTAACCCAAACTGACCTAATTCCATGGTGGCCCCATAACAGTTGATGGGAGTCAAAATTGACCCCGTAGTGTAGAGGACTTAAGCAACTCTAATAGCACTTGTTGTCAAAATTCAACATAGTGTATCATTTACATAGAGACCAAATACACAACCATAGGAATACACATATCCAAATACAATAAGTTTAAGAGGTTTGGATCAATATAATGTCTTACTTTCCTTGTAGTATTTTTTCATTAGATTTTCTTTACAATTGAAAATACCTAAATTTTTGCTCCATTATAACAAAATTAGAAGCATCACAAACTCCCCTGCAATTATCAATTCATCAAAAACATTAGCAAAATGCTCCCCATACAACCTTATAGCCCTAAAAAAAATTTACTTTTCTATATGGAGCATACCTTTCACGTGTGCTAGCTATGCATCTAAAGTATGAACTCATGTGTGTCTCATTAAATTGAACACACAACTATAGGAATACACATATCTAAATACAACAGTTTAAAAGTTTGGATTAACATAATGTCTTACTGCCTTTATAGGCTTTTTTCATTATACTTTGCTTACAATTGAAAATACTTTAATTTTTACTCCATCATTCACAACAGAATTAGAAGCATCACAAACTTTCTCTCAATTATTAATCCATCAAAACCATTGGCGACATGCTCCCCATACAACCTTATAGCCTTAAAATAATTTTACTTTTATGTTTGGAGCATGCCTTTCACATGTGCTAGCTATGCATCCAGAGTATGAACTCGTGTGTTTCTTAGGCATGGGTTGCATCATTTGGGATCCAAGTCTACCTTACCTAGTTTTGACATGTTGACAACCTTTTTTCTTCTACCACCATCTTCTACCATCAATTATCTCAATTTTTCTCTATCAACCAACTCTTGGTTGGCCAATCTACCATTTGCCACCTTTATCCTTATCAATCTATGCCATCAATTAGGTATTTTTAGCATCACTTGAAAGTTTGCAACCTAATCCAAATTTTCTAGCCAAATCCCACCACTGTTTGCCATTTTGCCACATGAGTTGGAACCAAAATCCTTCGTAGATCACTTTATTGCCTATCCTTTATCAATGCATGAGATAAATCAGCACAAATATTCAAATTTCTTCTTGACCATCTATCTTAATCTTTGCCTTTAAATAATGTATCTTTGTTATTCTTTACCATATGATGCCACAACTTAAGCCAAGCAATTCATACAAACACTAGGAACAATTTGACCTGTTTGATATTCAATCCTACATTTTTGAAAATATTGATTATCTCTAAAACCTTGTGCTTTTTATTGAAAATCTCCAATTTAGCTCACATATGTTCAAATTTGACATAGAGACATAGATTTGCACTTTGCAATCCCCAAGCCACCATTCCAACAACATACACTAGTTGATTTACATCAATATTATCTAAAATCAAACCAAAAGAAAAGAGAAAATCTTACCTTAAAACATAACAATATGCTTTTTCAATATGCGTTCACCACAATTCATCTTTCATCTTTTGGCCCAATCTCTAACTCCAATAGCTTTAATGCCACTTGTTAAAGATTCAAGTGGCTTTAATAGCACTTGGTGTGGAATTTAATAAAGTATATTATTCACATAGAGATCAAACACATAACCATAAGAACATACACACACTTAAATATAGTAATAAAAGGTTCAAACTAACATAATATCTTATTTCTCTTATAATCTTTTCTTATTAGATTTGCTTTCCTTTTTTTCTCATCAAACAAATATCTTATGAATTCTCTCATTAAATAAAATTCATGAAAATAGCTCTTTCCAACAACTAATTAGCCCCTAAGGAGATTCTTTTACAAAAGTGACGCACCCACTAGGTTTCTCTACACTTTTTCAGTTTATAAAGAAACCCCAATATCTACAATTACATAGATAGACTTAATTGTTGTAAGATATTAAAATTATATACTTTAACCTAATTGTTCTACCTATCCTAATAATAAGCTAGCTATTTGAGTAGGAAGTCAAAGCTATATAGCCAACCGCTCAAACTTGGTTCTAGCGTTGGCCGAATCATGGAGAAACTTAAATTATTTTAGAGTGAATCTATGCATGGAATTGTCATTTACTAGCTTAGGAGTGAGGCCAAAGACTATTAAAGGCCAAGAACTCATCCGTCATAAGATGCCGCCACCATACAGGCCATTAAACCCACATGAATGTTGTGTTGGAGAAGGAAAGGAATCCAATTTTGGGGTTTACATAGCATATCATAGGGGGATTTTGACAACTTTTAAAGAAATTCTTAATTATTACTAGTTGGGGTCAACAAAATGTAAGCAATTTTGCTTCTAGAGCATAAGACACCAATTTTTTCAAAATGTAATGGCACTAATTAAAGAGAAGGGATAACAAGATGCAACCTCCTATTTTCATTTTGATCCTATGAATGAATTTGAAAAAGTAGACTATGTAGTGATTCATTTGGAGGATGAGACTACAAAATAGACTCGAGATTATTTCAATGAGAAAGGACAAAGTAGTTGAACTTAATTTGAAGAGAAAGCGTGTGCTAAATTCTCCACGGAAGATTGGAAAGGAGTAATGGGTGTATTTTATCAACCACCGTAGATTTCTACTTGTGATTAGTTATACTGAAGGCTTTGAGAGGTTGAAATGTACAGTGATTGCTAGAAATATGAGACGGTTACAAAATTATCATTTGTAGAGTGTTTCTTTGTTAGGTTAAAAGAAGACACCTAGGTGGTTGGGAGAAAAGGGAGGTTGATGTTAAAGCCCCCAAACCTTGAGTGGGCATTCGGACTCGTGTTGGTACATGAGAAGTATATGCATTTGATGAACAAAAGGGATAACACGTCATTGATAGGAGGAGAGTTGGCATTGCATACAAAAGCTGCCTGGCCCCATTATATCCCTACATCATGGGGTAGTAAGGAAAGGACTTGGGGTTCCAGAGTTTCAACCATTGGCAAAGACATGAGATTTCCCACTAATTGTATTATGAACACTCAAATGTATGCTAGATGAAAGCAATGGTTATGTTATTATTGCAATGAGAAATAGGTTAGGGGACATAAAAATAAGAGAAGAGTTGGCATTAGCACAACGAGTTATGGAGATTCAGGATTAACCCTTAAGGACAATAATTGTTTGATGGGGTGGAAATTATTGACCTGATTCCACGAGTCTTAAACAAAAAAAAAAAAAAAAAACGCACACGTGAGTTTAAAAAAAATGAAAATGAAAGCGATAGCCGCGTTGAGCGCTGATCTAAGTCGTATCTGTTCTAGCCTTGCTTGAACGTGACAACAAACTTGTTCTTGGGAACTCCCTTCTCCCCAACGTGTCACTAATTGTTGGGCTCTAATCATCTGGCCTAGGTCACAAGATAGACTTGGCTATTCTCTTGAACATCATTTCCTTACGCTCGATTTGCTAGTCACCCGCAACCTCTACCTTGCACAAACTCATATACTTCAAAGTGACTTGAAAACAAAGGAATATTTTTACATAAAAGGAAAACAACTAGTCAATATGTTGTCAATATAAGATATACAGCAGTTATCAACATATTTCATTTCTGCAATAATGGAAAAGTACTTTTGAGGAGAATTTAATCTAAGAGAAAAGGAGTGTCTCTCGTAAACTTTGATATCATGTAAGATTTTAATCTTGGAAGACACCAGATTTTGCTACATCATGAATAATTTTCCGCGTAGGTAAGCACAGTTACGTAATACAACAATTTTCCTGAATTGGAAGGTCGCGTGGAGTAAACTTAGAGGAGCTATTAGTACAGAGAACACCAAATCAGATTTGGGAAAAGCTTAAGATAATAAGGTGGTCATGCATCTCAGCAGCACTTCACATTCCAGCTCAAGAGGCTCTCTTTCACGCTTTGCAATAGGCCACAGAAGAGTAATTGGCGAAGCAATTGTTATAGTTCTTTACCTTGGTTTTATTCAAATAATATTTTGAGAATTATTTCCTGCCTATGATCTGTTAGAACAATTTAATTGTTTACCTCTATGGTCTTAGACAATTTCGGCAACATAAAAATGTACTTGTTCGCCTATCCTGGTGTGTGGGTTTCATCACAAGATGTACTCTCTAGTATGGATAGATCCTAGCTTATAACTCTTTTTCCGCTAAAAAGATGGATATGCTAAATCTCAAGTTCCATCATTCCCTAGATCAGTACCAAAAAAAGTTAAAGTTGAATTTTGGGGGAAGAAATATGATTCAAGAAATGCAACCTGAAGAGCATTAATCATAACAGAAAAATTCTAAGCGTTAAATGAACTGCAGGTTCAATGTAGACCACATACAACAAGATATAAAGTTGACAAGGGAAGAAAAATCAGTCCTCAAGGGATGTAATCGTTAGGAAGGGCATTGACTCCAAAGGATAAAGTGACAATGTTTAAAGTGCTCGTCCTTTTATGATGTCGAGGCTCATTTCACTAGGATCTGTTGCTTGCAACTCCACTTGAATGCCATCCAGTTCCCTCTTGAATCTATCCTTGGAGCTGGCATAAACCATCTTACTTCTTATTCTTGATGTATCTGGCGACCTGAAAACACAAGCGATTTAAGTTTCACTTATAACATTTACGTCCCATTTTTTTAGTGGGATTCGTGGAGTGGCTCCAGCAGTTTGCAAAACAATTTTTCCATGATTTTGAAGTATGCAGAAAGTTTCTTCATGATTTTGAAGTACCAATTGTTAAAAGGTTGGGAGGTTCATCCTAAAACTTACATGCTAGAAGTAGTAAATCTCAGCCACAAATAAGGCCAGACATATGGCCAAACACTTCCGGTGTGGGAGAAAATTCCAATATACCCCCTCTATGCTAGTAAGTAATTTTCAACTAAAATGGAATGCTTCTTTGGCTATAGGCTTGGAAGGCCCAAAATAATGCTCAAATACCATGTTAGAGGCCGAGAGATCCATCCTAATACCCACAAGCTAAAGGTGATAAATTCTAGTCATTAATAAGGTCAAACATATGGCCAGAGACACTTCTAGTGTGAGACCAAATCCCAACACGTCATATGCAGTGTTTTGGTTTCTGTTTGGATATGCAACCAAATACACATATGCAAGGAGAGATCCTAGTCCTCTAGGTTCATGTAGATATATCAAGGAAAAACGACATTACCAGGCAATGAAAAAAATCTTGCTTTTCTGGCAATTCTCATCAGTGGTGAAATCAAAATCGAAGACTGCATAGCGGCATTCATCGGCAGGAAGAGATCCGGTGAAGTCCTCGTAGGTTTCATCCGGGCTTCCGAGTTTCTCCACCATCACTTCCTGATCCTCTATCTTGAAGATGATAAACCGGTAGTTCCTCTTCGCTTTCAGTTCCAAGAACTTCAGTTTGCATTCGTCTCTGACAGCCATTCCAGACGCCGCATTCGCCTATCCCAAACATTTCATATAAAGAAGAAAAGAGAATTACAGTAAAAGAAATGATATGCAGAGCTGCTATTTTGTTTCATATTGTATATCGCAAGCTAGGGACAACATATTTCCATTACTAAAACAACATGCAATTTGGTGCGACATGACCGAAAGGATAAATTGCAGAGCCTTGTTGGTTTGAATATCTAGTCAAAATTCACGCATCATTGCACTTTGGGTTGTAAATAACTCTAATTAATAAGCTGTGCATGTTTAGAGAATCCCGAACTAGAGCTCATTGCGAATAATAGAAAGCACAAATCCCTAGTCAAATCGCGGAAGCCATCAAATTGTAAGTGATATACTAGAGAAAGAACAAATTGCAAAGAAACAATGTAATCTAAATGAGAGAATTTACATCCAACTAATGTTAGGATGTCAGCCAAGGTGTTATGCATACCTGCTTTTTCCTTCAACAGTTGAAATTCATTCTCACGCATTACAAGAAAATCACGCAAAATCAAGAAAATCACACAAAATGAAGACACTGGAGAGAGAGAGATAGAAAACGTACCATGTTGTCCACCTGTAAAAGATAGTTCTATCAAAAATGAAGAAGAACAGGAGGAGGAGGAGAAAGAAACAGTGAAATGCAGGGAACAGCAGAGGGAGAGAGATCCTTATTTTGGGGGATACAATGAGAGATGAGAAAAAGGCGGTGAGGAAGAGAAATTTGAGGCAGAAAACAAAGGCTGAGAGTTTTCAATGCTTCAACAGCGGATCATATCATGTCCACCACAGTTAATATCGGCACGTTATGAGTGCACGGCCACCCTTTAGTTGGCCCCTCGTTTTAGTTACCGGCACCCAAAACCATTGAAGAGCTCATTTCTTCCATGGTCCTCAAATCATCATTCTTTCTTTTCACAGTTCTAGGCTAGCTCAATCTAATCCAGAGCAATCAGAATTCTGGGATGAAATGGGACAGACTGGGCGAGTATTCTTCAGCGAATTTTAGCCTCCATTTCAACACCTACATTTCAGCGGTCGAAGATTCTGACCACCTATGAAACCATTGGAAATAAAAGCAGTTGACTTAGTGAGATGGATAATACTTGAAAATTTTCTGATTCAGATTTTAGTTGTTTCCAGTTTATTTCCCCCTCCAATGGGGATCATCCATAAAGGCATTGCATACATATCATGCTAGAAAGCCAAAATGCCATCAAAAAGAATTTCAAAACACAAAAATTCACAAGACTCCAATATCTTCTCGATAATCTTTCAATCTTCCTGTGAGAAGTTCGTGATACAACAAAATATATCAGCCCGAAAAGTTCACAATTTTGGGCCCCTGTTTCTTCTTCGGTTTTACATGACTTTCTTTTGAATCGGACGTAGAACCAACTTTTGAATCCGACGGCTTATCTTTGTTAACACCGTATGTGTCAGCAGTCGAGAAATCATCCTCAAGATCATCGCCACTGATAAATTTAGTCACCTTTCCTCTTGGCCTTTCTTCTGCAACAATTGCAGGAAACAAGTAACACAAGTGAAATAAACATAGCAATAAACCTGGACAACAATTTTAAGCAAAAGAAAATTAAGAAGTGAACTAGCATTGTTACATACTCGGAAGTTGGTTATAAATAAAACAGAGATATAGAGGCATAGAGGCCTCATACGTGTATAAAATCTATCCCCCAAATCTAAGACAGGAGTTGACTGCAGTAGATTTCAATCCAAACTTCTATTATCCGTCATTATCTCTGTCAGGTCCTCAACCAATTTAAATCTATCTTAAACAAATCTCCTAGCGAAAGGACTTACTGATAGTAAATTCATATAATTTTGATCAACTTTTATAGGGGCGGTGTAAACAGATGTAAACACCCAGATATATAGTTATACAAATGCAATCAGGTCAATTCCAGATTGGGCAACATTTGACGGAAGAGATTCCTGATCTTCTAACGTTCAAACTATTACAAGATCCAGCAGTCATCATCCCTACATTTTTCCATTCCACTTCTAACCAGTAGTCATTATGTAAGATTTTGAGATGTCGGCTTCTTGGAACTTACTTGTGTTACCTGCTCCACCAGCAGATCTGCTGCCTTTGTTAGGACAATCTTTAGCCAAGTGTGTTACACCACCACATATTTTACAACCACCACCCTGAGGACAGCAAAATAATTCATTTAAAGTATCGTCAGTATCAACTAACAAGAAAGGGCAAGGTTGCTCAAAAACGTAAATAATTTGTCTCTTCGAAAGCTGAAACATGAAGAACATAAATCAATAGACCTTTGGATAGATTCCGTGCGTATTTTGAGGACAATTCTTGCTCAAATGTCCACGTTCATTGCATATGAAGCAATTGGCAAACTTAGTTCCCCCTGAAACACCAGCAGCAACAAGACAAATGGCAGATGGTAAGACACAGATGACAGAACTGCACATTTGGTTGCCACCAAAGAGGAGAAAATCAGCCACTGCATTTTGCATGTAGGTTGTTAAGCTTTCGAGCACTTGCTCCATACAACTAAAATATCAAATTTCACACTTGATTACAATACCCTATTAATGACAAATCAAATCATGCATGGTCTCAAACAGCATTTAGAAGATATTATATGGATGGTTGAAAATTTGCAATAACTCTTTTGTGGCATTGATTGATATTTGCTACTCAAGTTTTATCGGACTACAACCCCATTGTTATTGAATACAGTAAGTTTCCAATAATTGTGCAGAAAAGTCTCTTGTAATACCCTTTGATCCCAAAGAATTCTATACGATGCTTTGAAAATTACCATGAAGAATTCTAATACAATCAGCAGCTTGCACCTTTTCATTTCAAAAAATCATTTAAGAAGCCTTGTTCATTGTTTCATCTCTCTTCAAAAGCCATATAAATCCACCAGATAGCCAAAACTCCAAATAAAAAAGTAGTTCTTAGCACGAGGATTACTAAATTGACCAAATAATGTAGGGCAATACCCAAATAATTATTATCGAATTGCCATGAAAATCATCTGTTTGAAAGTTATAAACCCTGCTCTTGATAAATTTTGTACTTATAACGACATGCGACCTTAGAGTAAATTCTGTGCAGTGTGAATTTACCTCGACAAACTAACAGGAAGAAGATAAAGAAAATTATTGAAAACATAACAGCACCTAAAAGAGCTTACCATCATGAACTGGCTGGGGGCAATTAGCTAGGCTATGCCCAGTTTCCCCGCAATTATAGCAAAACTTTTTATCCACTGTCTCATCATCTTTGTTAGGGCAATTCTTGAGACTATGCCCTCGCCGCCGACAAAGAAAACATATCTGCAAGCACCGAAACCACCCCCATAAGTTGATTCTATGCCGTAGAAACAAAAATCCCTTTCCAATGAAACCTCCACTGCGTAACTCCCATCGGAGAAAATGACAAGACCCACAATTTATTCCCTGAAAAAATGATTTTCAGTGAAACTAAAACCCAGCAATCCCTCATTTTATAATCCCTGGATACCCCCACACACCACAACTACCCCCCCCCCGCCCCCCACAACCCACCCAAAAAAAGCACCTGACCTCATATTTTCAAATTGGACTTGCCATGCAAAATCCAGAAGATAGTTAAACAGAATCAGTGTAGGAAACCAGACCTTGTTCTTTTCCCATTGAGCTTTCTCGGGGCAAAGCTTGGCAATATGGTCTTTAGCTTTGCAAACAAAGCAACTTTCACCAGGCTTCATCCCAGGGACTCTAAGTGGGTGTTTCGTAAAACCCTTTCTAATGGATTTGCTGGGGTTATTGGGTACTTTGGATTCCGCCTTTTTGCGCTTGAACTTACCGTCAGCTTTCTTCCTCTTCATCTTGTCTGGGTCTTTGGGCGGCGTTGGCTCTGGCTTAGGGAACAGTTCAGGGTGTGCTTCTCGGTACCTCTTCCGTGCCAGTCTCTGTCTTTCGCTCACCATTTTACGGGCGAGACTGTCGACGCTCTTCCGTGTAAAAGGGTTTCGGTGTAGGGATCGGCGTTGGGAGGAAGTCTTCTCGTTTGACGGCGAAACGGAGGGGATTAAGATGGAGCTATAATCAGCTGAAGTCGAGATCATCATAAATAGACTTAATTCGTCGAGGAATGGGGGAGTAAAGGAATTGATGAAAAAAAAAAGAACAAAAAAATACGTAGGATTATTCCAATGACAACTATTTTCATGAGACAATTTTGGAATTTACATTCCACCAAGTTTGCGTTATTTTTTTTTCTACTTATATTTCGTATATCTTTCATAGATTTCTTTCTATGTTTGATGCAATTATTGTTTGGAAGACTTAAATGAGATGCCCCGGCATTAAGAATTCGTATTTCATGCATTATAAATGCATTGGCATGCTTTAAAAAAAATGCATTGGCATGCTTTAAAAAAAATGCATTGATTAGAAAATTTTATAACTTGAGTGAACACCTTATACTCAAGGCAACGAGCCTTAGGAAAACTTTTAAGAAAGAAGTCGATAATGTATTGTAAAGACAAGAATTGAAAGAATTAGATAATTTATTATCTTCAAAAATAAATGTTTAGAAAGAATTGTATGTCATAGGACAAGAAAGATAAGGTATCTACAAGTTATACATATCTAATTTAAATATTTCAAATTTTAAGGCAATCTTTTAAACATAATGTTACGTGCCTAAAAATTAGAACACACAATTGACAAACAAACAAAAATTTTGAATTCAAAGGTTTTGTTTCATTAAGGAGAAACAAGATTCTTTGTCTTTGTCAAAAGGAAAACACAACTTTGGCATTAACCAATTTTACATTCAACAATTGTTTTTCAATGAAAAAGTACCAGGTTTATATACACAGCCAGGCCTAACTTCCAGTAATGACACTTTTGGCTAGGGATAAATAGGCTTACTGCAAACCCCATCAAGTGTTCCCCATGATAGTCCTCTTTCTAAACCTAGGTTAAATGGGCCCATAATATACCATCTACTTACAAAAACCCTTGTCCTCAAGGTTTAAACCTAACACTCCATAATCTCCAAAAGTAAACTTCTAATAACTAAATTAATACTAATAAGGGACATGTACGAAAATAGTCCAATACCGAAACGGTTCTGGATAATGACCTTAAGCTTAAAAGAATGACAGAAAAGGTATCCAATTAAAACACCTCAAATTTTAAGAAACATAGTACTTTAAGTATTATCAAAGAAAATTCAAAACTCTATAGGGAAACCTTAAGCTTAAGCCGGAGCAGTTTGACATAATTTTTTTTTTAAAAAAAAATAGACAGCTTGAATCAATCTAACTTAGTCAAAGAGTTGATGGCCGAAGTTCCAATTAGGAATTAGAGATATCAAAGTTAAAATTTACTCTAAAATTTTAACATTTTGAATGGCTAAGTAGCAAATGAAAGTAGTACATAAGATTGAGAATATGGATATAGTTTTTATTTTATTTTATTTTATTTTATTTTTTATTACAATGCATGTATTTAATTCATGCACATAGAATGTCAAACCTCAAATCTCACAGTTAAAGCCCTCACTAACTTAGCATTTGAGCTAACTCACTAGCAATAAGATTATGATTATAATTGCACAACTTATTTTTTTATTGTCAATTATCACACAATATTTTTGTGCAATAATTACTTGTGTTTATTTCATTAACTTAGGTATTGAATAATATTATGAGATGCTATTTGAGTTTACTTTAAAAACTTTAACAAAGGTAAGTTTTGCAATACAAAAAAAAAAAAAAAAAAAGCTTAGAGATAACATGGTACTGAAACTCCGACAACGAAATTCGACTTACTCTGTGGCTCTTCCAACGGCCACAAGTTGACTTGAAGCAAAAACCAAATAAAGTTGA
Source organism: Casuarina equisetifolia (assembly GCA_028551475.1). Lineage (NCBI taxonomy): Eukaryota > Viridiplantae > Streptophyta > Magnoliopsida > Fagales > Casuarinaceae > Casuarina > Casuarina equisetifolia. The sequence goes on from CM052355.1 coordinate 21,187,066, forward strand.
GTATTCTCGAATTTATTTCCAAAGAAGAAATAAAAGAGTTTAGGAAGTTCAAATTCTTCAAATCAAAGAAACTTTCGTCGAAATTCATCTATACACCTTTTAGGGAAAAAAAACTATTTTTAATTTGGCTATAGTTGTGTATTGAGTTTTCGCCAAACTTAACAATTTCTTCTCCTCCTTATTTTTTTCCTTTTCGAGTCAAGGCAAACATGCTCTAGATAAAAGACACTTAGCAAAAGAAAGAAGCTCAATTGAGAGAAACTAGTTTGAATAACTGCAAGTTAGAGATTGATCATTTCGCTATTTGGAAACATAGTTATTTACGTTGAAATTAAAAACCACTTTTTTCACAATCTTCCTTAAGATATAAGTTTTGTTTGAGATTCTTAGCTTATTTTACTATCAGATATTTGTTCTTTATTGTCAAAAGTATCACATCATTGCCCTAATTCCATTTTGGAATTGGAGTGCAATATTTGTGTTATTAAGGCAAAAGTTATAAGAATGCTATAGCTAATAGAGTGCATCAAAGTAATGAATGCGACTACGCAAAAATAATAGAATATCCAAGTATTTAACTGGCAAGTCTACAAAAGAGAATCTTGTTATATGTTTGATAAGTGCTTTCTTTGATGGATTTAGCTTTTTAAACACTATTATTCTCGTCTTCTCTACATTCACCCTTTGTCTACTACATGCTTTATATTCTTCTAACAAAGATTTAAGATACTCAAGAGAACGTTGATTTCCTTCCATAAAATTAACATATCATCAGCATATAATAAATGAGAAACTCCTCCAAAATTATTATCAACTTTAAAAATCTTCCAGTGAATGGAGTCATTTTCATCAAATGATTGAGCTTTCTACTAAATGCACCTTGAGCCAAGATAAAAATGCTAGGCAACAAGGGATCTCCTTGATAAAGCCCTCATGTATACTTAAAGAAACCATATTTTGCTCCTTGCACCAAAAGTATAAACCAATTATTGGACTTACACCTAAATATCATATCACTCCATTGGCGAGAAAATTCAAACTACTCCAATACCTTAAGTATAAATCCCCACTCCATTCGATCATACACCTTTTCCATATCTATTTTAATCATCATGTTGACTATAACCTTACAATCCAATTCATTCACCATTTCTTGTGCTATTGCAACATTTTCATGAATAACTTGCCCTTGTACAAAACCAAATTGTTCCTTAGAGATCACCAAAGATAATAAGTATACCAGTATGTCATTCAATATCTTGGCAATAATCTTATAAGTAAAATTGCACAAACTGATAGGCCTGAAATCTTTGAAACTTTGGGGGTTTTTCTTTTTTGGGATCAAAACAATTAGTGTGGAAGTAATGCATTTAGGCATGGGATTGCCATTAAAGAAATCTTGTACCACTATGATTATATCTTCTTTCATAATCTCAGCACTTTGCTTAATAAAAGTGTCCATTGAATCCATCAGGCCCTGAAGCACTATTAGGATCTAATCTTTTGATGGCCATCAAAATCTATTCCCATTATGGCTCCTTACATAGCTCATCATTGTGTTTAATAGTTACTAGTGGCGAAATATAATCAAGCAAATCACTTTGTATTCTTGCCTCTGGGGGAAATCTGAGTGGATGAATGAAAGACGTGTTGTAGTCTTTAGTGAGGATATGGGAATAGTAGTCAACTGCTAATGGTCCCAATATGTCAAGATTTGAAGTATATGTGTCATCATGTAGCTTAAAGTTCCATTTTTTCTGAAAGTTCTTTTCTTTGATACAAGCGTGGAAATATGTAGTGTTTCTATTCCCTTCTTTTAACCATTTAACTCTTGCCTTAGGATTCCTTCCTCTTGTGTGAGTATGTCATTCAATTGTGCATGAACCCTTTTATATTATGCATGCTTAACCTCTAACCAACCCTGTTGAATTTCCTTATCAAGCCTACACATGCTTTCTTTCATATTGGCTCTTTGTTGTTGTTTATGATTCTTTGTTTGTCTACTCCATTCTTGGAATTTTTGCTTCACATGTTTCAAACAACCATACAACCTATGTCATGGGGAATCTGATTGAAATATATGCTACTCTATCTCCATAATCTCTTTAAAGAATTGTTCTTGAATCTATTATCTTTGAAACTTGAAACTTCTATAGTACTTCCTGTCTTTAGACAATAATATAACCAAAGGACAATGATTGGATTGTATCTATGGAAGGTGGCACACCAGGATTTGAGGAAAGTAAGAAAGTGCCTCCAAGTTATTAAGAACCCTATCAAGTCGTATCCAAGTGCGTCGTTGGCTTACCTCATTACTACACCACATGTATGGTTCTCCTTCATATCTGACATCTAACAAACTAGTCTTAAAAATAAATTCTTGAAACTCCTCCATTGCCTTTCTAGAGTAGAGTCTACCCTTTTTTTTTCTGATTGGTTTGTGATGGTATTGAAATCACCTCCCATTATCCACGATTTGCTTCCAATACCCAACTCCAATAATGAATTCCATAGTGACATTCATACATTACACTCATAACTTGGTAGATCATAGTGAATACAAATGAGTAATCTGTCATCTTGATATTCAAGGTTATCTATTGAGTGTGTATTGCAATGACCTCAACCTTTACTTGACCTTTCCATATGATCCATATGTGCTTGTTGTCTGGTTTAAATTTCTTAAAGTGGGGAAATTGAAGTTTGACTGTTATATTCTTCAAATGATTGCTTTTCTTCTTTGGTTCTAATAAAGCCAAAAATTCAATTTTGTTTTCTTTGACTACCTCTTTTAAGTAGTTTATTTTTTGAAAGGTGTGTACATATCTTGTTGTACTATTAGACTTTATGAGGGTAGAGCTAAATTGATTATGTTTGTTCCTTGCATAAACAATTTGCTTACCAAGTGTAGAAGGTGTTGCAAATGATTTCTTGAACATGCTTGCTAGATTTTAAACTGTAATGTCCCTATCACCTTGTGTCAGACTTTCTTTTGGATGATCTTTTACCACTTTAACCCCAGATTGCTTGGGAGCTTGCCTACCATCCCTCATCTGTGTAGTATTTTGCCCATACTCATCCAAAATCACCACAAAAGTCTGCAGAGGGAAGGCTAATCTCTTGTCAGGCTTTATCTTATTATCTCTACATGCAGATGCATCCCTGAGACTAAGCACCCTTGACTTCATCGTTCTATCAGGTTGCCTTGGGGATTCAACTATGTATTACAACTATGTATAACAACATCGTATTGCTATGGATTTATCCTACCAAGAAATGGTGTTCTTTTTCATTAAACAAGGGAATATCATTCCTCTAACATCCCTTTCATAATAACAACATTGCATGTATCAAAGATGTTAAGCTTTAAAGAAGATGATCATTTTGGTGTCAAGTTATAACGTCGACAAGGATATTGGTTGCTTGATTTACAATGGGAACATAATGTGTCCTAATGAGTCCTAAAATAATTTTTTAATTTTATTTTATAATGAAATAACAATCAATCTCGAAATATTTGATATTCTTTTGAAACCTATGATTAGCTACAATTCCATTTTACCTTTATAGTTACAAAACATGTAAGGAAAGTAAGTTTCACTTAAAGTCCTCTCATAAGACTTTGAAGTAACATAGTTTCACTAGTGGTAATATCTATGGCTTGGTACTAAGCTTCATGAGTATAAAGAAACTACAATATGTTTTTAGTAATACCCTTGTATATATCAATCAAACAAAATCTTCAAGCTATTCATATATTGAAGTTCAAACATCCAATTTGAGAAGAACTCAAAAACCTTTGAAAACTGAAATTAACTTCCCTTTGCTTACATTGTCAAAAGATTTTTCAATCTATCTAAACATAAATTGCATTCAATATGATCCTTAGAGTATTTATGATTGGAAGAACAAAGAATATGCATGTATAGTCTAATCATGAATTAAATGAGGCAAAATACTCATACAAATTTGTTTTTATATAGGGAAAATCTTGTGAAGGTGCAACCAATGATAGTAGTAGTAGTAGCAGCAGTTTAGGAATGAGTTCTAGGACTGTATATACTTGAAAATCCCCCCTAAAAAGTGTTTGGAGGTGTTTTTTATTCTTCTTAATGGTTGGAAGGCAGAAGGAGAACTTCTTTACACTGAAAGACGATTGTCATCACTAAAGACGGAACTTTTGAAGAGAAAATGGCACAAATGTTCACACTGTCCAAATGATGAGCGTTTCAGCCACTTCATAATGGCACATACAAAAATGACACATACAAAAATGACACCATTTTACCCAAATGGTGTTAGACTCCAAACAACGTTGTTTTAGACCACCAATTTAAAACAAAAGCATTAGGCTTATAACCTAAAGGCCCAATCACCTAAACCCAATGTAAAAAAAAAGCCTAATAAATGTAACCCAACAAAAGTCCAAAAACACATGAGAAACTAAAAAAGTGACACCAATAAATGAATAAAACACATAAACCACACATCATCAAACCTTCACCCCACTCTATGTCCTCTAAGGAACCCCCTTGCCACCTCGTGCTCATAACATGCCTACCCTTATCAGAATTGCCTTATCCTCAAGGTAAAAGTTTAGGAATTGAATAAAAAATGAGGACTCCTTTTCCTATGTCACTTTAGATGGCAACTTGCCCTTCCATCATATTAGCAACATGGTGTGGCCCTTAATATGGCTTTTCTTTAACAAAGCTTGTGGTTGACACATTGGTTAAAAGTCTTGAGTTACTTCAGGAAGGGCTAGTTGTTTTAGGGAAAAGTGGCCAATAACCTACTTTAGCTTGGACATATGAAACAAGGGATGTACTTAAGACCCTTTTGGAAGCTCTAATTTATATGCCATCGATCCCACCTTTTAAATCAACTTAAAGAAGCCATAAAACTTAAGAGGTAACTTTTGTTTTCGTCCTTTAACCATAAAAGTTTGTTGGTATTTAGGAAAGTTGAAGTATACCTATTCTCCCACCTTAAGTTGCACCTCTAACTACTTATAGTAAAAAATCTTCTTCATTCTTCATTGTGCCTTTTGTAATTTTTATCATAGCTTAGCTAGTTTTTGGTCTCTTTTTCCCAAAATATATTCAACTAAGGCTACCATAATAGTTCCAAGAACATATGCTAATAGATTGGGGGGATAAAGAACATGGACTATCTCATAAAGTGTATGTAGAGTAGAACTTTTCTAGCTAGTAATATTGAGCCTAGGATAACCATTTATTCCATTCTTTTGGATTGTCCCTAGTAAAATAGTGTAAGTACATCTCAATGGTGTGGTTTACAACCTTCATCTGACCGTCTAATTAAGGGTAACATGTTAAAGTAATGTTAAAGTTGGTACCTTGCAAACAAAATAACTCCTTCCAAAAGAAGTTAGTGAACAAAGGATCTCTATTGCATGAAATTGACTTGAGCATTTATATAACTTAAACACTAATAACTCTATTTTTATAAAGTTATTTTACCTATTTTTAGGCAATAAATAATGCAATGCTTATGAGAAATATTTGAATTCCTCTTTATTTACTTAAATTTGCATTGTTTTTGTAGAATAAGGAGACATAGAGAAAAAGAACAAGCATGGAGAACCTAATGTTTATTATATGGCAAAATATGGTCAAAATATCAAGATCAAGAAAATCAAGATCAGCTTGGGCTTTGGATAATTGTTATTAGATTTTTCATTGTTGTTGAGTTTTCTAAATAATTAGAATACCTAGTCATATTAAGAGTTTAAAGTCCAATTAATATAAAAGTTCAAAATCCAATTGTCTTAGGTATCTAAAACCCACTTTTACTAGGATAAGAGATAGGTTTAAAGCTAAATCTTATTTAAGAGAAGAGAAAAGGCAAAAAAAGAAAGGAGGAAATTGAGCACAACTTAAGAAAGAGGCTAGGAATTCAAGGTTTTCTTGAAGATAAGATAAAAAAGTTGACAAACTTCTTATTCTTGGATTCAAGATGCATTCTTTATTTCCTATCATTGTTCTTCCTCATTATTTCTTTATGCTTTAGTTTACTTTTATTAGAGCTAAGATGTAACCTAATTATGATAATATAAATCTTATAATTGTTATATTTTGTAAGATATTTTATTTATGTGAAGTTGCATATTACTGTATTTAATTCTTTTAAGTAATTAAGTACTATTTAAATGATCTTATTTGCATGTTTGAGACTGACAAAAGATGATGTATAGTTGCTTCTTGTAATGTGTAACCATAAATTAAATATGGATAGACATATACTATATTGTTTGTGTGGTTTTTGGTGTAAATTGAGAATTTTCATAGATCTTAATGCATTTGGTTTATTTCAATTCACATATAGAGATATAGTAAATTAATGAACTAAGTAGGTTTGCTATACCTAGACCTAGGATAACAAATAAATTAGGAAGTTCCACCATCACATAGATATTATTCATCTTGCAAGTATAAAAAATCAATATTAATATCTAGTAGTTATGGTGAAATCATATTCTCTAACATATTTCATGTATTTAGTTTTCTTAAATTTAGTTATTTTTTCTATCATTTATCATTTGAATTTGTTAGATAAATTTTAGATTCACCATTAGTAATTAGTTGGTCTAATAATCATCAATCTTTGTGAGATGATATCTTTCTTATCATTATATTACTTGTTTAATATGTTTACTTGCATTTAAATTTCACTAAACCACTATATCAAAGAAAGCATAGACAACCATCTAAGAAGTGTAAGGATGTGAAAGTGTAATAACGTGCCCAAATTTGGATAAGCAATCACTACAACCAAGATTATAAACTTACCCCTTGATATTAGTAATCCATCTATAAAAACCACAGTGATATTGTCTCATACTTACTATGAGATAGGATATGGTTGTAATTTCCTTGATGGCAATGCATTTTATTGCTCTTAGATTTCTAACTTGTGGCACATTCACTTGCCAATTTATTAATTGTCTCCTTCATATCCTTTTAGAAGAAAACCAGCCTTATGCATTTTAAAGTCCTTTGAGCCCTCTCATGAGTACATGAGTGAATCTTTTTTACAATCACCAAAATTAAAGAAGAGTTATTGTTTAAGTAAACCCATCCTTTGTAAAAGATAATTCCACCTTTGTGTTCCTAAAGACGAATAACCTTTTCTTGTTGGATCCGATCAACCAATTTCTTTAACTCTAGATTGGCCTTTACATATTTTATAATAGTATCCATTCATAGAAGGACTAGTTGGGAAATGACTTGAACAATCCATTATTTTCGTTCATCATCTTGCCTAGACAATGCATCCACAACCATATTTTCCCTACTAGATTTGTTTTTAGCTAGGAAATCATGCCTTCTTAGTTTAAGCATCCACATTTGCTGCATTAAGGTTATAATCGTTTTCTCTTATAAATACTTCAAGCTTCATTATTTTGTCTTAATAACAAACTGGTGACACAATAGGTATTGCCTCCACTTTTGCACCACCATTGCTATGGCCAACATTTTTTGCTCATATATAGATAAGTTTAAATGATGACCATGTAATGCCTTACTAAATGTACCTTGAGTTAAGACTACTCCTACCTCATGCCTAGAGGCATTACACTCCACAATGAATGGTTGAAAAAATTGAGGTAATACTAAAACAAGAGTTGTAGTCTTGATTATCTTTAACCTATCAAAGACTACTTAAGCCTTCTTGAACCATTTAAAGGCATATTTCCTTAATAACTTTGTGAGAGGCTTTGTTAATTTCTCATACTAATTAATGAATTGGAGATAGTATCTAATCATTCCTAAGAATCCCTTTAAAGCCCTAATAGTTGAGGGTGCAAGCCATGCTAATATTGCCTTTGTTTTATCTTGGTTTTGTGCCACCCCCATTTTTAACTTACCACACAGCCTAGATACTTCACCTTGTAACATCCAAATTTGCACTTGGTTCATTTCATAAAAAGTTGGTGCCAGTTTAAATGCCTAACACTTGTTGCACATGTTGCAAATGATCTTCCTAAGTTTTATTGTATGATAGAATGTCATCAAAGAACACAAGCACCTTAATAAGTCTTGAAACACTATGTTTATTAATGATTAGAACATTGCTAGCCTGTTAGTTAACCTCAATGACATAATTAGAAATTAAAAGTGACCATGATGTGTTTCAAATGTTTTCTTCTCAATATCATTCTCTTTCATCCGTACATGATAGTAGCCTAAGTATAAATTTATCTTTAAAAAGAACTAGATATCATGCAACTCATCTAACAACTCATCAATGGTGAGAATAGAAAACTTATCTTTCACTATTTGCTTGTTTAACTTTATGTAATCCACACATAATTGTCATGTTTTATCCAACTTATCAACCAAAGGTACCAATAGTGAAAAAGGACTCAAGTTTGGCCGAATCATCTTGTCTCTGAGCAATTTTACCACAATCTTTCTATCTCACCTTTCTAAATATAAGGATACCTACATGATTAAGTTCTCCATGTCCTTTAAGGACTATAAGTTGATCATTGCTTCACTATGGAGGTAGCCCCTTTGGCTCTTTAAACATATCTTCAAATTGGTCCAATAACCTATCCATACTAGGTCTCACCATCTTAAAACTACTTCATATATTCTTTATATTACTTAGTTGAAGTACCATAATTATTCCCTCTTTACTCAACTCCTTATTAGCATCCTTGCCAATACTTAACAGATCTCAATAGCTTCACTTTCCCTAGAGTTCCACTTCCTTTCTATCATATTTAAATTTCAATCTCATGGTACAAAGCTTCACACAATGTTGCCCAATGTTTCCAACCATTATATGCCTAACATAATATTTGAGGCCTCCATTGATAACACAAAGAGCTCTAAAGGCATAACTACTCCTTGAATTCAAACCTCAATTCTAGTTTATTTTCCTTAACCTTTAACCTTATCAGCATTGGCCACCCATACCTTGAATCAAGATCTCCATCAATTTTCAAGTTAATTTGATAAACCAACCATTTAATAATCAAGTTGCGAATGCTTCTTATGTCTATAACCACCCAAATTTTCTTGTAATAATCTACTAAGCTTCCATTAAGTCTCATTGTTTGGAGAGTTCAACCCCTATACATAGCATTAAGAGATATCTAGAATTCTCCTTGATATAATTTATAAAGCATCATTATCTTTTAATTCATTTGGTTACATAACTTCCAATTGAAAAAACTTCTTCTTACAATGATGTCTAAAGTATTCCTTAGTTTTTTTTTTAGTCTTCATACTTGTAGGATTCTAGCCTTCATAAGCAATCAAGAAGGGGGGCTTGAATTGATAAATTGTTGAAATATTTTTCAACAATTATAATACAATAAAAATAAGCAAGCAAGTAAACAAAGACAAAGAGATTTTTAAGAGGTTTGGCTCACAACAAACAACTACTTATGTCCCCTACTAAAAGGCCTTTTTCTCTATTCTTTAGCAACCTTTATAAGATTCACTATTCTTAGATCCAATCTCTTCAAGATATTAATGCCAATTCTACCAAAAATCCAATGGTGAATCAATTAATACAAGATAACATACTTACTATGAATATGAAAGTTAAACAAGTAATAATAACACTTAATAATCAAATACTAATATCAATCAAATAGTTGGTGCTCAATAGTATGACATCTTTGATGAAGACATTGTAGTAGCAAACTTGAATGCCTTAAAAGTGTTAATGTATTCTCAAGCCTTCTTTTTTATTTATGGATCCTTTCCAAAGTAGGTTTTCTTCTTCTTTTTTTTTTTAATAGCCATTAGGCTTCCATCAATGCGCAATTTCCTTCTGCAAATTTCTTTACAACATTTTTCCTTTCTTGTTTAACCTTGGATTTTTACCTTAATCTTTGCCTCTTAGTGATTAGAATGCATCTAGCCTCATTCTTGTCTCTATCAACCCTTCTATAATGGCTAAAGTTGAAAATCTTCTTCTTTGAAAACATCCCTTATTGACAGCTACTTTCTCTAGAACAATTTCCAAATATTTTTCTTTCCTTCTTATAAAGCATTAATGGAAGAAAGAAAAGAACATACCAAATGAATATTTTGGTCTTCAACAATGGCTTGTCATAGTTCCCATTTTTGTTCTCTGTAAGCTAACTGTGAATACCTTAGTATTTACTCCATATAAGCTTCAAATTTCTCCATTTACTTTTTCCTTTAGTGAATGCTTCCATTTTGAACTTAGCTTTCGAATTTCAAATCATATACTCCCTTTGTAGAATGATTTCAATCATCCTTCATAACTTCCTCAACAATCTCGCTCAAAATATTTCCTCTCGTGAATACGATTTTCTCTCACAAACCCTAATCAAATTTTCCTCAAAATAGCTTCATCATATTGCATGGTGGAAGAAAATGATTGATCAAAATGGTGAGTCCACATCTGGTAAGTGAAACAGTGCATTTAGACTTGATTCTGAAAAGAGTTGTTGTCATGGGTTGTGGGTCTAGGTTGCAAATTGTGGGTTGCAGGTCACAGGTCACAGGTCACGGGTCTAGTAATCAAATTAATCTCCATCTTTAGGCATTCACAATTTTCTTCACAAATCGCCGATGGTAACCCTTTCCTTTGTTTGACAAGATGCTCCACAACATTTCATAGCTCAGATTTCATTTGGGTTGTGCAAGATCTTCCGGATTTGAGTAAAATCTTCCGAGTAGTGAATATAGATTTCCAATATACTTCGTGGGTCTGCATTCTCTCTCCTTAGATCTATGCTTTCCGATGCTGCTATAGCCAAATTTTGGTGATGCTTGTGTTAGGATTGGTGGAACAATTAGGTTAAAGGGTATGGTTGTCATTACAATCAAGGGTCTTTATGTAATTGTGGAACTAGGAAATATCTTCTAGATGTAGTGGATTTCCTAGTAGTGTTGGACTAGGATTCTTATCCTTATGTAGAAGTAGGTTTTCCTAGTAGTATTCAACTAGGATTCCTTTAGGGTTTCTCTATAAATAGGAGAAGTATAGAGAAACCTAGTGGGCAAATTGAGAGAGTCCCCATGGGGGGCTAATTGTTGAAGAAGGCCCCTCTCATGGATTCTAGTTGATGAGAGAATCCATGAGATACCTATTTGAGGAGAGGGAATGTATGAGAAAATCTAATGAGAAGAGACTATAGGGGACGTGGGACATTATGATGTTCCGAACCTCTTAAATCTGTTGTGTTTGGGTGTGTGCGTTCTTATATTTGTGTGTTCAATCTCTATGTGGATGATGCGACTTTGTTGAATTCTCCCAACAAGTGGTATCAGAGCCAGGTTTTGGATCCCAACCAGTGGTATGGGAGACAAGTTTGGTTTCTAACAAGTGATACGGTGAGCGTGGACCGTGGAAGATCGGGACCAAAGATGATAGATTGAACATGGTGAATGCAATTGAAGAAGCAGATTGATGTGTTTTAAGGTGAGATTTTCTCTTTCCTTAAATCCAGTTTGATTTTTGGATGATATTGATGTAGATCAACTGGAATACATTGTTGGAGTTGTGGATTGAGGTTTGCAAAGTGCAGATCTATGTCTCTCTGTCTATATCTGAGCATTTGGCTCAAGTTGTGGCGTTAGATGACAGAGAATGATGGAGATATTGATGTTTGAGGGGGAGCACTTTGTTGAAGTTGTTGATGAATTATTGATTGAGGGGGAGCATGTTATGCTCCTATGTTGATGTGATTGATGAAATAAAAATTTGGGATTTTTCAAGTCTATCGATATTCAGATGAGGTGTATTGAGACTCCGACGGTTGATTCCGGGGAAGCACCAACAATTCTGGACAGAAGGTGGACTCTTCGTAGGGGATTTTGAAGAGTGATCTCAATTGTTGTGGAAGTCCTATGATTTTTACTTTTATTGAGGGCCTCATGGTGGAGGACACATTTAGATGGAAGAAGCCCATGATGATGTGCGGATGCCTGGAGAGAAACATGGCCTAGGAGAGGTGTAACCTAGAAGAGGCTGCAATGGAAGTGCCTAAGAAGGTATGACCTAAGAGAGGCGTAGTTTAAAGAAAAGGCAAGATGGCACAGTTGATGCGGGCTTGTTTTGAAGAAAGTTTTGTCCAGTCTTTCTCTATCAAAAAGATTGTGGCTATTAAGTTGAAGAGAGTTTTTGCAATCTTCTCTTTCAAAAGATTGTGGTTGAAGAGAGTTTACTTAGTCTTTCTCTGTCCAAAGACTATAGCTGTGGAAGTTAAAGAGAGTTTCTCCAATCTTTCTCTTTCCAAAGATTGTGGTTATGTAGTTGATAATTTGAAGAGATTTTCTATACTTTCCTATGGTGCAGGGATGTTGCACCAAATTGTTCCAAGGGGGAGATTGTTAGGATTGGTGGAACAATTAGGTTAAAGGGTATGGTTGTCATTACAATCAAGGGTCTTTATGTAATTGTGGAACTAGGAAATATCTTCTAGATGTAGTGGATTTCCTAGTAGTGTTGGAGTATGATTCTTATCCTTATGTAGAAGTAGGTTTTCCTAGTAGTATTCAACTAGGATTCCTTTAGGGTTTCTCTATAAATAGGAGAAGTATAGAGAAACCTAGTGGGCAAATTGAGAGAGTCCCCATGGGGGGCTAATTGTTGAAGAAGGCCCCTCTCATGGATTCTAGTTGATGAAAGAATCCATGAGATACCTATTTGAGGAGAGGGAATGTATGAGAAAATCTAATGAAAAGAGACTACAGGAGACGTAGGACATTATGATGTTCCGAACCTCTTAAATCTGTTGTGTTTGGGTGTGTGCGTTCTTATATTTGTGTGTTCAATCTCTATGTGGATGATGCGACTTTGTTGAATTCTCCCAACAGCTTGGTGCTCAGGCGTGGGTTGCATTGTGTGAGAGTAAACGGGTTCCATTAGGTCGCATGATGTGCACAGATTGCTCAGACTAGGTTGCATTAACTGGGTTTACGTGAACTATGGGCACAAGCGACTTGAGTGCAGGCTGACTTGGATAGATTGGGCTTCGCACTATGAGACGATGATGGCTCTGAGTGCGCGGGCTAGACTTGCATACGGGTTGGACTTGCACGCAGGCTCGCCTAGGCTAGTTCACTGTGAGACTATGATGACTTTTTGAGTGCGCTAGCAGGACTTGTACGCGGGTTGGACTTTTGTGCGCATGCTGGCTTAGGCTAGATAAAACTTACGCTGCACAATATACCTTAATAAGTATAATATCTTTTTATATTAAAAATATAAAAGCAAGTGCAACCTTCTTCAACCCATTTTTAAGATATTATATTTTGTCATATCAAACACTATTATTTAACAATTTTATTCAATAGTCATCCTTTTTGACGGATAAGGCATTTGACTACTAACTCTATTTGAGAGTGGATGTTCATCCCAACTCTTCTTATTAGCAAGAATTAGCCTACCGCTATTTGGTTTGTACCTCTTCTCAAAAGTCTTAGCCAATCCTACTACCTTGGTAAGAGTCTAAGGTCAATTAACTTTCACATTTGCCATAATCACAAGTTTTAGCTCACTGACAAACCTTCCCACTTATGTCTAGGTATCCAAGCACATTCCAAGTGATTACCTTCACCTTTTCCTAATCAAAATAAGGTACAACTTAAAATATTTGGTTACTTGATAAACCTACTCAGATAGGTCATCCATGCCATGAAATGGGAGAAAAAAAATGAATTAGGCATAACTGCCTTGTTTCCTACATCGTAGTAACAAAGATCTCCTCTAACTTGGACATAAGTCCACCGATCAAAGGTCTAACCTTCATCAAACCTTCAGTTTTCTTGGTAGTCTTCTCTCCTTGGGGCCCACTCTCATCGGTTTTTCCTAGGATCTTATCTTACGAATTTTGCTGTCCTGAAGAGGATCTTGTCTAAACCCATGGTAATTTATGGACTCCACATTCTTTTTGTCACTAGGTGACCCAAAACTAGTTGACCAACCCCTGTCATTCTTTTGAGGGATGTTTGCGTCCATGCCCAAAGTTTGTTCAGTCACCATGCTCAACTGTTTAAGCTCAGCGATATGCTAGCTTGGAGTATTGAACATTCGTAGCATAATTTCGTTCGTCTTTGAGATCATACGATCCATTTCAGTCTCCATCTTAGCCTTTTGGGCCAAGCATAACTTTGGCATAGCCAATTTTGATACCATTGTGCTATTGCAAGCAACAATGACAATAGTGGTTTGGGAATGAGTTCTAGGACTATATACACGGAAATCCTCCATAAGGAGTGATTGGAGGTGTCTCGTATTTTTCCGATGGTTGAAAGGCAGGAGGATAACTTCTTCTTGTCAAAAACAAATGTTGCTATCGGAGAAGGAAGTTATAAAGAGACAACGACGTAACTTTTCACATTATTCGAATGATGAGGGTTTTCGGCCCCCTCACAGTGGCATAAACAAGAATGACACCATTTTACCCAAATGGTGCTAGACTCCAAACATTTCTATTTTAGGCCACCAACTTAAAGCATAAGTGTTGGGCTCGTAACCTAGAGGCCTAATTGCCCAAACCCATGTAAAAACAAAGAACAACAAATGTAAGTCCAAAACACATAAGAAACTAACAAAATGACACCAGCAAATGAATAAAATGCATCAACTGCACATCATCAAACCTTTTGCCTTCTCCACTTCCTCCAAGGAACCCCTTCCCCACCCTATGCTTATAATAGAAAGAATGGCATAAAATGAGATATATTTCTTATCTCAGGAAGAATAACCTGGCAACACCTATATTTGACAAAAACAACATTCATATCCGTATTTTGGTTGTGTTTATTGCTCCCTCAATAGGCGACACACTAGATGCATTTTTTATGCGAAAGATCCATATCCTTGAAACGACATTTGTAGAACCCATGTTTCTTGCATTTTGTACTTAAATACAAATAATGATTCTAAAATGGTAAATTCCATCTTCAAAATGGTATTTATAGAACACATATTCTTGCATTTTGTAGTTAAAATGGAGCAAATGATGATATTTTTATGTTAAGGCATATACCTTATCAAGCAAAAAGACTTATTATAATGCATTTAGAATAAATACATTTGGTACTTAAGTATTGACTCAAACTGAGTAAGCTTTTAATTAGAATCATGGTACACGTTTGTGGGAAGAGAAAGAGAGAGAGTTTTAAAGAATATAAAAATAACTATGTAGAGAATGTATAAGTAGAATCATCCTTAAAATTATTTTATATAGGTTTTCACACCTCCTCACCTATTGAATGTGTATTCAGTTACATGGAATTGGGATAAGATACATCAAACTAGGATAACCAAATATCTAAACTGAAGATATATCATCTAAAAAAAAAAAACTTTACTTGTGTATGAACGTTTGATGAAATGTAATGAAACTAGTGATTATGACGAAGTTGTAGGTTGTGTGATTAATAGCTAGGGTTGTGACGTATTGCGTGCTGTGCGTTGATTTCTACTTATTATTTACATTATAGCAAGTTGTCCCGATTAGATCCCAAGTAAATAAAAAGGACACGTAACAAAAGTGTAATATTAAGAAGTCAATTCTCCAAAAAGATAAAAAAAAATAAAAATAAAAAAGTATTAAGAGGACTCATCACCCAAAAGCACAAGCAAACTTATCATCTAGAATCGCATATTAATTTTTATTTATTTTACCAGATTATTCAAAAGATATATTATGAGGCTCTTTGTAATTCTTGCCATCAATGTTGTACAATCATCCCCTGCATCAGCAAATAAATTATATTGGGTCCGACCTGGGCCAAAGCTGCAACTACCGAAAAACTGAGTAAGCATCAATATCATTTCAGGGATTGCTTGCTCTGCCAGCATACACATACAGAGTCTTGAAACACCTTTTCAGTCGGTACCAGATGCCTATAATGATAGGGAGAAGTCATTGCTAGATTCCTGGCCTCTTTTGCGAGGTTGCTTCCAGTTTGATGTTCGATTAAATAAATAAAAACCATCCTCAGAAGAAAAGTCTGGATATCTTAGCTTGGTCACGAAGGTTGCAGATTGCCACGTCTCCTCTGAGTGCTTGATGACAAATATTGCTTCCTTTGCTGTGCATCTTAGCGCTCAACCGGTTGGCTTTATACTGGGCGACATTTCAGTGATTATGGCTTTGAGTGAGAGCTACGTTTGTATTTTATCATCACAATTAGAACCCCGGCAAAGGCTAACAACGATATAACGCTCCTATCATTTGTCACGACCAAAACTTAGAAATTCTACCTAATGATAGCAATCCGTTCACTTCTAACACACCTCACGTGCATTGGCCATTGGCCAGGACTTCCGTGATTTAATTATGATGAAACCTAAACTCAAGTTCACCATTTGACGCCGTTAAACCTCCGTGATCTCCCCATCTATAAGGGGTGGTAGGGAAGCAGGTTTTCATGCTGTGGTTCATTGACTCTCCACGACACTTGCTGTTTCTGAACTGCGGTGGCTTTTACTGTTCACACTCTCAGGCTGAAAATGAGGGAGATCCTGCATATCCAAGGGGGGCAATGCGGGAACCAGATCGGGGCCAAGTTCTGGGAGGTGGTGTGCGCGGAGCACGGGATCGACTCGACGGGGCGTTACCAGGGGGACAACGAGCTGCAGCTGGAGCGCGTCAACGTGTACTACAACGAGGCCAGCTGCGGCCGCTTCGTCCCCCGCGCCGTCCTCATGGATCTTGAGCCCGGCACCATGGACAGCGTCCGATCTGGCCCCTACGGCCACATCTTCCGCCCAGACAACTTCGTCTTCGGCCAGTCCGGCGCTGGCAACAACTGGGCCAAGGGCCACTACACCGAAGGCGCTGAGCTCATCGACTCCGTCCTCGATGTCGTCCGCAAGGAGGCCGAGAACTGCGATTGCTTGCAGGGCTTTCAGGTCTGCCACTCCCTGGGCGGTGGCACGGGTTCCGGCATGGGGACACTTCTCATTTCCAAGATCAGAGAGGAGTACCCAGACAGAATGATGCTCACCTTCTCTGTTTTCCCTTCTCCTAAGGTCTCCGACACGGTCGTTGAGCCCTACAATGCCACGCTTTCGGTTCATCAGCTTGTCGAGAACGCCGATGAGTGTATGGTCTTGGACAATGAAGCTCTCTATGACATTTGCTTCCGAACGCTCAAGCTCACTACTCCAAGCTGTGAGTTCCTTTGTTCCTTTTCCTTTGCTTCATGCTTTCTCTTCCGTTTTTTGTTCCTCATTCATCTAGTAAGGGGTCAATTCTCTCGGGTGCCTCTCAGCTGTCAGTAGAATAAACACATTGGGTCTCCACATTTGCAATTATTTTAGGCGGATTTTGTTTCCTAATGGGAGGTGTTTGGACTAGATCCAGGTGCATGTTCCTCTTTCTTTCGTGAGTATTCACTATAACAAGACTATAACTCGATTGACATGACTGGCTCTGGTCTTCTAGGTGGTTTTGAGGTTTCTGGTCTCTTCTTTTTAAAAAAAATTTGAGGAAAATAAAAGCCAAATTAATTTTTGATACGAAATCAAATAATTGGAACATAATCAGGGAGATTTAAACCCCTTCTTTCTTTGTCCTTGGGAGTTTTCTTATGTTCCGGGTCTGGTGGCAATGACAGGAACCACCTTTATTTTTGACGAAATGAATTTGATTGCTTGAGATCTAATGATTTTTGTTTATGCCAGTTGGGGATCTGAATCATTTGATATCTGCCACCATGAGCGGGGTTACTTGCTGTCTCCGCTTCCCTGGCCAACTCAACTCAGATCTCCGCAAGCTTGCGGTTAATCTCATCCCATTCCCTCGGCTGCACTTCTTCATGGTTGGGTTTGCTCCACTGACATCCCGTGGATCCCAGCAGTATCGTGCCCTTACTGTTCCCGAGCTCACCCAACAGATGTGGGATGCGAAGAACATGATGTGTGCCGCTGATCCCCGGCATGGGCGATATCTAACAGCCTCTGCTATGTTCCGTGGCAAGATGAGCACCAAGGAAGTTGACGAGCAGATGATTAATGTGCAGAACAAGAACTCATCCTATTTTGTTGAGTGGATCCCCAACAATGTCAAGTCCACTGTTTGTGATATTCCTCCCACTGGTTTGAAAATGGCATCAACATTCATTGGCAATTCCACGTCCATTCAGGAAATGTTCAGGAGAGTCAGCGAACAGTTCACGGCAATGTTCCGCAGAAAGGCTTTCCTTCATTGGTACACAGGAGAAGGGATGGACGAAATGGAGTTTACGGAAGCAGAAAGCAACATGAATGATCTTGTTTCGGAGTACCAGCAATACCAAGATGCCACAGCAGAGGAGGACGGGTATGATTATGAAGATGAGGAGGAACTTCAGGAGGAGGAGGCCTAAGTTGTATTTGATTTATGGTTTTTCTCTCTTTCCGCTTGTTGATTTCGTGTTTTGGTGTTAATGTATCTTTTCTGTACCCGAGGAACGGTTTTTCCCTTAACTTGAGAGAGCTGGGACCTGCTTATTAGGGGTTTGGGTCGTTTGGAATGTGATTAGTTTTAGGCCTTTTCCTTCGTTTGCTTTTCGTGTTCGTACTTCAGGAAACTTTCTTTTCCTGATGTTCTTCTTTGGGATGGTAATGATTAAGCCATTGTGGACTCAGTCGTGTAAACTTGGAAGTTGTGTTTCGGAAGCGCTATTATGAGGCGTAAAATGGACGGTAACTGCATGCCTTTGTGTTTAACAGGTTTCAAAACATAAACAGAGTCTGCTCTCATTTTCGGTCTTATGTTTGAGCTTTGCAAATGGGTTGGATCTACTTGTTCACGATAATTACTAGTTATGAAGCGGGTACTTCTAGTCGAACTTTGTTGGTGGTGCTGTCTTGAACCAAAGTTATGAACTTTGTTATCACCATGACTTGAGATTGATTGCAGAAGTTTAGAATTTACGTAAATAGGGGAATGTTAGAGCGACATCCACGCCATGAATGGCATCTGCCAGCTTGTTTGGAGGATTGTTTCGCTCGTAATGATTATTATAACAGAGGAAGACAGAAACTGCACATTGAAGATGAAATCTACACCCGTGTTTGATACAAGTAGAGAAGACTGTACACTGAAAATGTTGTCCGATGGGTTAAGTTATTGTCTCGTGAAAAAGCTCGATGGCCAGAGGTTGGGTTAGTGTTCAGCGTCGGAGACGTGCTTGTTAGAAAATGTGGCCTCAAATGAGGCTCTTTTACAAGATCTAAGCATTAATCATGGAGAGAAAAGTGAGTTTCTTTCTACAATGTAAAATAGGTTTGAGAACATACCATATTTCTCTATATGAACTATAATATAGACTAAATCTTTCACTTTATTCTCTCTTAATATTGGTTTGATGAGGCAGTCAGAAAACCGTTACAAAAACCATAAGAAGAAGGCGACAAAATGGTGATTGTGTAAAAACTCTCATCTACTCGCATGAACATTAATAGTTTTATGTATGTGTGAGTTGCGTGTTAATTATGGGTGAGTGTGCTTAGTGTTTTACATGAGAGAAAAGGGCATAGTGGGCAATGTGGTAAAAACGCCTTGAGGGCATTTTCCCATAGCCAAGCACAATAAAAGATAATTACACCATTGTCTCCAAATTTCTTCATGTAATAAGGTTTAATGTATACAAATGGAAAGCTAGAAGAGGGGACTTACCTAATCAGTAAAGTGTCCATACAAATAGCCTCACTCATCAAAGTCTATAAGATAGACAAAGGCTTACACTAGCCAACCATATATCCAATAGGGGGATATGCGTACATGTGTACAATTAAAACGAACAAATAGAATCACATTGTGTTGCCACAGTAGGGAATATTAGTTTATACATCATTAATATAAGCTCACATTACATGGGCTTATATAATGAGTTTGTTGGAAAAAGATATGTTTTGTTATTAAATGCATATAAATGTTTTTCATATGTTAATGTGCAAAATAAAATTAAAAAAAGTAAAAGGTGTGCAAATTATAATATCAATCAATGATATTATAAAGTAGCTAGGTTCATATATTTTATATATTACAACCTTATTCAAGTCTCAAAGGAATATTTCTTATGCAATAAATAATGGGGAAGAGATAAAATATTAGCTACATAGTATTTTTTATTAAAAAGAATTTGATGCTGGAATACTATTGCAAGAATAATAGTAGTCCAACCTAAAATAAGAAACTAATCTTAGTTAGAGAGACTTAACAACTTGACCAAAGTTTGATCCATGAAGCTTAAGTCCATGAGTAACTAAGTCTAATCCATGAAGCTTAAGTTCGTAGGAGGCAGGCTAGTCTAGGTTTGCAAAGAGCAGGCTTATCTAAGCTTGCGAGATGCGAGTTGACCTGAGCCTGCATTACACAAGCCTATCAAAGCTATTAAGTGAAGGGGTGCTGCATTTACTAAAAAGATGTCGTTTAGCTACTGGTTAAGTGCCTTTATGTGTCTTATGTAATTAGAAGCCTTACCTTCTATTCTACTCGAGATAGTGACACCGTCCTCTCTCTGCAACTGCACATCTACTCCTATAATGGGAAGATTTGCAGAAGAGTTGATTGTTTGTCTAAAAAGCTACTCAGAATGAATAAGGGTTTGATTTGAAACCCTAAATGATGAAATCGCTCTACTTTCTCAATGGGAAAAAGCCTATTATGATGTTAGGTTTGACAGGAACATTAAATTAACTTTTATTGTTTTGAATCTCATATAAAATGGTTCTATTATATGGTTCAAAGCATCATTTGAGGAGATCATTTTAGAAATCGAACTATGAAATCAAGATTGAGTTCTACATTATGATTCTATGAAGAACATCGGTGATACTCTTTGTAAATCATATTCTTATGTTTACATACTTATATATACACTCAATTATGTGCTAATTGAACTATGATTATTATTTGCACATAAATTCTATTGTAAATTCAAAACCTTAATTTTTTTAAATTTGAGGCTTTTGTGATTAGAGCTTGGATTTGTATTCTATATCTTAGATAAGCTCTTTGATTAGAAAATTCCTCACAAACTATATATCATTTGGGGATTTGCTTTTGTAACAAGGTTGGGACAACCTTTGATTATAACCCTAAAGTTCTATAATTCCTTTAAGGAAGAATTGGGAGGATTAGGAGAACATTTTCCTTTAATCAGTGAGTAAAGTGGACTTTAACTGGTTAAGTTAAAGGAAGAAAAGGGTGGATGTAGTTGTGAGTGTTGAACCACCGTGGTAAATCTTGTGTCTATGCTTGCTATTCATGATTGTTTTGACTTATTGTCTATATTCTTACTTGGTGTATTATTTGAGCTTGTTGTGGTTGTAAGAAGCTTTTTTGATAAACATAGAGCTAAATAACCAATTCAATCCTCCCACCTTCTTGGTTGGCCATTATACCTAATAGAGTTAACAATCTCCGACTTGGGCTATAACAATGATCATAAAATCCAATAATACTACTAGTAGATTTTATATACGAAAATAATTTTAAAACATTTTTGTGCTAGTCTAGAAAGTCCAAAAAAATCCTTTAATGCTGATCTCATCATAAAGCTTCAAACCCATGGATAATATCAGTAACTATGCCATTTAGAGACATAACTCCTACCATAGCCATAAGAGCTCTCCATTTTATGGATATAGATCAAATATGGTAGTGTGGTAGATTAGTAACACCATAAAAGGAAATGTTGTGTTATCTTCCTTATCAATCTCATTCTCCTAATGACTAGCATCATTGACAAAACCATTATAAGGGAATATCACTTCAAATGACAAACATCATTGGCAAATCATCCTAGGAGGACATCTCTAAGGTGATAAGACATCATCAACAAACCATCCTAGGAGAATATAAAATGTCTTGCATAAAGTACTTAAGTATATCTATATTTGTGTGCTATAAGATATTATAATATGGCTAATAATATGTGCCTCGGCTAAATGCTTAAGCTTGTACCTTTCTTAAGACTTTATAACTTATCTTAAACAAGCACATATATGTCTCACAGAAAATCAAACAATAGACAAGTAATTGAAATGTATATATATCAATCAAAGTTTACACAATAGTAAGCAAACAGGTGTTGTAACAATACATAATGATAAGGTGGGCATAAGCTCCCATTAAACAAAAGTGTTCAACAAAGATCAATAGCTCCCACTAAGTAAAAGCCTTAAACAAAGAGCAAAAGCTCCTACTAAACAAAAGCCTTAAATAAAGAACAATGACCTATATTGTCAACGTGCTTTTGTAATATAAAAAGGCTTAACCATTTAGTAAGTGGGTCAATTAACATGGCATCTATTCCGATGTGCTCCACTGCAATGTCACCATTCTTTAATTGTAAAAATTTTATTCTTTATATGCTTGGTTCCTTTAATACTTCCATTGTCATTAATGAATGACACAATAAAAGAGTTATCATAATACAATTTAATAGGCCTTTCAATAAAATCAAGGGAAGTCTACAACTTTATAAAGGTTTTCAACCAAATGGCTTGAATAGTCACACCACAACGGGCCACAAACTTTGCATGCATGATGGAAGATGTAATTAGCATATACTCAACACTTTTTCATGACACTACTTCACTTGCCATCATAAACATATAACTTGATGTGGATTTTAAATCATTCTTATTGTCCAAAAAAATATAAATCTAAATACCTAACAAGCTCTAATTCATCAACTTGTTTATAGGTCAACATATAACTCCTTGTTCCTTGTAAGTATCTTATAACCTTCTTGGTAGCAACCTAATGATCATAACTAGAATTAAATTGAAACCTACCAAGAAGTTCAATGACAAAAGCAATATCAAGTTTGGTGCAAAGCTGTGTATACATAAAACAACTTACTACATTCACATATGGTACTTTCTCTATAGATTCCTTATCAACTTCACTCTAAGGGCATTGTCATTTACTCAACTTTTCTAAGTACTGGTGCACTGGCAAGCTTGTAATCTTGCATGTTAAACCTTGCTAATACTCGATCAATATATGCCTTTTGAGAAAGACTTAATAGCTGACATGATTGATCCCTATGGATTTCAATCCTAAGAACAAAGGAAGCTTCACCAAGATCTTTCATATCAAATTAAGAAGACAATAATGCCTTCGTCTCTCAAAGTAACCCCATATTTTGCATGCCAATAAGATGTCATTAACATAAAGAATTAATAGAATTGGGGTACTCCTACTAAACTTGGTATATATAGTGATCCATCAAGTTCTCAACAAAATCACATGAAGTAATGAAGCTATCAAATTTCAAATACCAATACCTCAAGGCTTGCTTAAGGCCATAAATAAATTTCTTTAGCTTACAAACAAACTTATTGGTATTATCTTTCATAAAACCCTCAGGTTGTTCCATATAAACTTCCTTATCAAGAACTCCATTAAAAAAGGCAATCTTAACATTTATATGGTACAATTCCATATCAAAGTGAGCCACTAGTGCCATAATGACTCTAAATGAATCCTTAAAGGATACTAGTGAGAAAGTCTTATCATAATCAACTTCATTTTTTTTGTGTGAATTCCTTAGCAGTCAATCTAGCCTTAAGTCTATCAACCTTTTTAGTAGAATCTTTTTTGGTCTTGAATACCTACTTGCAACCAACATGCTTGCATCCTTTAGGTTGCTCAACTAAATCCCATACCTCATTATGCCTCATGGATTGTATTTCATCTTTCATGGCATTTAGCCAAAAGTATGACTATGGACTTAAAACAACTTTTGTGTAGGTCATTGGATCCTCTACAATCCTAATATCATAATCATGTTCACTAAGATGTACCACATAGTCAGGGTAGATAACTAACCTCATTTCTGTAGTAAATCTCCTGACTAGTGGAGCAATAATGGTTTGATCTTGAGCCTGAGATTCCTTAACTAGGACAACATTAGTAGCATATTCCTGTATATCCTTATGTACTAGAACTAGTCTAACAAGTTACATGTTTAATGAAGCAAATGGATCAGCTTCAACACCTATATAGGTAGCACCTATACTTTATATGGTTTGTAAACATTCAACTTTCTCTACAACATCAAGCTCTAAGAATTTAGTTGTTTGTGAATCCATGATCCTAAGACCTCCATAAAGGTTATAGAATCGATACCCCTTGGAGTGCTTTGGGTAGGATACAAAGTAACATCTGTTGGTTCTTGGATCTAACTTCCTTAGAGTTAGAGTATATAACTTGACTTCAGTTGGGTATCCCTAAACTTTAATGTGGTTCAAACTAAGCTTGTGTCCATTAAATTACTTAAATGGAGTTAACTGAACTGCTTTAGTAGGGATACAATTAAGGATATACATAAAAGTCTTTAAGGTTTTTCCTTATAGAAATTAGGGTAAATTACTACCACTCATCAAGCTTCTAACCATATTCATCAATGTCCTATTTTGCATCTTAGTGACACCATTATGTTTTAGGCTCTCAAGCATAGTGAATTATGCTACTATACTTTGTTGGGTTTTATGGCTTAACAAGAAGAAGGGTTGAATTGTTCTTGTACCGAAAACTATGCTTTTATTTTTCTTAAATAATTTAATCAAACAATTAAGCAATTTATATGATAATAAGTAATCAAACAAAATTATTTAAGCAAGTAGAGAGTAAGAGAATCAACACCTAATTTACTACGGTGGTTCGGCACTCTATCTTAGAATCCTATGTCCACCCTCTTCTTCTTCAATCCAACCTATTGAAGTCACCTTTACTCAACCTGATTAGGAGACTACGTTCTCCCTAATCCAAATAATTCCTTCTCAAAGGAATTATCAAGTCCAAATATAAATAATGATCAAAAGATCATATGCAATAGCAAATCCTCAAATAATATGTTAGTTTATGGGATATTGCTAATTAAAGAAGCTATTCAAACAAATATATTAAAATACAAAGCTCCTATCATGAAATCCCCAATTTGAAGAAATTAGGGTTTTGGATTTTCCTTAAAATTTATATGTAGAAAATGTTTATAAGTGAAATCAACACATAAATAATGTTATACAAGCTATGATTGAAGATATAATCGAAGATCAAACTAGATAATCAAATATCACCGAACCTTTACGAGTCACTGAAGGATCAACAATCTCAAATTAGATGGTAAGTAAGCTTAATAGATTTTCTTCACAAAGAGAACACTTCAAATAGATGTTAATCATCAAGAGAAAATCTTCATGCACACATCTCCTTTAAATAGAAGCAGATCTAGGGCTTTTCTTTGAATCAAACCTGAACTATAGCCTTCTTCTCGTTAGGAATAGTGGGTTATCTATCAAATCAGCCTCATATCAGCCTTTAGATTTGAAATCCAACCGTTCTAACAGCTCGTCTCCTCCAAATTCCTCCTATTGAGCTTTCGGCGTTTGAGAGAAGTAAAGGCAGCATCAGGGAGAAGTGAAGTGGCTCGCGGCTAGGGCAAGCTCATCAAAGAATAAACACCTCTTATGTGCCCTTAAGTGAGACGACGTCATGCCCAAAAAACATAACAAGGAAGCTTCAATTATGATCAAGATGACATCGTAACAAGGAAGCTTTAATTATGATCAAGACGACACCGTAACATGGAATTTTCAATTATGATCAAGACGACACCGTAACAAGGAAACTTTAATTATGATCAAGATGACACTGTAATAAGGAGTGGGATCGGGCATACATGAACTTGGGCCACACCCATATTGTCTCAGTTCAGCAGTAAGGGTCTAGTCCAGTGATAACATATTCAGCAGGTATATACAATCCAATATCAACAAGGTCCAAAAATATGATCTTTTACAAAGTTCATATTTTGGTGTATTGCATATATTGATTTTGAACTAATATTAACATAGAGTTAATGTCCCTTATGTTCCTACAATTTCATCAAACCAAGTATCATATTCCTAAAATAAAATATATTCAAATATATTTTATATTTCTTAAAAAAAATATTCAAATAATCAATATATTCAAATAATCAACATATATTAGAATATATGTCACAAGAACTTTAAGAATATATTTTATGAGAAAATGTAGGAACTCAATTACTTTATAATATCAATAATTGATATTATAATTTGTACACCTTCTACTTCCTATAGTTTTTCTTTTTGCACATTTAGAAAAATATATTTTAAGAATTGATATTTACAAGAAAATATTTTCAGTCACAACAAAACCCTATTTTCTAACAATCTCCCCTTTTTTGATGATGACAAAATATTTCAATAGTATTGCACATGTTATCAAATATCAATCATGTTTTTCCAAGAGAACACAACTAATCATTGCAACATATTTATCATGATATAGTTAGTTGCAAATAGTTACTGCATATGATCGTAAGCAAATCTCCTATACATGTGTCTAGCAGATTTTGAAATTTATCATAGAACATGCAAAAAATTTAAGCAGGGGTGATATGTATATGTATCCCACATTCTACAATGATAGTTAGAAATGAGACTTCACATGTGCACTATTCTCTCCCCCTTTTTGTCATAAGCAAAAAGAACATTATACAAGTGAGTAGGACAAGCGACAACAAAAAAATATGAGCAGGCAGCAACTAAATAGAGATAAGAGTGGGGTACTGACTGAATGCTGTAGGAGTTAAAGTAGAGTCGCTCCCCCTCAAACCGAGCAATTTAAAGAACAATGAAAGAATAGAGAGATAGTAGTAATAAATAGTTCAAAGATTTTCAGGAAGTAACATTCCAAGTTCTTATCTAAGAGCATAAAATCTATCCTTTGATAAAGGTTTGGTTAAGATATCAGCAATTTGCTGATCAATGCTCACAAATTCAAGTACAACATCACCTTTCTGAACATGATCTCGAATGAAATGATTTCTAATTTCTATGTGCTTTGTTTTAGAGTGCTGGATAAGATTCTTAGTGAGATTTATTGCACTTGTGTTATCACATTTTAGTGGAACTCTATGTGATAAGATTCTATAATCCTCTAATTGCTGTTTCATCCATAAGATTTGAGCATAGCTACTAGTAGTAGTAATATATTTGGCTTCAGTGGAAGAGAGAGCTACACAGTTATGTTTCTTAGAGTGCCAAGAAATAAGCATATTTCTAAGATAGTGACATCCACCACTTGTACTCTTCCTATCTAGTTTGCATCCAGCATAATTAGAATCACTAAATGCATGCAAATTTAGAGTGGTGTCTCTAGGGTACTAGATTCCTAGGGAAACCATGTCTCTAAGGTATCTAAATATTCTTTTGATAGTAACTAGGTGCTGTTCTCTAGGATTGGATTGATACCTAGCATATAGACACACATTAAACATAATATCTGGTCTAGATGTAGTCAAGTATAGCAAAGAACCAATCATGCCACGATACAATTTAATGTTTATACTAATTCCATCTTCATCATTAGATAATGATAAAGAAGTGCTCATTGGTGTGTTCATTGGTTTGGAATTATGCATCTTGTATTTCTTGAGCAATTCATTTGTATATTTTGTTTGACTTATAAAAGTCCCTTTGTTGGTTTGTTTGATTTGCAATCCAAGAAAGTATGTTAATTCATCAACATATATTTGAACAATAAAAATTTCTTTTTCTTTGTTCTTTATAAATAATATGTTGTCCATTTTTTCCTTTTTGAAATCATGATTAATCAAGAATGAACTTAATTTATCATACCAAGCTCGTGGAGCTTGTTTCAAACCATATAAGGATTTTGATAATTTAAAGACATGATTTGAATAAATTGGATTCTCAAATCCGGGTGGTCAACATTCATCTTGCTCAAATCAAGCACATAGATATTGTCTTTCATTTTTCCAACAATTTTGTGTTTAGCATACTCAACAAGACAACTTTCTTTTCCAAATTTTATTTTGAATCCTTTATCACACAACTGACTTATGCTAAGTAAGTTAAATTTTAGTTCATTTACAAGCAACAGTTCAGATATGAGTAGGGTATTAGAGTTACCTATTGTTCCCATTCCTCTTATTCTTCCTTTGGAGTTATCTCCAAAAGATACCGTACCTCCATTTTTCATTTCAAGTGTTAAGAAGAGCTCCTTAATCCTAGTCATGTGTTGAGAGCATCTTCTGTTTAGAATCCACATGTTCTTGAGCTTTTTGTTCCTCATCCGTGCACTTATATCCTGCAGAAACAAATTTGATTGTTGAAGTGCTTGGTACCCTTTTTACTTTGGGTCCATGAGTGTTAGTTTGACTTAGATTTTTGTCATTCTTAGGAAACCAAAGTTTCTTTACTTTGTATGCCTTTCTAAGTCTTATGGGACATTTATCAAAATCATGACCAAAATAATTGCAGAAAGAGCATTTGTTTTCATGCAGCGGAATTGAACATTCTTTTTCCTTAAAGAAATGAATGAATGATTTTGATTTATCATTCAAATTATACCCTAGTCCTGCCTTATCATATATATTTCTTTAAGAGTTTGGAATTCTATCTAACATACAACTACCATTTGTAAATTTCTTTAACAGCAAGTTACTTGCATCAAATTTTGATTTCAAGTCATAGTTTTCTTTTTCTAGTTCACGGACTCTATTATTAAGATTTTCAGCCCATACATGTGAATCTGCATGTATTTTAATATCAGAGGATGCACTGACACTACAGAAAGTTTCTGTTCCTATTTGCATGTTTTTAGATTTTTCTTGTTTTTCATATATATCATTCATACAAGCATCATATTTCATATATATATTAGCAGAAATAACAATGTCATCATTCAAGGAAATCAAAGCATTTTTCTTTTCAGCTTCACCTCTATATGCAGTAAGTTTTGTTCTTTATTCATCAATAAAATCAATTTTTTGTATAGAAGTCAACTGTTCCTATTTTTCATATTTATTTTTTACTTTTAACTTTCTGTATTTATCTTTTAATTTATTTGTATATTCAACTAAGTCAGAAAATGTAGTTTTTAATCCAGAATTTATTTGAAGAAATAGTTCAGAATCGTTTACCTTATTATTTTCTTCCTCAAGAGTTACTGTTGCGATTAGGCATAGATGTGCAACCTTTTCTTGAGTTTCTTCATTAGATGAGGAGTTCTCATCATCCTAGGCAGCAATCATTGCCTTCTTTTTATTCTTGTTGTTTCTCTTTTTGATCATCGGACAATCAATCTTGATATATCCTGGTTTCCTGCATTCATAGCACACATTCTCCCTAGGTTCATTTAATTCTTTTCTCCTATTTTGCCCTATGTTTTTGTTTAAGCCTTTTCTTAGAATTTTCTAAATCTTCTAGCTATAAGAGCTACTTCATCATTTTCTGACTCTTCCTCTTCAATCTTTTCAACTTCTACTTTAAGTGTAAGTGATCTCCTATTTTCCTTTTCTTTCTCTCTTCTCATAAGTTGCATTTCATGAGTCTTAAGAGAACCTAGCAAATCATCTAAGGTCAACACCTCTAGGTCATGAGCTTCTTTTATAGCCATCTTTTTAGGATCCCAACTCTCAAGTAGGGATACTAACATTTTTTTTACCATTTCCTCATTTGTATAGGTTTTTCCTAGCAATTTAAGTTCAGAAATAATTTCAGTGAATTTACCAAACATATCATTAATAGTTTCAGAATCTTTCATAACAAATAATTCTTAGTCATGTGTAAGCATATTAACTTTAGAAGACTTTACCTTTTTAGTTCTTTCATAAATAACTTCTAACTTACTTAAAATTTCTTTACCGTTGGTGCAAAAGGACACTTTGTTAAACTCATGTGCTTTAAGACCACTATAGATCATATTCATGGACTTAGCATTTAACCCCATTACTTTAGCTTCATTTTTTGACCATTCATCAGTTTCGGGTAATGTAATATTACCAAGCTTTTGGATCTTGGCCTATTATGATGACTTGCATTAATTGTTTCCAATGCCTAAAATTAATGCCATTAAACAAGGGAGGTTTGTTAAACTCGGTAACAGCTAACCCTTTGTTAGAAGCCATAATGTGGTTTACTCTAGGATGTTAGTCCTTTTAATTAGAGAACCTGGCTCTAGATGCCAATTGTTAGGTTTTATGACTTAACAAGAAGGGGGGTTGAATTGTTCTTGTATCAAAAACTATGCTTTTGTTTTTCTTAAATAATTTAATCAAAAAATTCAGTAATTTATATAATAATAAGTAATCAAACAGAATTATTTAAGCAAGTAAAGAGTAAGAGAATTAACACCCAATTTACCACGGTGGTTCGGCACTTTATCTTAGAGTCCTATGTCCACCTTCTTCTCCTTCAATCCAACTGATTAAAGTCACCTTTACTCAACTTGATTAGGAGAATATGTTCTCCCTAATCCAAATAATTCCTTCTCAAAGGAATTATCAAGAGAAGGAATTATCAAGTCCAAATACAAATAATGATCAAAAGATCATATTCAATAGCAAATCCCCAAATAATGTGTTAGTTTACGGGATATTGCTAATCAAATAAGCTATTCAAACAAATATATTAAAATACAAAGCTCCTATCACAAAATCCCTAATTTGAAAAAATTAGGGTTTCAGATTTTCCTCAAAATTTATGTGCAGAAATGTTTATAAGTGAAATCAACATATAAATAATGTTATACAAGCTATGATTAAAGATATAATTAAAGATCAAACTAGATAATCAAATATCACCGAACCCTTAGGAATCATCGAATGATCAACAATCTCGAATCAGATGGTAAGTAAGCTTAATAGATTTTCTTCATAAAGAGAAAGCTTCAAATAGATGTCAATCATCAAGAGAAAATCTTCACACACACATCTCCTTTAAATAGAAGCAGATGTAGGGCTTTTCTTTGAATCAAACCTAAACCATAGCCTTCTTCCCATTAGGAATAGTAGGCTATCTATCAAATTAGCCTCATATCAGCCTTCAAATTCAAAATCTGACCATTCTGATAGCCCGTCTCCTTCAAATTCCTCCCGTTGAGGTTTTGGTGTTTGAGAGAAGTGAAGTGGCTCACGGCTAGGGCAAACTCGTTGAAGAATAAACACCTTTTATGTGCCCTTAAGTAAGATGATGTCGTGGCCAGAAAACATAACAAGGAAGCTTCAATTATGATCAAGACGACACCATAACAAGGAAGCTTTAATTATGATCAAGATGACACTGTAACATGGAATCTTCAATTATGATCAAGATGACACCGTAACAAGGAAGCTTTAATTATAATCAAGACGACACTATAACAAGGAACGGGATTAGGCTGACATGAACTTGGGCCGCACCCATATTGTCTCAATCTAGTAGCAAGGGTCCAGTTTAGTGATAACATATTCCATTGGTATATACGGTCCAATATCAACAAGGTCCAAAAATATGATTTTTTACAAAGTTCATATTTTGGTGTATTGCATATACTGATTTTGAACTAATATTAACATAGAGTTAATGTCCCTCATGTTCCTGCAATTTCATCAAACCAAGTATCATATTCCTAAAATAAAATATATTAAAATATATTTTATATTTCTTAAAGAAATATTCAAATAATCAACATATATTAGAATATATGTCACAAGAACTTTAAGAATATATTTTATAAGGAAATGTAGGAACCCGGTTACTTTATAATATTATTAATTAATATTATAATTTGTACACCTTTTACTTCCTATAATTTTTCTTTTTGCACATTTAGAAAAACATATTTTGAGAATTGATATTTACAAGAAAATATTTTTAGTTACAACAAAACCCTATTTTCCAACATACTTGAATCTTGTAAGTACTAAGCAAATAGTCCTTTATGTTGTCTTATGTCACCATGTCTCTATTCAATGAAATCCTACATACAATTGTACATGTCGAACAAGTAATATGATGATGAGTAAGATATCGTCTCATAAAGATTGATGATTACTAAGCCAACTAATTACTAAGGTTGAACAACTCCTAGAATTTATGTAGCAAATCAAATTAATAGAAAGTAAACTAAACAATTGAATTTAAGAAAAACTTGATAAATAAAACATGTTAAAGCATCCAATTTTACCTAATTACTAGGCACAAATGTAGGTTATTTATGTTTGCAAAATTGATTTTACTCATGTGATGGTGAAAGTTCCTAATTTATTTATTATCCTATGTCTAGGTATAATGAACCTATTTAGCTTATTAACTTACTATATCTCTATATGCAAATTGAAATGAACTAAATGCATTAAGATTTATAAATATTCTAGTTTACACCTAAAGCCACACAAACCATATGGCATATGTCTATCCATATCAATCTATGATTGCATATTATAAAAAGCAACTACATGTCATTTCTTGACAGTCTCTAACATGCAAATCAAATTACCTAAATGGTAGCTAATCACTTAAACACATTGAATATAGTAATATGCAATGTCACTTACATAAAATTTCTGACAAAACATCATAATCATGACATTCATACCATCGTAATTAAAATACATTGTAGCTTTAACAAACTAGACTAAAACATGGTATATGTACAAAATAAAGTAGTGCAAGAAATTGAACAAAGCATTCTGTAAATTGAAAACACCAAAGCTATCACTAAAGTGTCTTCAATTCAGAGAAACATTGCACAAATCTACACATTAGGGGGAGTGAAAGAAGTCTAAAAAAGGGAAGAAATTGAGTTGACACACGCCACTATACGTCACCATGCACCATCACTGTTTTTCATAAAAAATGCCAAAAATTGTAAAGAAAGGTGTCTGGAGTGTTGATGTGCAAAGAAACCCCTCCAATATGCCACCAGATTGTGTAGATTTGTTGGAAACAAACCCAAATGGCACTGGGAAGGCATATCTACTTTCTCCTTGTCAGAAAACACCCAAAATTTGCCTAGAAAGCAAACGGGTCAGATTTTTTGCTAGAAAAGAACATGATGATTGGCTGTTGCACGATCATTAGACGTTCTCCAAGACCCACACTATCACACGTGGTTAGACTTCTGGTGAGTTCTCCACTGTCTATGCTCCAACTGGCTAACAATTAACACTCTCTTCTCTATTTTTCTATATTTGCTCAACCTTTGCTTGATAATACGTCCACCACTCTCTTGGCTTTTTTCCACAGTAGACAATGCTTATCTTTTGTTCATTTTCCCCTTATGTGAGTTCCACGTGCATAGCCAGTTGTCCTCTTTTATTTTTATTTTTTTCTCTTCTTTTGCTTTACTACTTATTTTCCTCTATTTTGGGTTGCTGCATGAACAAACAAGATTTGCATAAATAGAGATAAATGCACTTATAATTTCACATATACTATATTATATATTGTCCTAACTAAACAAAATAATACTATAAAAAATAAAGTTATCAACACCCCTAAACTTGACATTTTGCTTGTCCTTGAGCAAAAGCACTAAATAACATATACTAACAACCAATCCTTTCATGATATTCTCCCATAATTGCTCAACTTAAAAATTCAAAGAAAAATATAACTTTCATCTAAACACTTTAATTGGTTTATAAGATTAAATAAATTCTTAACTATGTTAACCACATATGTGTGTGAATCCACATTTTTTTTCAATTACATGCACTCCAAATAGATCCACATTGATATGCAATCTTCCAAAATTGTTAACCAAACCTCATAGGTTTGCTTTTCATTCCTCTCTCCACTAATGTAAGCTAATCATCTAACTAAGAATCAATAGGACTTTTATAAGCTTGTAATGTAAGGTTGGCTAATGGTAAGATGAATGTAATTGAAGTTTAAATAACCCATGGACACATTACTTTCTAAGATCTCATCAAAGCTTTAGCCCCATTCTATCTTTTTACTCCATGAAGATGATCTTTCTACCAACCATTATTCTCATTCTTCCATGTCTAAGCATACTTTGACACTAATCAAAGCCACAATCATGTGTGCAACAGTAAAACAAAAAAAAATTACTTAAGTATAGTCACCTCAATCCTTTCTTACCAATGATGTTCAATTACAATACTTAAAGGTCTATTATAGAGAACTGTGTGACTTGAATCTAATAAAAGATGATGAGATTATTTCATCCTAAAGCAAATATTTTTTTTTCTTTTTTTCACATTTGCATTTGCATTTACAAAAGCGACATATTATGTTACACACAATCATTCCCATTAATTTCTTCCCATGCTACATCCTTCCCTTTAACTTCTCTTATGATCAAATAAACTTGTTCATATCAGAAGACAATATGTTTATAGGCATGGGACAATAGGATAAATTGTTCATAAAGCTAAAGAGATATATATGCATGTGTCATTTAACAAAATTCAAGATAAGAATAAGGCTTAGTGGGGGGTGATTGAGGATAACTAAATAAGGTTGGCTTGAAAGCCTCAAACGATTCGAAGATGGCCTAAATCATTTTCTCAACTAGATGTAGCCTAGGATTTTACCTTAAGAGGAAATCAAGCAAATTCTAAGATTTGGGTGAGATCTAAGAAAATCACACATTTCACATGAATGTTCTTTAGAGTTATACACAATTTCAAAAAAATGCAAGCCTTTAGTGCTTAATAGGTAAATCAAAACAATCAAAATCACACTTAACTTACACCACAATTGCAAGTTTAAACAAAATCTATATTTCTCTAAGAATCACCAAGAATTCACAAGAAGGGATCTAATCATGGTGTTCATGGTCCAATAAAAAAAGAATTTACATAAAATATAGACTTCCAACACAACATTTCTGACATAGTACAACACAACATAAAACACTTCCAACATAAAAAAAAAAAAACTTTCAGTACACTTCTAGCATAGCCATAACTATCATAACACACAACAACCTCTAACACAACCTAACAATAATAGCACACTTCCAACAATAACTATAGCACCTCGAAACTTGAATGAAACATTGTCTTTAATGCTAAAAAAATAAATCAATAGTAAAGAAGGAACAAAGAAACTCCCTTGATTGCAGGCTATGTTAGTGTGGAGCTATGATGGACTTTTGGTGATAGTTTTTCAGAAAAAGACAAAAAATGCTTGGGTTGCCTCCCAAGAAGCACTTGCTTTATAGTTTTAGCCAAACTATTCTTAACATTGCTGCTCAAGGAGGATGGAATTCTAACAATTTAGGAGACAACTTGTGTTGCATGATGATTGATCATTGTGCAATCAAAACCACCACCTCATATAGTTCTAGCTTCCTTTTGTTCTTTAGTATCTCTTTCAAAAATTTTGCATAACCAAGCATTTGAGCTAGAGCATATATAAAAGAAATGTTAATGTGCAATTTTGAAGATACATTAAATAATTTTGAAAATTGATTATCTCTTTCACATTGTTGGAATCTTTGAGGAGATGGAGTTGGAGGCATATATGGCGTAGGATTTTCTAAAACAAGTTTTCTCTTAGGTACCTCCTTAAGTTGTGTGCTAACATCCTTGTCCATATCTATGAAAATTTCCTTGTCAACATCATTTTCTCCCATTTGATTGCCACATGTTAAGGTTATTGCCTTTGCGGTATTTGTAGGGCCTTTCTCCATATTGCTAGGCAAAGAACCCTCATTTATATTTAAGACCATATTGATCAACCAACCCATCTACACTTTTAAATTTCTGATTGGAGCTTCTTGGTTTTGAAGTCTCACTTCTCGATTCTGTAATATCACTTTAGTCTTTTCTATAAAGTTTTGGCTAGTGATGGCCAGGTTCATAATTGTATCCTTCAAATTAGGCTTCACCTTTGCTATTGCACTCAGTATCACTTCAACACTCTTTATAAAGTGCTTTATGGTGGTGATCATCTCATTAATCATGTCCTCTAAGTTAGGTTTTTCCTCTACTATTTGCTTTAATGTTAGTTGTGGTCTCATCTTATTTGGGTTACTCCATGAAAAATTTTAATGGTTGTGTCATCCCGAATTATACGTGTTGTAGTGATAATCATTTTGTAACCTACTCCAAGTCCTAACAAAATCAGCATAATCATTAAATTGAGCATAAGGATTACCTACTTGGCATTCAATGCTTGCATGTCCTTCACCACAAAAATCACATGCTTTGTTCTTTTTGAGTACTTCCAATTTTGCACATAAGTCGATAAAGACATATCCTTCATGTGTTAAATTGATCTCAAAGTGGTTTGCCTGACTTGCATGCCTTTTCATACTTGATGTGGCATTCCAAAATGTTGGTGCAACATAGTCTTTTAAAAGCCTATGTGTATCATCATTTCTCTCCATCCTTCTTGCTTAGCAATAAAATATTTTTTTCTACAAGAAAACAAAAATAAAATAAAATAAAGGCAATAAAAGCTAGAATAAACTTAGAAGCTATTAGGTACCAATATTAATTAGCAATAAAACAACCAATCCCTAGCAACAGGTGCCAAAAACTTGTTCGGTGAAATCCTACATGCAAGTGTACATGTTGAACAAGTAATACAATGATGAATAAAATTGTTAGGTTTTATGACTTAATAAGAAGGGGAGTGGGGGTTGATTTGGTAAAGTCAAGAACTGAGCAATTTTTCTGTTGTCTAGGATGATTAAAATATTTGATACAAGCTTACACAGATATAGTAAGAAAACAACAAGTAAATATCATACAAATATGTTACAAAACAGCAAGACCATCTCACAGGTAAGGCAACAGATTAACAACAAGTTATTAGGGTAGAAATATATCAACATTTAGCAAGTTAAATCCAAACAAGTAATGGGAAGAGAAACTCTAGATTTACCACAGTGGTTCAACACTTAATCCTTGAGCCCTACGTTTACCCTCTTCTCCTTCAATCCAACTGATTGAAGTCTCCTTTACTACAAGCTAGGAGAAATTCTCTCTTACACTTCACAACTCCTCAACAAGGAGTCAATTTATCCACGGTTACAAGGTTTAGGTTGAACCAACCTTAGTACATCAAGCAAATCCTCAAGTGTATATTGTAAGTGAGGAATAATGCTTCACATAGAGCTAATTGAAGATATAAAAACTCAATTCAAGCTTTAATCATGAAATCCCTAATTTTCACAGAGTTAAGGGCTTCGGATTTACAAAGAAGTCTATGAGCATATAATAATCAAGGCTCAATCAACACATAAACAACTTAATCTAACAGTGAATATTCATAAGAATATTAATTTGAAGGAATACCACCAAAGATACAAAGTAGCTTCACAACTTGATGAAGAGAACAATCATATTGAGATCTCTTGTACGATTTGAATGTTCATTCGATTCTTCTAAAAAATGAATGTCTCAAAAGCTTTGAAGAATCTCAAAGAATGCCTTTTTATAGATGATTCAACAACTTCAAGCATTCTAGGGTTTCGGTTCAAACCTGAACTACCCATTGAGATCTTCCCATTGATATTTGATGCAATTTCCATCATACAATAGTAGAGAAGATGATTAATGCAAGAAATACCTATTTTGACAAATTCATCACCTCAACATTCTTCCTGTTAAAACATCGGTGATAGAGAGAGACAAGAGAGAGAGAGAGAGAGTGATTCAGCAAGAAGAGCTAGGGCTTCTCTGTTATTTGCTCGATTAACAGCCTTTTTGCTCTTAACACTAAGTGGAATGGCAGCGTTTCACTTCGCCTTAGCAAATGGACTCAGGTAAATGCAGCTCGGTCTAATCAATTAATGTAGCTCAGGCCAACCTTACATGATCACTTTGTAATATGATCTTGACCCCCTTTTTAATATTTACCTACAAGTATATAAATGCAAGTATCATTTTTCTTTGAATATATTCAAATATATTCCATCATTATTTATTTATATAAACAAAAACATCGGTACATAAAATATTTCTTAAGGTCAATTCATAAAGATGTTTGATAAATAAATGTAGGAACCCAGCTACTTTATAACATCATTGATTGATATTATAATTTGTACACCTTTTGCTTCTTATGATTTTATCTTGAACAAATGAAAAACATTTTTTAAGAAATAATTCACAAATAAATTTTGTCACAACAAAACCCTTATTTTCCAACAAAGATATCATTCCACAAAGATCGGTAATTATTGAGCCAAAATTGATGATTACTAAGTCAACTAATTACTAACATTGAACTATTGGGTTTTTTGGCTTAATAAGAAGGGGGTTGAATTGTTAAAAATTGACAATATTATGCTATTGCTACCAGTAAAAATTCAAACCAATTATGTAAACAAGTCACACAAATAACACTAGTATCAAGTGAGCAAATTTCAACCAAATGATGCTTTACTTCTAGATTAGGTAGTAAGTTATCTAGGATATTTTTCACTCACACACACACATACATATATAAATATCAAATGAGCTGATCGGTTCGCATCAACTAATTAATAGAATAATAAGCAACAAACATCAGAAGATATTAAATCAATATAGAGCATGAAAACAAACACCAAATTTACCACAGTGGTTCAGCATTCAATCCTTGAGTCCTATGTTCACCCTCTTCTCCATCAATCCAACCGATTGAAGTCTCTTTTGCTAAACCAAATTAGGAGAGAACGTTCTCCCTAATCCAAATAATTTCCTCTCAAGGAATTCTCAAGCATAGTTACAAATTATGATCAAAAGATCATGTACAGATGCAAATCCCCAAATAATATGGTAGTTTAAGGGATATCACTAATCAAAGGAGCTATTCAATTATATAATTTAAATAACAAGGTTCAAAGCTCCTATTACAAAATCCCCAATTTCAGTAAATTAGGGTTTTGGATTTCTCACAATATTTATGTGCAATAAATATTCTCAAATGTAATTAGCATATAAATAATGTTATACATGGTGTAATCAATTAGATAAACAAAGGATAAGCCGAATAACTAAATATCACTGAACCCTTGTGAGTCACTTAGAGATGAGCAAACTTGAATCAAGTAATGAGTGAGCTCAACAGATTGTTTCGCTGTAAAGAGAACACTTCAAATGGTTGTAGATCATCAATCAATCTCTTGATGCATGCATCCCTTTAAATAGAGAACAAATCTAGGGCTTTTTAGATCAAACTTAAGCCATAGCCTTCTTCCCATTAGGAACAGTGAACCATCTATCAAATCGACCTTATATCACTTCTTAAAGCTTCAATTCGACCGTTCTGACATCCAGTCTCCTCCAAAATCCTCCTGTTGAGGATTCAGCACTAGAGAGAACAAAGGTGTCACTGAAGGCTTATTTATCTTCAAAGGGCAATGGCTAGGGCACATAATCGAGAGCCTCTGGTAAGTTGGATGATGCCATAGCATACGTGATAAAATGCGCCTCTGATAAGTTAGAAGATGCTGTAGCATCAAGTGATCAAGTGAGAAGCGGGTAGGGCTTCTACATCAGATATGGGCCGTGTCATGAATCAGTGGTCCAGTAGCGTGTGAAGTCCAACACATAATTACAATCTGATATCATTAGCAAGGTCAAATAGTATAGGTAATTATGGTTTAATACTATCAGTAAGGTCCAACAATATGAACATAGTCCAATAATGTAAGCATGGTCTAATAATATGAGCTTTTAGTAAGTTCACATTTTGGTGTAATATATATCTTAGCTTGAATTAAAGTCAAGCTAGAATCAAGGCTCCTT
The DNA here is from genome assembly GCA_028551475.1 of Casuarina equisetifolia. Lineage (NCBI taxonomy): Eukaryota > Viridiplantae > Streptophyta > Magnoliopsida > Fagales > Casuarinaceae > Casuarina > Casuarina equisetifolia. Next base: position 21,226,575 of record CM052355.1, read on the forward strand.
ATGTTCCTACAAGTGCATAAAGCCAAGTATCATTTTTCTTAAAAAAAATATTCTAATATATTTTTGACATCATTCACAAATATATTTATCAAAAAAGCACTTTAAGAAGATGTTTTATGAAGGAATGTAGGAACCCGGTTACTTTATAATGTCATTAATTGATATTATAATTTATACACCTTTTACTTCCTATAATTTTCTTTTGCACCTATGAAAAACATATTTTAAGAATTATATTCACAAATATATTTTTGTCACAACAAAATCCTTATTTTCCAACAAAGAGAACATTTTCTCCTAATCAGTAAGTAAAGTGGACTTTAATTAGTTAAGTTGAAGGAAGAAGAGGGTGGACATAGGTGTGAGGGTCGAACCACTATGGTAAATTTATGTCAATGTGTGTTTGTTGTTTGATGCCTTTTGCTTTGTTTTAGAACACGAAATCTAAAACGTAAAGTTCCTAACCAATTCAACTCCCCTCTTCTTAGTTAGCCATTATACCTAACATAAGTGCCAATCTAGTATGATTTGGTGTATGGTGGGCACCATTATGTACCATGTGGCATTGTTTGAGAGCATGTCTAATTAAAATGTTAAAGCCGTAAATTGGTTAGCAGTTAGAAGTGCCACAACTATTATGGCTTCGAGTAAGCTTTTCTCTTTTGTTTAAATAGGGATAATGTCCTTGTCATTTATATTGATAACACAAGTAAACTAAAATAGTAAACCTGCTAGAAAAATACGTAGGGCAAGGCATAATATGTAACCCTATATTACATAAATCTAATGAACAAGTGTAAAATTTCACTAAATAAAAACATAATTGACTAGCATAAACGTGTAGTTATTAATGAAAAATAAAATATTACACTAAATAAAATTTTGCATAAAGAAAAATTAATTATTCAATGAGGCCTATAATGCTCTAGGCTTACTTGATCTTTTCATGAAATTTTCTTGCATCGACTTAGTTGAAAGTCAAGAATTGAAAAAACTTGCAATCTTGTTATCAAGTGTCCAAAATTAGCCAATCCATCAACTAATTTTTTTTTATGAGATATCTGAACATGGAAGAAATATAACTATAACATCTGTATAGTTCAATAACCCCGATATGAGCCCATGGATGCAAAAGAGTGGGAGGACCAATATGATTGAGTTGAACTCAGTGAGCTTGTAGACCAATTTGATGTTTAGCATAAAATAGGCTATGTAAAGCTATAGAAAGGCACCCTTGGGATGATTAGTGGTGCTTGATGTATGGAGGAAGAAGGACACAGCAGAGGGATCATTGGAAACCTTGGTTACAGAGTTAGGGTTTAACTCAAACAAAGTTAGCAAAAGAGTGAGCTTAGCATCACCTTTAGCGAATGTGGCTGTGGCCTAAGGGATTTCTCTCTTTGAAGTTATGGCTTAAGCTCAATCGCTACCTTCTTTGGCAGTTAGTATGAGCTTGGACTTTGAGTCAAACAAGAAGAATTTGAACTCCTCCAATGTGAAGGCTAGGTTAAGTGGTGCAACTAGCTTAAATTACAGCTAAAAACATTATAACAAGTTGCAATTTACCAATAAATAAACAAATCATTCCTTTTTGAAAGCTAGAATATGGTAAAAAAAATTGATGGGTAGTACAAGTACATTTTATGTTCTTAGGCTTCTTAAAGTCAATCAATCAAAGTAAGAGGTTAAGTTATACTTTCATTTTCATTTTTAATGACATTTTTTAACATCTAAATGGAAAACAAAACAAAATAAAAAGATGAAAGTGATCATTTAAATGAGCAAAGCCTTGATAATGTTAGGGAAGATAAGTGCCATGACATCGCTAACGTTCGCACCAGCACCAATAAGCCAAAAAGTGGTGCTTTTGATGAGTTCCTAAAGCCAATCATAATCCAAATCTAACTTGCTGAGACAAAGATGGCTTGTTGTGATGGAAACTTTATGGAAATACATGTCAAAAATCCAATGAGTGTTAATGTTACCATTTATAATTTTGGAACTTTATGTTATGTTAGCTAGCCTAAAGATATAACTATCTTGGTAGGTTAGAAGGCTACAGATTGGGCTTAAGGCCATAATGTCGTTTGTACTTGGTTGTTTTGGTTATAATTAGCCCAATTAAGTCGAGCAAACCACCTTTGTAACCTATCACAATGCTACACAAGAGATTGTTTTGGAAACTTTGAGAAAACTTGGTCTAGGTTCCCGTTTGAATCCAATCTCCTTTTTGTGTGCTTTCTTTGTCCACCATCAGCCACTAGAGATGTTCCCATCCAAATCCTTTAAGGATCTTATGCTTGCTAGCATTAACACTAGGTTGCAAGCCATTGTTTGATGTGCCATTTAACTCTTAAGTGAGCCTAATCTAGATCAACTAGTATCAAAGCACCTTGACTTATGGATGGAAACAAAGGTGTCTAGTGTGGAGTTAGCTATCAATCAACTCTTATCAAAACTAGCAAGATCGGGTAACCTGAATTTTATTGATTTTATGAATTGTACTCACCTTTATATTCACAGGTCCTTACCATCCATCCATTGTGTCTTCCACCTTACCGTCCAAGAAGAAAACCACCGGTTGGCTTCATTAGAATATCTTTGCATTGGGGACATTGTGATCCTCTCAACTTAAGCCATTGCCTCACAAAAGGCAATCACTGCTCATTTTGCTGTCAGAAATTGGGTTATGCAAGCGGTGTAGGTAGGTCATCCTAGGAGGCAACATTGTTCCCTTAATTCTTAGGATGGACAACCTAGATCTAAAACCTAGATTTGACTCCCCATCTTTCTCCTAGGGTATGCCTCCATATAACGTTTCTCATAAGGCCATGTCAACCTCAGTGGTCAAGTCATCTAACGACTCACAATTGTCTATTTTTTCTAATCAATCATATAGCCAAAATTCATCTAAATCTTGCTTCAACAACATTGTTTATGAATATTGTATGTAGCCTAATCATTCTAAGACCCAATGATGGCGATTACATGGGAAGCCTATGGATCGAGATGCACAAGACAAGGATGTCTCTACTAATCAATTGACCACCACCTTTGGGGACAAAATTGACCAACCACTAAGTGACTCTCAGCTCAAGCAAATCATCTAGGCCATCACTCAATTTGGAATTTTGGACAAACTTAATAGTTTTACGGGTATGTCTTTTTGTTTCATAACTCTATTTCCTTGGATGCATGGATTACTAACTCAAGTGCAAGTGATCACACTATTTATGGCTAAATTTTTTTTTTCCAAAATCCATTCCTCTCATTCCTCTACATCTGTTTGTTTTCCTAGTGGGAACATTACTTTTGTCACCAAAATTAGTGACATCAAACTCAACCCCCACATAACATTACGCAATGTTCTTTTTGTTTTTGAATTTAAATGTAATCTCATTTCTGTCTAAAGTCTATGCCACCAATAATTGTTGCATCATTTCTAATTCTAACTTTTTTTTTTAAGGTTGTTCAACAAGTAAATTGATGGGCTTAGGTAGGGTGCTTCGAGGTCTTTATTTTTGGATTTCCTTTCTAAACAATTTTGAATTTCCTACTTGTACTTCCTTGTCTCAAGGCCTTTTTTGTAATGCTAACAAAAGTAATAATATTTCCCTTTTTCATCAATGTTTGGGTCATAGTGCTTCTTTTTCACATTCAAAGTGTCCTATTGTCCCTTTGTTAAGTAATCACATGCTCCCTTTCCTTCTAGTTCTTCCTATACCACCTTTTTTTTTCTCTTCTTCACATTGACATTTAGGGTCCACAACACACACCTAACCATAATGGGTCCTAGTCTTTTCTCACTCTTGTCGATGATTTTTCTTGAGGTACTTAGGTCCTAAGTTTTATTCCAACTTACTCGTTTCTTCACTTTCATTCAAACACAATTCCACACCTTTGTTTAGTGCATTTGCATATATAATGCCCATGCTTTTTTCAACCATGAGTATTCCTCTTTCCTTTTTTCTCACAACATCCTTCATGAGAGTTCTTGCACCTACATCCCTCAGCAAAACAGGCTTGTAAAGCACAAGCATCTTCATCTCCTTGAAGTTGCTAGAGCTCTTAAACATCATGCATCCATTCCTAAAACTTTTTGGGGTAATTTTTTGGTCATTGTGACTATTTAATAAATCGCATGTCTTCTTGAGTTTTTGATGGAAAGACTCCCTTTGAACTATTATTTAGGAAGTCTTCTGATATTGGACATTTTCTTGTCTTTGGTTGTTTGTGTTTTGCTACTATTGTTGGCCTTTAGGGCAAGCTAGGTCTGTTGGAAAATAGGGTTTTGTTGTGACTAAAAATATTTTGGTAAATATCAATTCTTGAAATATGTTTTTATATGTGCAAAAAGAATCCTACATTCCTTCATAAAACATATTCTTAAAGTTCTTGTGAAATACATTTGTGCATTTGAATATTTCTTTAAGAAATAAAATATATTTGAATATATTTTATTTAGGAATATGATACTTGGTTTAATGTATTTGTAGGAACATGAGGGGCATTGACTCTATCTTGATATTAGTTCAAAGCTAAGATATGTATTACACCAAAGTATGAACTTTGTAAAAGATCATAGTTTTAGACCATGTTTACATAATTAAACTTTGGACCCTATTGATATTGGACTGTGTTTATTTGTTGGATCTTTTGTTATTGGACTAGACCTTTGTTGCTGGACCGAGACTCTATGATGCAGCCTAAGTAAGTTTTCTCACGCTATAGTGTTGTCTCATCCATCAGAGATGTGCCCTACCACAACGTCGTCTCACTAAATAGAAAGACGCACATAAGAGGTCTCTCGATGATTCTGCCCTAGCCGCTGTTACTCATCTCTGATGTCATCTCTGCTTCTCTCAAGTGCTGAAACCTTAATGGGAGGATTCTGGAGAAGATTGGCTGTCACAATGGCTGGATTGTGGCTCTGAAGATTGATATGAAGTGGATTTGATGGATAGGCTACTATTCCTAATGGGAAGAAAGCTATGGTTTAGGTTTGATCTAAAAAGGCCCTAAATTTGCTTCCTATTTAAAGGAGATGTGTGTGTGAAGATTTTCTCTTGATGATTTACATCTATTTGAAGTGTTCTCTTTGTGAAGAAAGTCTCTTAAGCTCACTTATTATTTGATTCAAGTTCACTCATTTCTCGATGACTCACAAGGGTTCGGTGATATTCGATTATTTGGTTTGATCTTCGATTATATATTCAATCATGGCTTGTATAACATTATTTATGTGTTGATTTCATTTATAAACATTTACTGCACATAAATCTTGAGGTAAATCCAAAATCCTAATTTATTCAAATTAGGGATTTCGTGATAAGAGCTCTATATCTTGATATATATGCTTGAACAGCTCCTCTATTAAGCAATTTTCCATAAACTAACATATTATTTGGGGATTTACTATTGTACATGATCTTTTGATCATAACTTGTATTTGGACTTGACAATGTTGGTTTTTATGGCTTAACAAGAAGGGGGGTTGAATTGTTTTATAAGCTATTTGAAACTAAAATTAAAGCTTGAAACAGTTTGTAATATTAACGTAGACACAGAAACAAATGTAGTATGGCACAATCAGAATTCAAAGCTTCAATACTCTTCTTTCAAGTCAACGAAGATAGTATCACAATTTAGCACTTCAAATAGTCTTATAAATTCAAAGATTAATAATAACACAGCAAGTGTTCTAAGGAGATTAACGCAATAATAAGCACACAGATTCACAGTAGATTTACCATGGTGGTTCGACACTCACACCTTGAGTCCTACGTCCACCCTTTTCTCCTTCAATCAAATCGATTAAAGTCTCCTTTACTCAACTAAGTTAGGAGAAAACGTTCTCCCTAACTTAAACAATTCCTCTTCAAGGAATCTCTTGTACAAGATATTACAATATGATCAAAAGACCATCAATTAATTACAAATCCCAAATAGTATGACAAATAGTGGGATTTTGTAATCAATAGGAGCTAATATGATGTAGATATAACAATTCTCAAATCCTATCACAAAAACCCTAAAATGGAGTAAATTAGGGTTTCGGGTTCCTCTCAATGCTTATGTGCAATAATTGTATTTTAATGAAATTAGCATATAAACAGAGCTATACAAGGTTGAATTGATAATATAAGTAAACAAATAAGTATTTAATCATAATATCATCGTAGCCTTGAATATCATGGATTCTTAAGTAGATTGCAAGATCAAGGAATAAGCTCAATAATAGAATCTCTTCTCAATAAAGACTTCAGAATCTTGTCGATTTTTTAACCCTTCTTCGTAGAACAAGTTCTCTTAAATAGAAAAGTTAAGGCTAGGGTTTCAAACACATCAAACCTCAATCATGAGCTATCTTCCCGTTGGAATAGTAGATTAGCCTTCAGATCTTCCTTCTCCATCTCAAATCAAGACTGTTTTGACACCAGTATCATTAGAAATCCTCCCGTTGAGGATTCGGTCACCAGCGGTGCCGTTCTCCTCTTTCTCTCACTTTCTCTCATATCGGCATCTCTTTGATGCTCTTCAGCTTAAGGCATCAGGTAGATAAGTGAGACCATGTTAATGAAATGGTGAGTTTCATTCTCAACGTCTACGAGCTAATTTGGACTGAGAGCAAGCCTGAGAACACAAGCTAATATGGACCGAAAGCAGGCCTGATAACACAAGCTAATATGGACCGAGAGCAAGCCTGATGAGTTGATATGGACCAAAAGCTTAAGAGGTCCGAGTGCTATAGACCCAAGAACTTAATATCCATTCTGAGAATATTAATCAGGCTAGGAACACATTATACAACCCTAGACCATTGTATTAATCCAAGAATAGTATAATACATGTCCTTGATAGAAAAATTTATTCCACCAAACAAGGCCATATATTCCAACCTTCATCAAGACATAAGCAAGCATCATTTTCTTAATCACAATGTATGTCATATTCAATTTCAATTTAATAAACATTATACTCAAGACATTTTAACTAATGCAGCTTAGATAAATATCTTCTCAAATGTCACTATATAGTGACATTATATTAAGAAATGTAGGAACCCGATTACTTTATAATATCATTAATTGATATTATAATTTGTACACCTTTTACTTCCTATAATTTTCTTTTGCACTTATGAAAAACATATTTTATGAAATATCTTCAAAAATATATTTTGTCACACACAAAACCTTTATTTTTCAACAGACAAATCCTTTGAGAAGGAATTATTTGGATTAGGGAGAACATGTTCTTCTAATCGGGTTGAGTAAAGGTGACTTCAATAGGTTGGATTGAAGGAGAAGAGGGTGAATGTAGGACTCAAGGATTGAGTGCCGAACCATTGTGGTAAATTTGGTGTTGATTCTCTTGCTTTTTACCTGTTTGAATATTCTATTTGTTTGATTGCTTGTTAATTCATAAACTGTTAAATTAATTGACTTAATTTTTTATATCATACAAAAGCATCCTATTGTTAGAATAACAATTTAACCCCCCTTCTTGTTAAGCCATAAAAACCAACAATTAGTATCGGAGCTAGGTTCTCTGATTAAAAGGATTAACATCCTAGAGTAGATCCACACTATGGCTTCTGATAAAAGGTTAGCTATTATGGGGTTTAATAAACCTCCCTTATTTGATGGCATTAATTTTAGGCATTGGAAACAATTAATGCAAGTCTTCATAATAGGCCAAGATCCAGAAGCTTGGCAAGTAATCAGGAAGGGTATTACATTACCTGAAACTGATGAGTGGTCAAAAAATGAAGCTAAACTAATGGGGTTAAATGCTAAGTCCATGAATATGATCTATAGTGGTCTTAAAGCACATGAGTTTAACAAAGTGTCTTCTTGCACCACTGGTAAAGAAATTTAGAATAAATTAGAAGTCATCTATGAAGGAACTAAAAAGGTAAAGTCTTCTAAAGTCAATATGCTTACACATGACTATGAATTATTTGTTATGAAAGATTCTGAAAATATTAGTGATATGTTTGGTAGATTCACTGAAATTATTTCTAAGCTTAAATTGCTAGGAAAACTTATACAAATGAGGAAATGGGAAGAAAAATGTTAGTATCCCTACCTGAGAGTTGGGATCCTAAAAAAATGGCCATAGAAGAAGCTTATGACCTAGATGTGCTGACTTTAGATGATTTGCTAGGTTCTCTTAAACTCATGAAATGTAGCTTATGAGAAGAGAGAAAGAAAAGGAAAAATAGAAGATCACTTGTACTTAAAGTAGAAGTTGAAAAGGTTGAAGAGAGAGTCAGAAAATGATGAAGTAGCTCTTATAGCTAGAAGATTTAGAAAATTCCTAAGAAGAGGATTAAACAAAAACATAGGGCAAACTAGGAGAAAAGAAGTAAATGAACCTAGGGAGAATGTGTGCTATGAATGCAAGAAACCAGGACACATCAAGATTGATTGTCCGATGATCAAGAAGAGAAACAAAAAGAACAAAAAGAAGGTGATGATTGCTGCCTGGGATGATGAGAACTCCTCATCTGATGAAGAAACTCAAGAAGAAGTTGTACATCTATGCCTAATCGTAATAGTAACTCTTGAGGAAGAAAATAATGAGATAAATGATTTTGAACTGTTTCTTCAAATAAACTTTGGGTTAGAAACTACATTTTTTGATTTAGTTGAATATGCAATAAATTAAAAGATAAATATAGAAAGCTAAAAGCAAAAAATAAATCTGAAAAATAGAAAATGTTGACCTCTGTACAGAAAACTGATTTAACTGATAAACAAAGCATAGAATTACTGCATGTAGAGATAAAACTGAAAAAAAAAAAAAAGATTTTTCAGTTTTCGTAAATGACAACATTGTTATTTCTGCTAATGCATATATGAAATATGATGCTTGTATGGATGATATGTATAAGAAACAAAGGGAATTTGAAAATATGACAATAGGAACAGAAACTTTCTGTGATATTAGTGCATGTTCTAATACTGAAATACATATTGAACATAACTCACAAGTATGTGCTCAAAATCTTAAGAATAGAGTCCGTGAACTAGAAAAAGAAAATTGTGACTTAAAGTCAAAACTTGATGCAACTAATATGTTGTTAAAGAAATTTACTGAGGGTAGTGGCATGTTAGATAGGATTCTAAATTCTCAAAGAGGTAAATATGATAAGGCGGGACTAGGATATAAATTGAATGACAAATCAAAATCATTCACTCATTTCTTTAAAGAAAAAGAATGTTCAATTCCGTTGCATGAAAATAAATGCTCTTTTTGTAATTATTTTGGTGATAATTTTGATAAATGTCCTATAAGACTTAGAAAGACTTACAAAGTAAAGAAACTTTGGTTGCTTAAGAATGACAAAACTTTAAGTTAAACTAACACTCATGGACCCAAAGTAAAAAGGGTACCAAGCACTTCAACGATCAAATTTGTTTTTGTAGGTTATTAGTGCACAAGTGAGGAACAAAAAGCTTAAGAACATGTGGATTTTGGACAACAGATGTTCTCAACACATGACTAGGATGAAAGAGCTCTTCTCAACACTTGAGTTGAAAAATGGAGGTATGGTATCTTTTGAAGATAACTCCAAAGGAAGAATAAGAGGAATGAGAACAATAGGTACTCCTAATACCCTACTTATACCTGAAGCTCTGCTTGTAGATGAACTAAAATTTAATCTACTTAGCATAAGTCAGTTATGTGATAAAGGATTCAAAATAAAATTTGGAAAAGAAAATTGTCTTGTTGAGCATGCTGAACATAAAATGAAGATTGTTGGAAATTGAAAAGATAATACCTATGTGCTTGATTTAAGTAAATTAAATGTTGAACAAACATGCTTGGTTGTGAATAAAAATGTTGATGCTTGGTTGTGGCATAGAAAGCTAGGACATGTATGTCTAGGATTGATAGAAAAACTGTGTAAGTACAATCTAGTAAAAGGTCTTCCATCTTTAGAATTTAGCAATGATAGAATATGTGAAGCATGCATTAAAGGCAAACATACACAAAGTAGCTTCAAGTCGAAGCTCGTGGTAAGTACATCTAGATCATTAGAAATATTGCACATGGACCTTTTTGGCCCTATGAGAACAGTAACACTAAATGGTAAATATTATGTCTTAGTCATTGTAGATGATTACTCTAGATTCACACGGACATACATGCTTGCTAGGAAAGATGAGGCATTTGAAAATTCAAAATGGAAAAGGTTTTGCAATCATAAAAATAATAACTGATTGTGGTGGTGAATTTAAAAACCAACTTTTTGAAAAATTCTATTTAGAAAATGATATTTCAAATAATTTTTCAGCTCTTAGAACACCACAACAAAATGGTGTTGTTGAAAGGAAAAATAGAACTTTTCAACAAATGGCTAGAACCATGATGTGTGAATATAATCTTCCTAAACATTTTTAGGGAAAAGCTGTAAACACAGCTTGTTATATTTCAAATTGTGCTTTTATAAAACCTATTTTGAAAAAGACACCTTTTGAATTATTCTTTGAAAGAAAACCAAACATTTCATACTTTTATGTTTTTGAATCATGGAAAAGAATCACTTGGGAAATTTGATTCCAAGAGTGATGAAGGAATATTTCTTGGATATTCTCATACAAGTAAAGCATATAAAGTATTCAACAAATAAACCTTAGTTATAAAAGAGTCAATTCATCTTAAGTTTGAGGATGACTGTCACGGTATCCTAAAAACCGAAGAGAAAGACAAAAATAAAAGTCTTCCAAATAAGGTTGAAGTTGAGGGGGAGTCTAAAACTAGGGAACCTTCCTTCCTTAGAGTAAGAAATGAAGTAGAGTAAGCACAAGGTCTCGGGTTCATAACACATGTGAACATCAAGCCTTTTTATCTCAAGTAGAGCCAAAGAAAGTAAATGAGGTTCTTGAAGATGAAAACTGGTTTCTTGCTACGCAAGAAGAATTGAACCAATTTGAAAGAAGCAAGGTCTGGAATCTAGTTCCTAGATCGAAGGATCATCTAGTTATAGGTACAAAATGGGTTTTCAAGAATAAACTAGATGAAAATGGTACTATTACTAGAAATAAGGCTAGATTAGTGGCACAAGGATATAGTCAAGAAGAAAGGATTGACTATGATGAAACATTTGCACAGTAGCTAGGTTGGAAGCAATTCGAATCTTACTTGCATTTGCTTGTTGTATGAACTTTACCTTATTTCAAATGGATGTCAAGAGTGCATTTTTGAACGGTATTATAAAGGAAGAGGTATATGTTAAACAACTACCCAGATTTGAAGATCTGATTTATTCAAATCATGTATTTAAACTGTCAAAAGCTTTATATGATTTGAAACAAGCTCCACGAGCTTAGTATGATAAACTAAGTTCCTTCTTGATAAATCATGATTTCAGAAAAGGAAAAGTGGACAACACATTATTTATAAAGAACAAAGAAAAAGAAATTTTAATTGTTCAAATATATGTTGAACTAAGTTCCTTCTTGATAAATCATGATTTCAGAAAAGGAAAAGTGGACAACACATTATTTATAAAGAACAAAGAAAAAGAAATTTTAATTGTTCAAATATATGTTGATGATATTGTGTTTGGTTCTACAAATTTTACACTATGTGAAGAATTTGCTACATGCATGCAAAGTGAATTTGAAATGAGTATAGTGGGTGAGTTAACATACTTTCTTGGATTGCAAATCAATCAAAAAAACAAAGGAACTTTTATAAGTCAAACAAATTACACAAATAAATTGCTTAAGAAGTACAAGATGCATGACTCTAAACCAATGAATACACCGAACACTTCTTTATCATTATCTAATAATGAAGATGGGATTAGCGTAGACACTAAATCATATCGTGGAATGATTGGTTCTTTGCTATATTTGATTGCATGCAGATCGGATATCATGTTCAGTGTGTGTTTATATGCTAGGTATCAATCTAATCCCAAAGAACATCACCTAGTTGTTGTTAAAAGAATCTTTAGATACCTTAGAGACATGGTTTCCTTAAAAATTTGGTACTTCAGAGACACAACTCTGAACTTACATGCCTTTAGTGATTCTGATTATGTTGGATGCAAATTAGATAGGAAAAGTATGAGTGGTGGATGTCACTATCTCAGAAACATGCTTATTTCTTGGCACTCCAAGAAACAAAACTATATAGCTCTTTCTTCCACTGAAGCCAAACATATAGTTGCTGCTAGTAGTTGTGCTCAAATTCTATGGATGAAACAACAATTAGAGGATTATGGCATCTTATCACATAAAGTTCCACTAAAATGTGACAACACTAGTGCAATAAATCTCACTAAGAATCCCATCCAACACTCTAAAACAAAGCACATAGAAATTAGACATCATTTTATTCGGGATCATGTTTAAAAAAGAGATGTTGTACTTGAATTTGTGAGCACTGATCAGCAAATTGTTGATATCTTAACCAAACCCTTATCTAAGGACCGATTTTATGCTCTTAGAAGAGAACTTGGAATGTTAGTCCTTGAAAATCTTTGAACTCTCTATTACTATTATCTCTTTGCTCTTCTGTTGTTACCCAAACTACTTAGTTTGAAGGGGAGCGACTCTACTTCTACTTTTACATTATCCGGTTAGTACCTTACTCCTATCCTTGCCAGTTTACTATCTGCTCCATTTATGTCATTTGTCCTGATTACTTGCATGATCATTTTTTTTGCTTATGACAAAAAGGGGGAGAGAATAGTGCACATGTAAAGTCTCATTTCTGACTATATCAGTATAGAATGTGGGATACATATCACCATTCTCCCCCCCTTTTTGTCATAAGCAAAAAGAATGATCATGTAAGTAATTAGGACAAACGACATAAATGAAGTAGGCATAAATGAAGAGAATAATGCACATGTGAAGTCTCATTTCTGACTATATCAGTGCAAAATGTGGGATACATATAACCCTTGCTTAGAAAATCACATGTTCTATGATCAATTTCAAAATCTATTAGACACATGTATAGGACTTGCTTACCAATTCTAATTAGATAGGTAGTGAGCAATAATTATTTGCAATTTTAATTGTGTGATGATCAATATGTTGCCATGCTAAGTTATGTTCTCTTGAAAAACATAATTGATATTTTGTAACATGTGTCATACTATTGAAATATTTTGTCATCATAAAAAAGGGGGAGATTCTTGGAAAATAGGGATTTGTTGTGACTAAAAATATTTTGGTAAATATCAATTCTTGAAATATGTTTTTATATGTGCAAAAAGAATCCTACATTCCTTCATAAAACATATTCTTAAAGTTCTTGTGAAATACATTTGTGTATTTGAATATTTCTTTAAGAATATATTTTAAAATATTTAAGTTCATATTTTAAGAATATATTTGAATATATTTTATTTAGGAATATGATACTTGGTTTAATGTATTTGTAGGAACATGAGGGGCATTAACTCTATCTTGATTTTAATTCAAAGCTACGATATGTATTACACTAAAATATGAACTCTGTAAAAGATCATAGTTTTAGACTGTGTTTACATAATTAAACTTTGGACCCTGTTGATATTGGATTGTGTTTATTTATTGGATCTTTTGATACTGGATTGTACCCTTGTTGCTAGATCGAGACTCTATGTTGCGGCTCGAGCTCGCGTCAGCCCGACCCTGTTGTAGTAAGTTTTCTCGCGCTATGGTGTCGTCTCGTCCATCAGAGATGCGCCCTGCCACAACGTCGTCTCACTAAATAGAAAGATGCACATAAGAGGTCTCTCGATGATTTTGCCCTAGCCCCTGTTGCTCGTCTCCGATGTCATCTCTACTTCTCTCAAGCTTCAAAACCTCAATGGGAGGATTCTGGAGAAGACTGGCTGTCAGAATGGTCGGATTGTGGCTCTAAAGATTGATATGAAGTTGATTTGAAGGATAGGCTACTATTCCTAACGAGAAGAAAGCTATGGTTTAGGTTTGATCTAAAAAGGCCCTAGATCTGCTTCCTATTTAAAGGAGATATGTGCGTGAAGATTTTCTCTTTATGATTAACATCTATTTGAAGTGTTCTCTTTGTGAAGAAAGTCTCTTAAGCTCAATTTCTCGGTGACTCACAAGAGTTCGGTGATATTCGATTATTTGGTTTGATCTTCAATTATATATTCAATCATAGCTTGTATAACATTATTTATGTGTTGATTTCATTTATAAACATTTATTGCACATAAATCTTGAGGTAAATCCGAAACCCTAATTTATTCAAATTAGGGATTTCATGATAGGAGCTCTGTATCTTGATATATATGCTTGAATAGCTCTTCTAATCAACAATATCCCATAAACTAACATATTATTTGGGATTTGCTATTGTATATGATCTTTTGATCATAACTTGTATTCAGACTTGACAATTCCTTTGAGAAGGAATTATTTGGATTAGGGAGAACGTGTTTTCCTAATCAGGTTGAGTAAAGGTGACTTCAATCAGTTAGATTGAAGGAAAAGAGGGTGGATGTAAGACTCAAGGATTAAGTGCCAAACCACCGTGGTAAATTTGGTGTTGATTCTCTTGCTTTTTACCTGTTTGAATAATTATGTTTGTTTGATTGCTTATTAATTCATAAACTGTTAAATTAATTGACTTAATTTTTTATATCATACAAAAGCATCCTGTTGTTAGAATAACAATTCAAACCCCCTTCTTGTTAAGCCATAAAAACCAACAAGGTCCTCGTGCAACTCCTTTATAGAAGGGTTATTATGTTTATAACCCTTTTCATTGGCCAATTTTTTATCAACCATGATGTTGTCTTCCATGAAGATGTTTTTCATTTTCAAACTCAACCGTCTTTAGATGATTCTATTGAGGCCCCTATTGGCTCCCTTTCTTTTTTACTAGATGATCATGTTCCACCATCATTACCACTGCTACTTATTGGGTCTCTTGGCACTTCCATACTACCATTTCTTCAAGCTTTGGTGTCCTTGCTTTAGTGGTTCTTGCTCCACCACTGCCTCTTGTTGATTCAACTAGAATCTTTACTTCGGATCCTCCATGGAGATCCTACCATCTTTGCCTAGTCTAGTACTTGATTATTCACTTGCCATAGTCCTTTATGTCCTTCATCTTGTGAGTCCTTCTCCTAAGCCTCCAGTTGCGCCTCCTTAATGCTCTAGACTATATTTGCTCCTCAATACTTATGGAGATGAATTGTATTAGGACTTAGATAAGGAAATTTAGATGGATCTTCCTTTAATATTATGTAGATAAGGGGAGTCTTTAATATGTCATCTCCATAAGGACTTAGATAAGGAAATTTACATGGATCTTCCTCTAGGATTACATAGACAAGGAGAGTCTTTAATATGTCATCTCTATAAAACCCTTTATAGTCTCAAGCAAGCATCTCAATAATGGTATGCCAAGTTTATCTTGGCTCTCACTTTTGCTAATTTTCAAAAATCTCAACATGACTATGCTCTTTTCACATGATGGAGAGGTACTTATTCCATTTTCTTTATAATATATGTTGATGACACTCTAATCATGGGCAATAATGTTCTTGCTATCAAATGCTTCAAGCAATATCTACACTCCACATTTTGCATCAAGGATCTTAGTCCTCTGAAGTACTACTTAGGCATTCTCATTGCTCACTCAGAAAAGGTGATATGCCTTAGTCAGCACAAGTTCATTATGGAGATCATCTTTGATGCTAATCTATCCAAATGCAAACCAGTTGTCATGCTAGTTGAGCAAAATTTGAGTCTTACAACACCTAAATATGATATTGGAGTATCACCACTGGATGAAGATCCACCATTTAAGGACCCTTCCAGTTATTAGAGACTAGTTGAAAAATTCATTTATCTCAAAATAACAAGACCTAATATTTGCTATGTAGTTTAGATTCTTAGCTAGTTCATGTATAATTCAAAATAATCTTATATGAATGTAGCCTTAAAAGTAGTGAAGTACTTGAAGGGATGTCTAGGTTTGATAATCCTTTTATCTAGAAAATGCAATATGGAGATGACAACATACTACGACACTAACTATGCCACTTGTTCAATGAACAAGAGATCGATGATTGGTTTTTGTATCAAATTTTGGGATTCCTTATTGTCATGGAAAATGAAGAAACAATCAACCGTCTTGTTATCATATGCTAAGTCGAAATACCAAGCCATGACCAAGACAACTTGTGAAGTTATTTGGTTGAGGGGATTACTTTAGGATTTAAAGGTTCAAGTGAAAGAGCCCACACTTATACTTTGTAATAATATGTTGCCCTTAAACTCGCTGTGAATCCTATAGTTCATGAAAGGATGAAACACATTAAAGTAGATTGTCACTTCACAAGAGAAAAAATTTAGGAAGGTATTATCAAGACCAAAGAGATACAAACAACGAAGCAACCTATTGATATCTTCACCAAAGCCCTTTTTCAGAAACAATATACATATCTCTTAAACAAGCTTGGTGTGTTTGATATTTAGAAACTGACCAAACCACCAGTATAAAGGGGAGTATTGGAGATATGTCTATAGATTTGTTATAATTTTTTCCTAATATGGTCGTGCATTGTTTCCATATGGCGAAGGTTTATTTTGGAAAATTACTTGTGCATAAAGTAATGTCATATTTTATTAAATGTCTATATAATTTCCATAATAGGTTAGTCTTTAGATTATAAAAGGATAAGTCCTGCACAAAATTATTCAAGAAAGTAAAATACAATCTTTTCCTAAGTTCTGGCTTTCTTCTTTTTCCCTTTGTGACAAAAACTAAGTAAAGTAATGCAATATAATTAGTGGTAGTAGAATTGTTAGTTTAGGCATTTTGTTTCTCTAAGTTTGCTATCAAATTCCATCAATCAATTAATCTTTAAAGGTTCATTGATCATCAAGTGTAAGGAAATCATGTATAGGATCAAAGTTCTATTTAGAAGGTAAGATCTACAAAATGAGGCTTAAATGAAAGAATCTTTCAACTTATGAGTTAGTTTTTAGATAGAGTTTTTAAATTTTTAACATGATATTAAAGCTCGAGTTAAATTTTTTTGTACCCTATACTTAAGCCTAATAATGTTTGATGTACAAGAAAGTATGTGCAGAATGAGAGTCTCTTATCAAAAAATAACATTCACAAATTAAACTTAAATAAATAATAATTTAATTATGAACTAGTTTTGGAATTCAACCTTTAAATCTTTTGGCAAGAATGAACATTCAATAATAAACAAAGGAAAATTTGTAAACTATTGAAATGAAAAGCAATTAGAACATATGCTAATGGGAAAAAATGATTATAAATATTCCATTTTAGCTTTTTAAAAGGTGAAGTGCAAAAAACAAAGGAAAAGGCATACTATAGATTTTATTTTATTTAACAATCATATATCATATTTAATAATATAAAGAGACCGTAGATTTTCTTTTGTAAATTTATCTTAAAACGCCATCTTCATATATTTCACTTTTAATAGGTCATGCTCCTCTATTCATAAGATAGGCACCATATAAAATCAGATAAAACCCACCCCCCAACTAATAAAATCCTTTACCGACTACATCATGATAGAGCATGTTGAACTTCGAGCTGTTGGCGAGTGGCCTTTATCCAAAACCTTAATGATACAACCCTCTGCCACGTTGGTAGCTACTTAATAACCCACGTGGCTAACCATCCTTGGACACAAGGGGCGGTTGTTGCATGTGAAGGGGGCTGGAAATTGTCAAAACATGGAGCATTGAACCGCTATCACGCCTGCAAGGGGATTAGTTCTTTACACTTAGGCAGTTGCAGAGACGCTTCCGTGTAACAGTGTGCTAGTGACTAGGGAGGGGTTAGCTTTCATCATGAAGGGAACGGGGATGCTTGTAAGGGGTGGGTAGAGGGTTCTAGAAAGGGAGAGCCAGGGGATCTCTATATAAGAATCCACGTGGGATAAGGAAGGGTGTACTATTTTAACCTTTCCCAAGTTTTGGGTAGATCTCATTATCAATAAACCACTCTTATTCCTTCATATCCTACCAAAATAGCTCCTAGTAAAAAGCAAAACTCTCAGAATCCTTGGTTTGACTTCCATTTCGAAGGGCCAGTTACAAGGTCTGCTCAACGGTCTCGTAACATTATGGTATCTCAAAGCCAAGTTGATCCTACTGGAGCAAATGCTCATTTCGAGCGAATTGAAGCCAATATGGCTAGAAGAGAGGCTGAAAATAATCAATGTTTTGCTGATATTATGGAAAGCTTCCATCGGCTTATTGCTTCAATGAATTCTCGGAGCCCTCGAAGTCATGATAGGGAGGATGGTGGTTTTAACGGAGCAGGGAGCAGTGGCTCTAGGGGAGTTAACAACTACGCTGACCAGAGTGGAAGACTGAAGGGGGTGAAGTACGATTTCCCTCATTATGAAGGGGACGATGACCCTGCAGATTGGATCAGTAAGGCGGAGTAATATTTTGAATATTATGAGGTGCCAGAAAATGAAAAGTTACGCATGGCTGCTTGGAACTTTGAAGGGGATGCAAGAATTTGGTTTCGGGTGTTGAAGGAGGAGTATGCTGGCCGAGAGCTCTCTTGGGCAATTCTGGCCGCAGAAATATGTGAGAGATTTGGTGTTACAAATTATCAAAATGCCTTTGGGGAGCTGATCCAACTACGACAAACGAACACTGTGGATGAGTACTACGACAAATTTTCAAAGTTGTTGTTACGGATTAGCAAGTTGACACTTGAACACCAGGTTGTTTGCTTCATTACTGAATTAAAGGATGGGATCCGGGTGGACGTTCAAGCCAACCGCCCAGGCTCCTTTTTAGCAGCTCTCAGTTTGGCTCGGCTATACGAGTCTAGGCATTGAGCTAGTCGAGTAGCGGCCATTGTGAGACGGGAAGAGGCTTTTAGTAGTGGGGGTAATCGATCCTCTACTCTAGTTTAAAAATTGAGTCCTACCCAGCTAGCCGAGTGAAGAGCCAAGGGGCTATGCTTCCATTGCGACGAAAAATTCACTCCAGGCCACCAATGCAAGAAACTCTTTGTCACAGAAGGAGTGTGGACAGTCGAGGAGGAGGCAGCTAGTAATGTTTGCAGAGACTTGGTGCCACTTGGAGAAGAAGAACCGGAGATTTCACTTAATGCAATCAATGGAGTTGACTCGGGTCAAACCATGCAGTTAATGGGCGGCATAGGTAATTTTTGGACTTGTATTCATGTTTTGGTAGATTCTGGAAGTTCGCATAATTTTTTAAGCAAACGAATAGCCCTTCGATTAGGGCTAAAAGCCAACAAAAAAGACACATTTTGAGTTCGAGTAGCCAACGGAGATAAGTTGGTTAGCTCCGGGCAATGCTTGGGGATGAAGGTATCATTACAAGGAGTCACCTTTGGGGTAGATTTATTTTTATTGCCATTGGTGGGTATAGATTTGGTGTTGGGTACTCAGTGGTTAAGGACCCTTGGCCCCATATTGTGGGATTTTGAAAAATTAAGCATGGAATTTTCGGTGGGTGGTAAAACCATAAAGCTTCAAGGTGGTAATGCACCGGTGAACAGGCTTATTGATGGGGCGCGAATGAGCAAGGAATTAGCCAAGGCCTATGAAGGGATTGTGTTGTGTTTTATGATGACAGGAACAACGCAGTTAGGGAAAGAGAATGAAGTTGACAGAGGAGGAAAGTTAGGACTACTGCTGGACCGATTTAAAGAAGTGTTCCAAGAGCCACAGGGGCTTCCTCCTACTCGGCCTCAAGACCATCCAATCGTGCTGAACGAGCCTAACCAACCAGTGTCTATTCGGCCTTACCGTTATCCTTACATGCAAAAAACTGAGATTAAAAAGATCATACAAGAGTTGTTGGAGGTTGGGTTTATTCAGCAGAGCACAAGCCCATTCTCCTCGCCTATTTTGTTGGTCAAGAAAAAGGACAGCTCCTGGCGTCTCTGTGTCAACTATCGGGAGTTGAACAAGAGGATGATACGAGATAAGTTCTTGCTACCAACGGTGGATGAGGTTTTGGACGAATTGCATGGTGCAGAAAGATTCTCTAAGTTGGATCTTTGTGTTGGGTATCACTAGATCCGAATTAAACCTGAAGATGTGCACAAGATTGCCTTTCGTACTCACAATGGGCATTACGAATTCCTAGTTATGCCCTTTGGGCTAACTAATGCACTGGCAACGTTTCAAGCACTCATGAATGCCCTTTTCCGGCCATACCTTCAGAGGTTTGTACAAGTGTTTTTAGATGACATCATGATTTATAGCAAAACTAAAGAAGAGCATCTACAGCATTTGGAGGTGGTGTTGGAATTACTATAGGAAAATAGTTTGTATTTAAAGGAATCTAAGTGCGCGTTTATGCTAGAAGAAGTCAGCTTTTTAGGACATGTGATTAATCAAAAAGGGGTGTCTATTGATCAAGAGAAGGTAAAGGCAGTCACGGAGTGGAGGCGACCTAGCACAGTAAGGCAGTTACGTGGGTTTCTCGACTTTGCAGGCTATTACCGACGTTTTATGCAAGGGTTCGGCACAATAACAGCACCGTTAACCAAATTACTTACGAAGGGGCAGTTTGAGTGGGAAAAAGCCTTGGAAAAGGCTTTTGAAGCTCTCAAGAAAGCCTTATCGGAAGCTCCTATCTTGGCTTTACCTAACTTCTAATTAACCTTCACAGTGATGTGTGATGCTTCCGGCAAAGGAGTAGGGGCAGTTTTAATGCAGCAAGGAAGGCCAATCACTTGTTTCAGTAAAGCCATCAGTGGAAGAAACCTGGGGCTTTCTACTTACAAAAAAGAAATGATGGCTCTGGTACTGGTGGTGCAACGATGGCGCCACTACTTGCTAGGAAACAAATTTGTGGTAGAAACTGACCAAAAAAGTCTCTGGCACCTTTAGGATCAGTGGTTGACTACCTCTGCCCAACATCGGTGGCTATCTAAGTTAATGGGGTTCGATTTCGAGATTCGGTATACGCCAAGAAAGGCTAATCGAGTGGCCGACGCTCTTTCTCGGCAGCATGAATAGGAAGAATCCAAAAAACAATTTGATGAGGTCAAAAAGAAAGACCCAGTCCTTGGGTGTTTCACAGTTTCTGAACTGGTGCCGAAGTGGCTAGAGGCAGTAAAGGAATAAGTATCAAAACGTGCAGATTTACAAAATCTCATTGTTAGAATTGAATCGGGTGAGGCATTGGGACCCTGGGAGTTCTGGGATGGAGTGATCTTCTTCAAGCAGCGTGTATATTTGCCCAAGGACTCAAATATAATATAGACCATTATATCAGAAGTCCATGGAGCGCACCATGAGGGAAACTTCAAAACCTTACAAAGGGTAAAGGAGGCTTTTTTTTTGCAAGGCATAAAGTGAGACGTAGAGGAAGTGGTGAGACGATGCGAGGTGTGCCAACAACAAAAATGGGAAAGTTTAGCCCCGCCAGGACTCCTCCAACCATTAAAGATTCCCAACCAAATTTGGGAAGAGATTTCAATGGACTTTGTCGATGGCTTGCCGCTTTCTCTAGGTAAGAACTCCATACTTGTGGTGGTTGACCGCTTAAGTAAGTTTGCCCACTTTGTGCCAATGAAACATCCCTACACTGCTGAATTAGTGGCTCAAGTTTTTTTTGATAATGTCTTAAAAATATATGGCATGCCTAAAAGTGTGGTTTGAGATCGGGACCCATTGTTTACTGGGAATTTCTGGAAGGAGCTCTTTAGATTGCAAGGAACCTGTTTCTGCTACTCCACAGCCTACCACCCCCAATCTGACGTACAAACGGAGGTGGTCAACCGTACCTTGGAGATGTATCTGCGCTGCTTCGTGGGAGAAGAACCCAAGAGCTGGGCAAAATGGATATCCTAGGCGGAGTATAGCTACAACACGAATTGTCACTCAGCCACGGGCAAGACGCCGTATGAAGTAGTATTTGGCAAGAAACCGCCTAGCCTTCTGACTTATGTTTCTGGAGCTACAAGTGTGGAGTCAGTAGACAAGAAGCTCTGTGATCGCAACACCATCCTTAAGGAGCTACATTTCCAACTTGAAAGAGCCCAATCCAAAATGAAGAGCTACTATAATGCCAAGCACCGCGAAGTGCAATTCAAGGTTGGAGAGCAAGTCTATCTCAAACTTCGACCTTACCGGCAGTCGTCAGTGGCCGTTCGTTGCTATCTCAAGATGTCCCCATGATTTTTTGGTCCTTATGAGGTGCTCTAGAGGGTGGGTCCAGTTGCTTACAAGTTAAAGTTACCACCCGGGTCCAAGCTGCACCCAACCTTTCATGTTTCGGTACTAAAGCGCCATGTGGGAGTTAATTGTCCTGTACAAAATGAGCTTTCGACTTTTACCGATGAAAAAGATCGCATTCTACCCACTCCCCAAGCAATACTAGATCGACGTTACAAGGGAAAGAAGGAACAAATTCTAGTGCACTGGAAGGGCACTCCGCCTTGTGAGGCCACTTGGGAGAAGCTTCGAATCATGTGGGAACGATATCCTACCTTGGACCTTGGGGACAAGGTCCTTGCTGAGGGGGGAGGGATGATACAACCCTCTGCCACATTGGTAGCTACTTAATAACCCACATGGCTAACCATCCTTGGACACAAGGGGCAATTGTTGCATGTGAAGGGGGCTGGAAATTGTCAGAAAATGGAGCATTGAACCGCTGTCACGCCTGCAAGGGGATTAGTTCTTTACACTTAGGCAGCTGTAGAGATGCTTCCGTGTAACAATGTGCTAGTGACTAGGGAGGGGTTAGCTTTCATCATGAAGGGAACGGGGATGCTTGTAAGGGGAGGGTAGAGGGTTCTAGAAAGGGAGAGCCAGGGGATCTCTATATAAGAATCCACGCGAGATAAGGAAGGGTGTACTGTTTTAACCTTTTCCAAGTTTTGGGTAGATCCCGTTATCAATAAACCACTCTTATTCCTTCATATCCTACCAAAATAGCTCCTAGTAAAAAGCAAAACTCCCAGAATCCTTGGTTTGACTTCCATCACGAAGGGCCAGTTACGAGGTCTGCTCAACGGTCTTGTAACACTTAACCACCTGTGAAGTCTGCCCAACAGCTAAACAGACGCCTTCCACAACAAAGGAATTTTTCATCATCGAATGTAGGAGATAGAGCAGTCGAGGTGAAAATGATGATTAGGCCCACAGTGAGAAAGGTTTTCATCATGCTCTTGCTCACAAATGCCACTGGCTCCATGTGAAAGATGAGTCACTAAAGATTATTTATGGTGGATATGTTCATGTCAAACATCCTCTATTTATTTTGAAATAAAACCAGGCACTAATTTATGAGTGTCCTTCCATTATTCTAGTTAACAGAATTTTAGGCGACCTTGATGGTTAGTATCAGAAGTTTTTAGAGTGCCTAAACAACATGCCATGGAAAAGGAAAAGCTTTGGGTTTGGAAGGTCCAATGTTAAAGACAAATCATGAAAGGTTACCTATAATGGATATATTCATGTCAAACATCCCCTAATAAAACTAGGCACTAATTTATGAGCTTCCTTCTGTTATTTTAGTTACCAGAATTTTAGGCGACTTCGATAGCAGATATCAGAAATTGTTAAGGGTAAACTAATTGCCTAACCATCAAAGTTTAGGCAATGATTATCACATGCATCTCAATGCTTAGTTTTTCAATCTCTTACTCAAATCTGCAATGACTACCACTTTTAAACCATGGATGAGAAGCCACTGTAGCCCGTTTGAAACTCTACTGTTTTGATAGTTGAAAGGCTACCAAAGATCCCTCATAGTCAACTGGTGTTCTCCGGTTAAGTATATGGTAGGTTTTTAAATGAGGGAAAATGTTTTGCTTCTTAAATGAAATGAAGCCGTTTGCTCAAAGTATCGCTGTTATTGAGCTTAAAAATGTGGACTCACACTACATTTTTTCTTGTAAGTGATAATTGTTATTGAGTTTCCTCCTTTCTTAAAGTTAATTCATAAGGAAATTGATCTCAACACTTAATTATCTCTTCATCTTTACCCGATTTTGGACTCTTCTCAACAATAAGACCGTGTCATGAAGTAGCCTTTTTACCTATAATCAAAACGCTACTATTTTTACTAGGAAAAATTGCTATTCTATTAGCTTTGCAACAACTTCGTTCCTACCTGAAATGTTAGCCCTAATACTAGCGATATTTTCATTATATCCAAGAGACATTCATATATATATTTTTTGGGAAACGGTCTCTTTTGATTTTCATTTAAAATTCCTCAAATATTCCTTCCCAAATTCATCCTAAACAAATTATATAATTTTGTTCCCTTTTTTTTACTTTATTTTTTATATGCGATGTCATGTGCAATATTCCATCGTGACTATTTTGTATAGTAGCCAAGGTTTAAGCATTCCCACAGGCTTACCTGTAATGTTTATTCTATATGCATTCCATGAATGACGAATCTTGACTTTGCAACTTTCCATACGTAGAATATTATGAATATTTATTCAAATATTCTTTTCTCTTTTGGTATACACGTACTTGGCTAGTGTATTATATTTATGTGACAACCTTTTTTGCATCAAAACTATTTCAATTTTTTTTTCCTATTGCTTACTTTATTGTCAGCATGAAAACATTACTTACAATAACAAGAGCCAGAGTTTGATCAAAGAACAGAGTTACTGTGAATAAAACAAGCCAAAATAACAAGGGGATGTAGCTCTCTCTCTTCCAATGTTATAGCTTCAATCTGTACTTTCAATCTCAAATTGTTGATTAGTGTATGAATGAGTGACTCCTGGGTAGAAGGCAGGAATGGGCAAAGTTAAAGTAAGGAGTCCGGATTAACTCTAGGTCTTTGTGAATACATGCCTCAGTTTTTCAAGAGATTAATTACATCGGCAAATACACCAAGCATGTATAGGAGATGATCATGTTGTTTTTCGCACTAAAGCTTTGTCCAAGTGCTTGTGAGATGAAGGCTGAACTCAAGGAAGGAAAGATGTAACCGTTATCTCAAATCAGTAACTTGGTTTCTATATTTGACCTTCTCAAAGGTTCGAGTATTTGAATATACGGTGACCCATGCAAGGTTGTATCTAGTAAGAATAAACTTGTTTCTTGAGAATTTCATTTAATTTGAGTTCTAAAATCTTTTTTAGTTTCCACATTTCATGTTTGTAAACTACTATTGTTCTCCTCCTTACGTGATTTTGCACTTGGAGTGTTGATCCAAGGAAATATCTTTTAATATTCTAATAGGAACTTTAAGATTTCTTTGATATTTTGTTTGCTCGAGATTCTTACTACTTGTGGAAATACAAGTTTTTTATGTGTAAATTAAGGTAAGTAATCACTCTCATATGAAAAAATCATTTAGATAAAATATTTGAGTTCCATTTTTCTTTTTAAGCCCGATTCATCTTAGATAATATCATAAGGATTGAAGTCTAGTTAATGGGGACACGTTGGATGTGAATGCAACATACGTTGGAGGCGTTTGAGAGAAGGTATGAAAGAGATGGGTTATCCACCAACTCAACGTAGTGCTGTGTACAACATCTCAATTTTGAACAGGCATGGTTCCAATCCTATCCAACCCTTCAATTTGGACTTCTTGGACCCATTGGATCATATTGTGGTTCACGTAATTGCTAAGACACTCAACATTTGGATTGAGCTATTAGCGTGAGCTAACATAGTTGCTCCTCCATCACTTTTGTTTTATTGTCATTAGTCTTGCGTAAAAGAGGGTCAAGCTTCTCTTTTGTATTTAAGCAACATGTATTGCTTTGTTGTTGCTTGAACCACTCGAAACTAGTATTTTACCTTCTATGGTTGTAAGTCTGAATATATGCAATAGCCAAGAGCTACTACTTCAGACAAATCGTTGCTCCTTTGATCATTTCTTCCTTAAACACACGTTTCACAGCTCCTCACTTGTTAAAAACCTATCAGATAAATCATCTGATGGCCTGATACTGCCTTAAGGCCTTTCTAAGCATTCTTTGGCCATCTCAAGCTCGTACTAGAGCACCGAGAGTAGGCTGAAGACGATGATGGCTGTGCGGTCATCCTGTCTAAGCCTAATAGGAGCTTGATGAAACGAGAACAGCTTCGCGCGATCCAAACGGCTATACATCTCCTCAATGTGCGTTCAAAGCTTCTTGGTGTTCTCTGTCATTGGTAAGATGGCAGCCACTTCCAACGTAAGGGTATTACCAATCCATGTTCAGACCAGTGGGCTACATTTATGCAATTGGCAAGACAGATGCTCGTTTGACAGGATGGGGATGGTTCCATCAAGGAACTCATCCTTATCTTTCGTCACCAAAATGTGACGAAACTCGCCAGCCTAAACCGCATAATTGTCTAGTCTCCAACATGGTTAGGCAATTAGGTGAAGCTCGGGTCCCGTCAAGGGCTAACGTGTAGAGAGAGTCACCGGCTTTCAAGTGGCCATTGCACATTGGGTTGGCATAGGTCTAACTAGGAACTCGGGAAGGATTCATCCTTGGACCTGAAAGGCTTGACTTGTTGGTGAAGCCCAAGGGAAGCTTGGTAGACCCAAGAAATTGGATTGGCCTAAAGAAAGACAGAGCTTGCATGGGTTGAGCCTTAGTTGACTGGGCCAAGCAGGCACAGTCTGAGCAGATGAAGACGATATGGGTTGAACAGAAACAGGCTGCCTGGCAATGGACTAGGCCAGCGTAAGCTGGGATGGAGTGGGCTAGACTAGAGCGGGCTAGGCTTGTGAAGACTGGGCGGCCACCATTGGTTGAGTCAAACCAACCACCAATCAGATCGAATTGGACCAGACTGCCCCTAAGCGAGCTGGGTGTAAGCTGAGAGTTCTTGGATGATTGGGCCAGACCTCCCTTGAAGAAGCCGTGTCTAGGCAGAGAGGTCCTGAAGGACTAGGTCGAATGAAATAGTAAGAAAAAGGTGCCTGGATGGGGCGGACCAGAAAGCCTTGTCCATAAATTGGAGAGATAGATGGGAACATCTTCAATGTTGGTGGGAGCATATAGGTCAACGTTCTGTCCTGATTGGGAAATTTCTTGCATATTCAAAATATCTTTGATACCATGTCACAGAGTAGAAGGGAAGAAGAAAAAAGAGAGACAACTTGGGAAATTTCTAGTATATTCAAAAGTGTGGTAAACCTAGCTTGTACATGGGTCTTATATATAATACAGTGACTATACAATGATAGTAAAATATACAGAATGAAATAACTTCCTATTTGTGCAACGATATAGTTTCCCAAAATAGTGATTTTACCAACCAACCAACATTGTTGCAAGGAAAGAATTAATCACCCGATCATGCTAACAATCAGGAGAGAATATACATACCTCAAAAACTTTGAGAAATCATGAAAAAATAAGATTTGTAAAGATTAAATAAATGGATCATTTAACCATAAGTCAGCTTTTGAATTTGCTAACAAAAATGAAACTTCAATAATAAATGAAAGAAAATTTATAAACTATTAAAATGCAAAACAATAAGAATTTATGCTAATGGAAGAAAAAAAATATTATAAATATTTGATTTTAGCTTATTAAAGGGTGAAGTGCGAAAAAGAACATAAAGAAAGAGCTAGCTGTAGATTTTACTCTATTTAACAATTAGAAATGTTTAACTATTAGAAAAAGCATGGAATCCATGCCTTTGGTGGGCAAAATAATTGTTCATAATCAGGAAGATCGACGTATCTAGTTGTCTCTGAGATTCAGTCTTAGTGACAAATGGCAATGAATTTGGTGTCATTCAATAATCAAAATTTTGATTGCAGCAGAAGAAGTGATGGCCAAGACACATCCATTTATATCTGTGAAAGTTTCCAGAAGAAAAAACATGTGCTAATAATTGAATAAATAAATCCTTGAAAAATTGGATAATTTCTAAAGAACACCAAACCTAGAATGTCAGAAAGACAATTGAATTGCTTAAAGAAAATGTTTACAAGTTCCATCTAATTTATAGATCGGAACATATAAGACAATAAAGGAAACACAAAATCTGATCTAAATGAAATGGATTCACATGGGATAGTATGAATCGAGGATTTAACCTAGATTGGAGAGGCTTTGGAAAGAATTGGAAATCTTTCCCAAAGTTGGTCTTGATTGGAAGCGCTAGTTGGTGATATTTCCTTCTTGATGTGGAGACGAAGATTTGCGAATCATCAGATAAGAATGGAAGGTTTTCGGGTGCCAGAATTCTGACCATGTTCTTGTAGAGGTGGTCGGTGTGTTTGGTGAGGCAAATGGCGCTCGTGGTTTGCGATGAGAAAGGCAAACATGGAGGGAGTTGGTGAGTGTGCTTGCCACATCGTTTAATGATGTTGACGTGGACATGGTGAGGTGGACTGCTGACATGGCATTTAATACCCCCCGCAAGCGGACGGGTTGCAACGAATCATGAGCTTGTTTTGAAGAACTCCGAAGCGTGTGGAGGAGAGGCCTTTGGTGAAGATGTCCGCAGTCTGATCTACTGAGGAGATAAAATGTATGTGAAGTTGGCAATTTTTGATACGCTCACGGATGAAGTGGAAGTCGATCTCGACATGCTTGGTGTGGGCATGGAAGACCGGATTAGTGGAGAGGTACATGGCAAATAAATTATCACACCAAAGGGTTGGTGGTGAAGATAATGGTTGATGAAGGTCTCGAAGGAGGGCTTCAATCCAAATGAGTTCGGCAGCAATGTCAACGAGGCTTTTGAATTCAGCCTCAGTGCTTGAGCGAGTTACTGTTTTCTATTTCTTAGAACACCAAGAGATGAGGTTAGAACCAAGAAAGATGCAAAATCTACTTGTGGATTTACGATCATCGCAATCACCAACCCATCTGGCATCAGAATATGCATGGAGCTGAGTAGAGGATGACTTAGTAATGTGAAGTCCATAACGAATTGTATCTGTAAGAAAGCGAAGAATTCATTTGACAAATGTCCAATGGGTGGTGGTCAGTGCATGCATATATTGGCAAGTCGTATTAACAGCATAGGCAATATCAGGACGTGTAAGAGTGAGATATTGGAGAGCTCCGACAATGCTCCGATAGTGTGTGGGATCAGAGAGGGGTTCACCATTAGTTATGGAGGGAGGGTGCCCTGTTGGACAAGGAGTAGAGACTCCATGTGCAAAGTCCATATTGGCCTGATTAAGAATATCTCGGGCAAATTTAGCTTGATGAAGTATCAATCCATTCGGTGTGGTGAGAGCTTCAATTCCAAGGAAAAAATGAAGATTGCCTAAATCTTTGATGTCAAATTCTCGTTATAGTTAATTAATAATGGGAGTAAGAGGGGCATCAGGAGTGCCTATAAAAATGATGTCATCGATATAGACTAGTAAAAAGGCACTGTATTGAGGAGTATGAAGTGTGAATAAGGAGTGGTCTGCTTTAGAGATAGAGAAACCAATTTTAATTAAGAATTGGCTTAAGCGATGATTCCAAGCCCGAGGGGCTTGCTTTAACCCATATAAGGAGCAACGGAGATGACAAATAGAGGTAGGGTTTTGGGGATCAACAAACCCAGGTGGTTGTGTCATAAACACCGTTTCCTCAAGGTGACCATGTAAAAAGGCATTTTTGACGTCAAGTTGCCTAATCGTCCAACCTTTGGAATAAGCAAGGGAAAGTAATGTACGAATGGTAACAGGTTTGGCTACAGGACTAAAAGTTTCATTATAGTCAATGCTAAGTCGTTGGTGGAAACCTTTACCAACGAGACGTTCCTTATAGCATTCGAGTGTACCATCGGAGCGTAATTTTACTTTGTATACCCATTTGCACCCTATGGGTGTAATAGTGGGGGAAAAAGGAACGAGATCCCATGTGTGGTTTTTAACGAGGGCTGTATATTCTTCAGCCATAGCTTTGCGCCATTCGGGAGAGGAGTTTGCCTTAGTAAAGCATGAGGGTTCCGTGTAGGGAATTTTACTCGCAGTTAAAGCATAGGTATGTTGGCGAGTAATAATGCGCCGAGCAATTGTGCCACCTTTAAGGCAAGTAGTCATGGAGTGACTAGGTGGAGGTGGTAATGATGTTTAAGAAGACTCAAGGGAAGGAGCTCCCGATGATGGATTGGGAGATGGGGGTCTAGATGCCATTGTGGAATTAGTCACATTGGGCAAGGACCATGATGGGGGAGTGGGAAGATCCCTCGATGGACATGAAAGTTGAAGTGGAATGTATTCAAATCTTGGCGGGTTAGGTGACGTAGACAAGTTTTGGAAGGGAAAGTTTGTCTCGTCAAAAATAGCATCTACAACAATTAAAAAACGTTTTGTGTGAGGGTAATAGCAACGATAGCCTTTGTACCCAGTGGGATATCCGAGGAAAATACAAGGGTGAGAACAAGGCGCAAGTTTATGCTTGGCATAAGGCCGAAGATAGGGATAAGCAAGGCATCCAAAGATACGCAGATGGGAGATAGATGGTTTATTACCATAAAATAAGTCCCATGGTGTCTTATTATCAAGAACGGGAGTAGGTAGCCTGTTAATAATGTGGACCGCAGTCTCAAAGGCATAGTCCCAATAGTGTAATGGAACATGGGCGTGATTAAGTAAGGAAAGCCCGGTTTCAACTATGTGTCGATGTTTGCATTTGGCTGAGCCATATTGAAATGGAGCATAGGGACTAGATATGCATTGGTGAATCCCTAATTGTGAAAGTTTGTTGGTGAATTCAGTGGAGGTGAATTCGGTGGTACTGTCACATTAAATAGATTTGATTTTTAGATTGCACTGATTTTGAACAAAAATTCAAAATTGTTCAAATATGGAGAGAAATTGAGTGCGAGATTGGAAAGTATAAATCCAGGTAAATTTCAAAAAATCATCAATAAAGGCAATATAATCTTTGTTGCCTAAAGTGGATAAAATTAGGGCAGGTCCCCAGATATCAAAATGAATAAGATCAAATAGGCCCCAAGATTTATTGTTGTTAGGGGGATGAGCGTGTTTTGCGCTTTTGCTAATTTGACAAGCATTGCATGATTGAGGAAGATTGCCTTCAATATTTATTTTATTATTTTGGAGCACTTTTAATACAATAGGGAAAGAAGCATGCCCTAGACGTTGATGCCATTTTTCAGGCATATTACAATTTAATGATAGTGCGACGGGCTTGTGCGCCAATTTATTCAATTGGCGATGAAGTGGACCGTGATTAAGTGGACCGTGAAGCAATGTCCAACCCGTAGAAAGATGCTGCGCAACACAAAATTTGGATAAAATATGAATTTGCAATTATTATCCCGTGTGAATTGAGAAACAGATAATAAATTTTTTGAAATATTTGGGACTACTAAGATATTAGACATATTTAAATTTTTAGGGTTAGATAATTTACCTGTGTGGGTGATGGGGGGTGATGGGGAGGCCCACTCCATCACCAACAGTTACCTGGGTAGGGCCCTCATATGGGATAAGTGGATCCAGGCCCATTGGATCGGGTGTAACATGGTTTGTTGCACCCTAGTCTGGGTACCAATCCACAGAGGCCTGCTCCAATAAGGGCCCATCGAAGTAAGAGTTGGGCGGGTTGGACTAGCCCAGATTATTGGCTTGTGGGCCATGAGCGGCAGGTTGGGTCAAAGGGTTATAACGGGCCTGACAGGTGGTGGCCCAATGGCCCGTCTGACGACAAATTTGATAGCGCGGAGCACGACAACAATTTTTGCCATCGTTAGTGAATCGACCTCCGGTAGAAGGGGGAAACGCCAGCTGATCGGAGGAGGAGTTGTTCTGGCGATGAAGTTGGGGCCAATTTGAGGTTTGAAACCCCATCCGAGGGCGAGGAGGTTGCTGGGTCATGGAGAAAGTGGCGGCATTGGTACGCGATTGTTCAGCCAATTCGAGTTAAGCCTCTTGAGTGAGGAGAAGGCCTCAGAGATCTTCACAGGTGAGGCCGGCAGTACGAGTGTGCACAGAGATCGTGGTGGCCAAGGGGGTGTAGGGAGCGCCAAGACCGCGGAAGAGATGGGTGAGGTATTCATTGTTGGAAATCACCTCACCCACTCGCCAAGTTCATCCACCAAGGAGTTGATTCTTGGAGAAACTCAGAAACCGTCTAATGACCTTTAGTGATGGCTTGGAGGCGATTGCAAAGGCTGGAGGCGCGGGCGGAGCTCTGGGCAGCGAACTCTACTACTAGGGCATGCCAAACGTCAGATGACGTTTCCTTGTTGGTGAGTTGGCCGACAATAGTGTCGGAACAGGTGTTGAACAGTAACCTGAGAGTGGTTTGATCCCACTTCTGCCATTCCAAATGATCTAGATTGGAGATCTGAATAATGGATCCTTCATCATCAGTGGTGGTGATGAACTTGGCCGGAGGTGGAAGTGATCCATCGACAATTGACAGTAATTCAGTTGCATGGAGGTAGGGCAGAATCCTGGCTTTCCACACCAGGTAATTTAGCCCTTCAAGACGGACAGTAGATGTCGGGATGGAGATGTTGCCGGCAGAAATAGGGGCAGCAGTTTGGGCGTGAGATAAATCGGTATTATTAGAGGCCATTTGTGTGGAAAAGGGGAGGATCGGTTTAGGCCAGGGGCCAAAAAGCTCTAGATACCAAATTGAATAAATAAATCCTTGAAAAATTGGATAATTTCTCAAGAACACCAAACCTAGAATGCTAGAAAAGACAATTGAATTGCTTAAAGAAAATGTTTACAAGTTCCATCTAATTTATAGATTGGAACATATGAGACAATAAAGGAAATACAAAATCTGATCTAAATGAAATGGATTCACATGGGATAGTATGAATCGAGGATTTAACCTAGATTGGAGAGGCTTTGGAAAGAATTGGAAATCCTTCCCAAAGTTGGTCTTGATTGGAAGCACCGGTTGGTGATATTTCCTTCTTGATGTGGAGACGAAGATTTATGAATCATCAGATGAGAATGGAAGGTTTTCGAGTGCCAAAATTCTGACCATGTTCTTGTAGAGGCAGTCGGTGTGTTTGGTGAGGCAGATGGCGTTTGTGGTTTGCAATGAGAAGGGCAGACGTGGCGGGAGTTGGTGAGTGTGCTTGCCACGTCGTTTAATGATGCTGATGTGGACATGGTGAGGTGGACTGTTGACATGGCATTTAATACTAATCACTATTGAATGGCTGGTGGCTCAAAACACCATGTTCATATATTATTTTTTTGATAAGTCATCCATATATTCATAAGGTGGGTACCATATAAATCAAACAAAAACCACCCACCAAAGAATGAAATACTTTACAGACTATAACTCGATGGAGGATGTTGAACTTTGAGCCGTTGAGGAGTGGCCGTTCTCCAAAACCTTAGTTATTGTTGTCTGCCCAACAACAAAAAAGACGCTTTCCACAACAACTGAGGCTAGACGCTTCTGACAAAAGAGGTGGAGCAGCCAAGCTAACAATGATGATTAGGACAACAGTGAGAAAAGTTTTCATCATGCTCTCGCTCACAAATGCCATTGGTTCAATTGTGAAAGATAAGTCATGAAAAATTATGTGTAATGAATATGTTCATGTCAAACATTCACTATTTATTTTGAAATAAAACTAGATACTACTTTGTAAGTGTCCTTACAATATTTTAGTTAACAAAATTTTCAGCGATTTTAATGGTCAATCTCAGAAATTTTTAGAGTGTTTGAACAAAATGTCATGGGAAAGCTTTGGGTTTGAAAGGTTTAATGTGAAAGAATTGTCGCAAGAAATTATTTGTAATGGATATTTTCATATTGAACATCTACTATTTATTTTGAAATAAAACTAGGCACTGATTTGCGAACGTCCTTCCGAAATTTTAGTTGTCAGAATTTTTGATGATTTTGATGAGTGGTATTAGAAACTTTTAGAGTGCCTAAACAACTTGTGGTGGGAAAGTGGAAAAGCTTTGGGTTTGAAAGGTTCAAAATACAACATGTCATTTACTTTAGTTTGAAATAGGCAATTGAGTAATCATGCATAAATTATGAGATGAGCCAAATCAGAACTCTTAAATATATTATCTATGTACCCTTTCTTTCTTTATTATTTTTCTCGTGTAATTTGAAATAGTCAAACAATTGATTCTTTCTTCTACTTTTCTTTTCCCTATCTTATCTTCAATTTATTCTTATTAAAAAATACAGGAATTTTTCATTATGTTCTTAATTGCATTTATATGGATTACGTCCTTATTTTTCTCATTTTCTTGTTCTCCTTTTTTATTTATTTTTTTCTTTTTTTCAATTGCCTTATCATTTTCTTCTTCTCTTTTTTTTTTTTTTTTTTTTTTCCATTTTCTTAAAGCAAACCTTTTAGAGTAGAACTAAAAATTGTTAAGAAAAAACACTATACACCCCACGCTATCTTAGTTGACAATCTATTGAATGTACGTTTAACACCATAAGATTAGTTTTCTTAACCTGCCTCTAATACCACTTGATGCGAAGCTTATGGTGGGCTTGAGTGAGCTCAAGTTAATAAAATAACTAAAAATCATTTTTTTGGTGTTTTTCGGTTTTCTATGGGAAAATTGAGTGTTTGGTAGGGAGGAAATGAGCAAAAACAAAAATATGAAGAACAAAAACAAAATATAGATGTCAATAAGTTCCAAGACGTAAAGGCAATGCTACCAGTCAAGGACCACCACTAATACTTGGCAAGAATTGGATAAATGATGAAAAGTTAATCACACAACTTTGGGGTTTCTATTCTTTGGGAAAACAAGTCTACTTACAACTGAAACAATCCTCCCTTTAAATAGGCATCTAAACCTAATTCTAGAAGGATCCTAGTAAATCAAAAATATTTAAAACCTAATTCTAGAATGATTCTGATAAATCAAGAATCCTTAAAATTAAGGAAGTCTTAATAAATTTGGATTATGATAGATAAGGGAATCTTAAACAAGTCAAAGATCTGACAAGTATGGAAACCCAAATAAATCAAGAACCTAGACAATTAAGGAAAACCAAACAAAAAGAAATATTCTCAGACAATAAAGAAAACCTAAGAAATTAAGGACTCAACAGTTATTTAGGAAATCCCCCATGTTAAAGACTGTAGAGATGCTATGGAATATTCTTGGACTACTTCAACCTTGGCCCTCTTGCACCCACTAGATTACGTTGTGACCCAAGCAAGTATGAATTGACAAACTTAACATATGGCCTGGGCTAAGAGCTTGGACTGATGTAGTTGCTCCTACATCACAAAATCTTAAACATATTATATATGACACACTATATCCTATGTCCTATCAATCGTGACTATTTGTATAGTAACCAAGGTTTAAGCATTCCAACAAGCGTACCTATAATATTTTATTTTATATGCATTCAATGAAATAATGGATCTTTGACTTTGCATGTTTTCATACGTAGAATACTATGTATATTTTGTTACGGGTCTACCACATCAAGGCCTAAGTGGTAGTGAGGCATTAATGGGACCTCCTAATGGTAGAACCTTTAGAAGATTGTAGTTAGTGCGTAGGGAGACATTATCTTCTTCCTTATCGTCTACAGCAAGGACTCACACTGTTTACATCTCTATTTTTTTTAGTATTTTGGTTGTTTGTGTTGCTTGTCATTTGTGTCTATACTACATGTTTAGGTGAGGTGTGTCTTTTGTGTTTTTAGGCATAGCGTGCCTGCTCTTTTACTGGGCAAGAGTCCTCCTTCCATGGAGGTTAGCAATAACGGTTATTTACTCATTAGTCTGTCAGCTATAGAACACCACAAATGGTTAGGACCTTTTTAAAAACAGGACTTCCGTTGTAAGTGAGGGTAAGCATTTGAATTCTAAGTTTTTAGGAGGTTTGAACTCCTTCAAAGAGTTCACCTTTATTGCAACATTGATTTCTTTTTTATGTTCAGTGCCCTGTCACCTACTTTGTTACATTTAAAAGTAACAAAGTGGCATCAAAGTTAATTTTGATTTTAGACATTGTTCCAAAAATGTCTCTAGGACCTAATGATCAAATGAAGGAATACTTAAGCTAGGAATTGGACCGACATTTCTGAGAGCTCATGTAGGTGATGCACTAGACATTCTCCACACTGAGTGACAAGGTCAATGGTGAACAAAGAGGACTTGACATTCATTAAGTGGACTTGAAGATGGTTCAGGTGGATGACACTTTGCTCTTGATACAAATTAGAAAGGGCCAATAACACCACGAAGGATAGGTGCTCAAAAGCAAAGATGGAGTTTTTGTTTTACAATGGCTCAAATTATCCCACTAAGTGGATATGTAAAGCAGAATAGTTTTTCAAATACTATCGGACCTTAAAAGTAAAGAAACTAGAGATCACTTCTTAGAACCTGGACAAAAGGGCATATCCAAGTTCACTCAAGATATTCTAGCCTAGGCCAAGATGATTGATCCCAAAGTTGTCTCCACTCCTTACACCATTGATAAACCTCTTTCACTTTAGAGTGGTCATCCATTGAAGGACTTTAGCCTCTATTGTAGCATTGTGGATGTTTTTCAGTATCTCACCCTCACTAAGTTAGACATCACCTATATGGTGAACACAACCTGTCAATTTCTTCACCATCTCACCATGACTCATTGGCAAGCTATCAACCAAATCCTTCACTATTTGGCCACCATTCCTTGCTTTGGTCTTCTTCTCACTTGTAATCCATCCACTACTCTCCATGCTTTCTCTGATGTTGGTTAGGTGGGTTAATCATGATAACAACCACTCTTTTAAAGGTTTTTGCATCTTCCTTGATTGCAATCTCATTTTTTGGAGTTCTTATAAGCCTCAAACCATTACTTGTTCTAGTATTGAAGTAGAATATAAATCCCTTATTGATATTACTATGAAACTCATATGGATTGAATATCTCCTTCATGATCTCTGAGTTTTTCCTTATCATCCTTCGATACTCTGATGTGATAACTTGTTAACTCTCTACTTGATGGCTAACTCAATCTTTCATACTTATATTAAACACATTGAGAATGATTTTCACTTTGTCCGAGAATGTCTTGCTCACGATTAACTCTACTTGCAATTTATTTTTACTATAGATATATAGTTGGCATCTTCATTAAAGATCTCTCTTCTACATGCTTTTGCATAAAATTCACTTCAAGCTTATGGTTCATTTTGCTCCTTCAACTTGTAAGGGCATGTTAGAGTAGAAGAATTCATTTCACTCTACGACGCATGTTGTACACACATGTGCCACATCAGCCCTCTCAAGCCTTTGACGATTAGCAGCCCAAGCTTACCTGTGATGCGACCGATTCATCCCCAATGGTTCTATGAAACCCTAGCTACCAAGAATCAACAATTCTTGGTGATTCTTGCCAAATTTGTTTGTAATTAGCTATATTTTCCTTCTTAGGTTTTGATTGATTCTTTAAATGTAAAAATTATTTACATAATTGAATTGAATCAAGATTTTTCATTAATGAAATAACCTAGGCTTTTATCTTTCCACCATTCCTTTTCTCCCTGCAATTTTCGGTAGCCTAAGGGTTCAATTAAGTCATTTGACCTCAAATTCTTTCGTTAGCCATTGCTAATTGCTAAGTTGTTATAACACAATGGTCCTAACAAGTATATGAACTTTGATGAAGCACTAATATGGATTCAACAAAACAAGTTTGTTATAACTATGACAAGCATTTTGTTCTAGGTCATAGATGTAAAACGTTGATTTATCTAGAGGTTTCATATTCTATGAAAAAGGTAGAGTCAAGGTAGAATGAGATAAAAGTTTAGCTATGAGTGGTTAGTGAATTTCTATTTATTAGCTTTGCAAGGAATGAAGGTCGTGTTTGAGGTTCTATGTATTGGAACATATTTTAATGATATTAGAATATATAAATGTTTTGATGATAAAGAAAAATGGGTATTATAATATGATAATATTATAATCATTTTGTTGGAATACATTGATGATTGAATGGAATTATAATATGAAAATATTATAATTAATATTTGATCATTTATAGGGTTCTTATAAAGAAAATAATGTGGAATTAATGTGCAAGAAAATGTTAAAAATGTGCAAAGCCTAAACCAAGGAAGCCCAAAATGGTCCAGCCTACGTGAAGCGTGACCCAGGCCTATATAAGGTGTGATCTAGCCGATAGAGGCATGACCTAGGCATGAGCCTGTGTGAGCAACCTAGAGCACGACCCAATGCATGACCTGCATGCGAGACCTAGACCCATCTCAGGACCCACATGCGTGACCCGCAACCGCATTCGTGACCTGCGATCCACTCCTATGACCCACTTGACATTGTGACTTTGCCGCTTCATTTGGCTACTGATTTTAACTTCGATCAAGCTGCAAAATAGCTCATTGGAAAGCTAATGAAGAGATTAAGATTTCTATAAAGAAAAATCGAAGATCCATTGCTCAGAGAGAATTAATTTGAAGAAATTATGGAGTTTTTTGAATTTTAGCCCTAACTACTCAAAAGTGAAATTAAAAGCAAATTAGAGTGTTACTGAAGACAATTTCAAAAGGCTTTCATAAAGAAGAAGATTCTCTATCAATTTGTGAAGGAGCCATGAAGATTAATTTCAAGATTAAAGAGAATTGGTGAAGATTTGAGAAAGACCTAGAAACTCAACCTAGTAACCTAATTCTTTGGTCCACGAAGCTAACTTAAGTTATGGACTAAATGATGGTGTTTTGAAACTTGATTTTGAACGTATTTAAACCATAATGAAGCAGAAGCTATCTCTAAACTCTTTGCCTCTTCAACAGCTTGAAATCCAATCACCATCACTCCAAAACGAGAAGAAAATCAGAGATGTCAGAACAATTAGTTTTTTAAGTTAAAGAGCAGCATTTTTCACATCTATTTAACAAAGAAACAAAGGGAAATCGTTGTTACATTTACTGAGATATGAAGAAACAAAAATCCACTTAAGAAGTTGAATATACATCTTGTGAAGCTTGAGTTGAAGTAAAATCTCATAGAAGTTCTTTCACTCTATTATTCTTTAAGATTACTTAAGATTTCTACTTGTATATGTGCTAATTATATTATGAATATTGTTTTGCACATATACTTGTTTGTAAATCCAAAACCTTAACTTTACTATCATTTGGGGGTTTTATGATTAGGGCTTAATTATCTATTTGTTATCATTAGAAAGCCTTTAGCTTAGCAATCTTCTATATACATTTTATATCTTAAGGAAATTGCTTAAGCTTGTAACAAGTTTGAAAAACTTTGACTCGTTGATGTGTATTGAGACATACATTGTATTGTAATCCTTAGTGTAAGGATTGTTTGACTCCTTAAGGAGGAGTTGGAAAGTGTAGGAGAAAGTTTCTCCTAACTTTGTAGTAAAATAGACTTCAACCAGTTGTGTTGAAGGAGAAGAGAGTGAAAGTAGGTGAAAAAGGCTGAACCACCATGTAAATTGGTGTCTCATCTTTCTTGTGTTTAATTAGCTTGCTGATTAATCTTTATATTTTTGGTTGCCATATTTGATTGCATAAAAAGTAATTGAACAAAAATAGAAGTGACTTTTACAAGAGAAACCTAATTCACCCCCTTTTTAGGTTGCTATGGGATCCAACACTATGACTTTTCAATCTTGGACTTATTTTATGGGATTTCTCAAAGTTGAGTTTGGCATTCCATCATAATAGGGCTTTGGGTAAAGCTATAAGGTATTGCTCCCTTACCCAATCAAGTAGTAGATGGAGGGCAAATGGGGAAGGAACTTCAGGAAGGGAAATATGTAGTGCTTCTCTAGATTATAGTTGTATCACATAAAGTTTTTAAGGAGCCGAAACAAGAGCTAAGCATTAGCCTTGATTGGCAATGGTATTCTAAAAGTTCATTGACGTTTTCTATAAACATAGAAGGCTTCCTCCTCCAAGGGAGCATGATCATCACATAACTATAATGTAGGAATGAAAACTAGTCAACATGAAGCCATACTAGTATCCTCATTACCAAAAATTAGAAATCAAATAGTTAGTGGTGAAGATGCTTTGGTTTGGTATCATTCGACCTAACAAGTCCCTGTATTACACCCTTATGTTGTTAGTTAAAAAAAAAGGTATTGTAGGATGTGTTGACTTCCGTGCCCTTAATCAATAAATTGTTAAAGATAGGTACCTAATTCCCACCATTGATGAACTAGACAAAACTATATATTTTCAAAGATAAATCTTAGATTAGGAAACCATCAAATACATATGGCCTTTAAGGACATTGAAAAAATTTCCATCCAAACTTGTAGTGGGTATTTTAAGTTCCTTATAGTGCCTTTTGGGCTTACCTTGCCCATGTTCCAGTCCCTTATGCATTCTTTTTTAAGGTTTTTTTTAGGAGGTTGATACTAGTTTTCTTCAATGACATTCTCATCTACCATCGTAGCTAGGAAAAGCATAAGGAGCATGTTAGAACCATGTTGCTCGCATTATGCTAGCATTAACTATATGTTAAGTAGGCTAAGTGTGCATTCGGTGGCATTGAAGTTCAATTCTTAGGCCATGTCATTTCTGCCTTAGGGCTTGTAGTTGATTAAGAAAAAGATTGTAGCCATTACCAATTGGCCATGAACAAAGACACTAAAGGCCTTATAGGGCTTTCTTGAGTTGATTAGATATTATTGTTGGTTTGCCTTTGGTTATGGCACCATTGCTTGGCCATTAATAGAACTACTCTAGAAAGAAACTTTCAAATTAAGTGAGGACGCTAAAGTTACCTTCACAAAATTGAAGTAGATGGTGGTTAATAGACTTGTTCTTACCCTTCCTAACGGTAATTAAACTTTTATTATGGAATAGGATATTGGAAAATAGGTTTTTGTTGTGACTGAAAATATTTTCTTGTAAATATCAATTCTCAAAATATGTTTTTCTAAATGTGCAAAAAGAAAAACTATAGGAAGTAAAAGGTGTACAAATTATAATATAAATTAATGATATTATAAAATAATCGGGTTCCTACATTTCCTCATAAAATATATTCTTAAAGTACTTGTGACATATATTCTAATATATGTTGATTATTTGAATATATTGATTATTTGAATATTTCTTTAAGAAATATAAAATATATTTAAATATATTTTATTTTAGGAATATGATACTTGGTTTGATGAAATTGCAGGAACATGAGGGACATTAACTTTATGTTATTAGTTCAAAGTCAATATATGCAATACACCAAAATATGAACTTTGTAAAAGATCATATTTTTGGACCTTGTTGATATTGGACCGTATATACCTGTTGAATATGTTATCACTGGACTGGATCCTTGTTGCTGGACTGAGACAATATGGGGCAGCCCAAGTTCACGTCAGCCCGATC
The DNA here is from genome assembly GCA_028551475.1 of Casuarina equisetifolia. Classification (NCBI taxonomy): domain Eukaryota; kingdom Viridiplantae; phylum Streptophyta; class Magnoliopsida; order Fagales; family Casuarinaceae; genus Casuarina; species Casuarina equisetifolia. The sequence continues at coordinate 21,267,831 of CM052355.1, forward strand.
CCGCTCCTTGTTATGGTGTCGTCTTGATCATAATTGAAGCTTCCGTGCTACGGTGTCGTCTTAATCATAATTAAAGCTTCCTTGTTACGGTGTTATCTTGACCATAATTGAAGCTTCTGTGTTGTAGTGTCATCTTGATCATAATTAAAGCTTCCTTGTTACGGTGTTGTCTTGATCATAATTGAAGCTTCCTTGTTACATTTTCTGGCCATGACGTTATCTCACTTAAGGGCATATAAGAGGTGTTTATTCTTCAACGAGCTTGCCCTAGCCGCTAGCCACTTCATTTCTCCCTAATGTTGTCTTCGCTTTTCTCAAATGTCAAAACCTCAACGGGAGGAATCTGGAGGAGACAGGCTGTCAGAACAGTCAGATTTCAAATCTGAAGGCTAATATAAGGCTGATTTGATAGATAGCCTACTATTCCTAACGGGAAGAAAGCTATGGTTCAGGTTTGATTCAAAGAAAAGCCCTAGATCTACTTCTATTTAAAAGAGATGTGTGCGTGAAGATTTTCTCTTGATGATTGACATCTATTTGAAGCGTTCTCTTTGTGAAGAAAATCTATTAAGCTTATTTACCATTTGATTTAAGATTGCTGATCATTTGGTGATTCATAAGGATTTGGTGATATTCGATTATATCTGTAATCATAACTTGTATAACATTATTTATGTGCTGATTTCACTTATAAACATTTTCTGCACATAAATTTTGAGGAAAATCTGAAACCTTAATTTCTTCAAATTAGGGATTTTGTGATAGGAGCTTTGTATCTTGATATATTTGATTGAATAGCCCCTCTGATTAGTAATATCCTATAAACTAACACATTATTTGGGGATTTGCTATTATATATGATCTTTTGATCATTATTTGTATTCAGACTTGATAATTCCTTTAAGAATGAATTATTTGGATTAGGGAGAACATATTCTCCTAATCAGGTTGAGTAAAGGTGACTTCAATTTGTTGGACTGAAGGAGAAAAGGGTGGATGTAGGACTCTAAGATAGAATGCCGAACCACTGTGGTAAATTGGGTGTTGATTCTCTTACTCTCTACTTGCTTAAATAATTCTGTTTGATTACTTATTATCATATAAATTGCTGAATTGTTTGATTAAATTATTTAAGAAAAATAAAAGCATAGTTTTCGGTACAAGAACAATTCAACCCCCCTTCTTGTTAAGCCATAAAACCCAACAATTGGTATCTAGAGCCAGGTTCTCTAATTAAAAGGACTAACATCCTAGAGTAGATCCACATTATGGCTTCTGACAAAGGGTTAGCTGTTATGGGGTTTAACAAACCTCCCTTGTTTGATGGCATTAATTTTAGGCATTGGAAACAATTAATGCAAGTCTTCATAATAGGCCAAGATCCAGAAGCTTGGCAAGTAATCAGGAAGAGTATTACATTACCCAAAACTGATGAATGGTAAAAAAATGAAGCTAAAGTAATGGGGTTAAATGCTAAGTCCATGAATATGATCTATAATGGTCTTAGAGCACATGAGTTTAACAATGTGTCCTCTTGTACCACCGGTAAAGAAATTTGGAATAAGTTAGAAGTTATTTATGAAGGAACTAAAAAGGTAAAGTCTTCTAAAGTTAATATGCTTACACATGACTATGAATTATTTGTTATGAAAGATTTTGAAACTATTACTGATATGTTTGGTAGATTCACTGAAATTATTTCTAAACTTAAATTACTAGGAAAAACCTATACAACTGAGGAAATGGTAAGAAAAATGTTAGTATCCCTACCTGAGAGTTGGGATCCTAAAAAGATGGCTATAGAAGAAGCTCATGACCTAGAGGTGTTAACCTTAGATGATTTGCTAGGTTCTCTTAAGACTCATGAAATGCAGCTTATAATAAAAGAGAAAGAAAAGGAAAATAGGAGATCACTTGCACTTAAAGTGAAAGTCAAAAAGGTTGAAGAGGAAGAGTCAAAAAATGATGAAGTAGCTCCTATAGCTAAAAGATTTAGAAAATTTCTAAGAAGAGGCTTAAACAAAAACAATGAATGCAGACTTAATTTCTAAAAAGAATTAAATGAACCTAGGGAGAATGTGTGCTATGAATGCAGGAAACTAGGACATATCAAGATTGATTGTCTGATGATCAAGAAGAGAAATAGCAAGAACAAAAAGAAGGCAATGATTGTTGTTTGGGATGATGAGAACTCCTCATCTGATGAAGAAACTCAAGAAGAGGTGGCACATCTATGCCTAACCACAACAGCAACTCTTGAGGAAGAAAATAATGAGGTAAACGATTCTGAATTGTTTCTTCAAATAAATTCTGGATTAGAAACTACATTTTTTGACTTAGTTGAATATACAAATAAATTAAAAGATAAATACAGAAAGTTAAAAGCAAAAAATAAATATGAAAAATAGGAACAATTGACTTTTGTACAAAAAATTGATTTTATTGATAAACAAAGCACTGAACTTATTGCATATAGAGATGAAGCTCAAAAGAAAAATGTCTTGATTTCCCTAAATGATGACATTGTTATTTCTGCTAATGCATATATAAAATATGATGCTTGTATGAATGATATATATGAAAAACAAGAAAAATCTGAAAACATGCAAATAGGAACAGAAACTTTATGTAGTGTCAGTGCATCCTCTGATATTAAAATACATGCAGATTCACATGTATGTGCTGAAAATCTTAAGAATAGAGTCCGTGAACTGGAAAAAGAAAACTATGACTTGAAATTAAAACTTGATACAAGTAACTTGTTGGTAAAGAAATTTACAAATGGTAGTTGCATGTTAGATAGAATTCTAAACTCTCAAAGAGGTATATATGATAAAGCAGGACTAGGGTATAATTTGAATGATAAATCAAAATCATTCACTCATTTCTTTAAGGAAAAAGAATGTTCAATTCCATTGCATGAAAATAAATGCTCTTTCTGCAATTATTTTGGTCATGATTTTGATAAATGTCCCATAATACTTAGAAAGGCTTACAAAGTAAAAAAACTTTTGTTGCCTAAGAATGACAAAAATCTAAGTTGAACTAACACTCATGGACCCAAAGTAAAAAGGGTATGAAGCACTTCAATGATCAAATTTGTTTCTGCAAGATATGAGTGCATGGATAAGGAACAAAAAGCTCAAGAACATGTGGATTCTAGACAGCGAATGCTCTCGACACATGACTAGGATGAAGGAGCTCTTCTTAACACTTGAGTTGAAAAATGGAGGTACGGTATCTTTTGGAGATAACTCCAAAGGAAGAATAAATGGAATAGGAACAATAGGTAACTCTGATACCCTACTCATATTTGAAGTATTGCTTGTAGATGAACTAAAATTTAACTTACTTAGCATAAGTCAGTTGTGTGATAAAGGATTCAAAATAAAATTTGGAAAAGAAAGTTGTCTTGTTGAGTATGTTGAATATAAAATTGTTGGAAAAAGGAAAGACAATATCTATGTGCTTGATTTGAGCAAGATGAATATTGAACAAACATGTTTGGTTGTAAATAGAAATATTGATGCTTGGTTGTGGCATAGAAAGCTAGGACATGTGGTCTAGGATTGATAGAAAAACTGTGTAAGTACAATTTAGTAAAAGGTCTTCATTTTTAGAATTCAACAACGATAGAATATGTGAAGCATGCATTAAAGGCAAACACACACAAAGTAGCTTCAAATCGAAGCTTGTGGTAAGTACATCTAGACCATTAGAAATACTACACATGGACCTTTTTGGTCCTATGAGAACAGCAACATTAAATGGTAAACATTATGTCTTAGTTATTATAGATGACTATTCTAGATTCACATGGACATACATGCTTGCTAGGAAAGATGAGACATTTGAAAAGTTTGCTAAATTCTATAAAATGATTCAAAATGAAAAAGGTTTTTCAATTATAAAAATAAGAACTGATCATGGTGGTGAATTTGAAAACCAACTTTTTGAAAAATTTTGTTTAGAAAATGGTATTTCACACAATTTTTCAGCTCCTAGAACACCACAACAAAATGGAGTCGTTGAAAGGAAAAATAGAACATTTCAAAAGATGGCTAAAACCATGATGTGTGAATATAATCTTCCTAAATATTTTTGGGGAGAAGTTGTAAACACAACTTGTTACATTTCAAATCGTGCCTTAATAAGACCTATTTTGAAAAAGACATCCTTTGAACTATTCTTTGAAAGAAAACCAAACATTTCATATTTTTCATGTTTTTGGAAGTAAATGTTTTGTCTTGAATCATGGAAAGGAATCACTTGGGAAATTTGATTCCAAGAGTGATGAAGGAATATTTCTTGGATATTCTCATACAAGTAAAGTATATAGAATATTCAATAAATGCATTTTAGTTGTAGAAGAATCAATTCATGTTAAGTTTGAGGATGAATGTCAAGACATTCTAGAAACTGAAGTGAATGGTGGAACTAAAAGTGTTCCAAATAGGGTTGAAGTTGAGGGGGAGTCTGAAACTAGGGAACCTTCCTTTCCTAGAGTAAGAAATGAAGTAGATCATGATCACATCATCGGAAACCCAAATGTTAGAGTAAGCACAAGGTCTCAAGTTCACAACACATGTGAACATCAAGCCTTCCTATCTTAAGTAGAGCCTAAGAAAGTAGATGAGGCTCTTGAAGATGAAAATTGGCTTCTTGCTATGCAAGAAGAATTGAATCAGTTTGAAAGAAGTAGGGTATGGAATCTAGTTCTTAGACCAAAGAATCATTTGGTTATAGGCACAAAATGGGTATTTCAGAACAAACTAGATGAGAATGGTACCATTACTAGAAATAAAGCTAGATTAGTGGCACAAGGATATAGTCAAGAAGAAAGGATTGACTATGATGAAACATTTGCACTTGTAGCTAGATTGGAAGCAATTCAGATCTTGCATTTGCTTGCTGTATTAACTTTACCTTATTTCAAATGGATGTCAAGAGTGCATTTTTGAATGGCATTATAAAAGAAGAAGTATATGTTGAACAACCAACTGGATTTGAAGATCCAATTTATTTAAATCATGTCTTTAAATTATCAAAATCTTTATATGGTTTGAAACAAGCTCCATGGGCTTGGTATGATAAATTAAGTTCATTCTTAATTAATCATGATTTCAAAAAAGAAAAAATGGACAACACATTATTTATAAAGAACAAAGAAAAAGAAATTTTGATTGTTCAAATATATGTTAATGATATTGTGTTTGGTTCTACTAATTTTAAATTATGTGAAGAATTTGTTGCATGTATGCAAAGTGAATTTGAAATGAGTATGATGGGTGAATTAACATACTTTCTTGGATTGCAAATCAAAAAAACCAACAAAGGGACTTTTATAAGTCAAACGAAATACACAAATGAATTGCTCAAGAAATACAATATGCATGATTCCAAACCAATGAACACACCAATGAGCACTTCTTTATCATTATCTAATGATGAAGATGGAATTAGTATAGACATTAAATTGTATCGTGGCATGATTGGTTCTTTGCTATACTTAACTGCATCTAGACTGGATATCATGTTTGGTGTGTGTCTATGTGCTAGGTATCAATCCAATCCTAAAGAACAGCACCTAGTTGTTGTCAAAAGAATATTTAGATACCTTAGAGACACGGTTTCCCTAGGGATCTGGTACTCTAAAGACACCACTCTAGATTTGGATGCATTTAGTGATTCTGATTATGCTAGATGCAAACTAGATAGGATGAGTACGAGTGGTGGATGTCACTATCTTGAAAATATGCTTATTTCTTGGCACTCCAAGAAACAAAATTGTGTAGCTCTCTCTTCCACTAAAGTCGAATATATTACTGCTGCTAGTAGCTGTACTAAAATCTTATGGATGAAACAGCAATTAGAGGATTATGGAATCTTATCACATAGAGTTCTACCAAAAAGTGATAACACAAGTGCAATAAATCTCACTAAGAATCTTATCCAACACTAAAAAATAAAGCACATAGAAATTAGACATCATTTCATTCGAGATCATGTTCTGAAAGGTGATGTTGTACTTGAATTTGTGAGTACTAATTAGCAAATTGTTTATATCTTAACCAAACCTTTATCAAAGGATAGATTTTATGCTCTTAGACGAGAACTTGGAATGTTACTTCCTAAAAATCTTTGAACTGTTTATTACTGCTATCTCTCTATTCTTTCACTGTTCTTCAAACTACTCAGTTTGAGGGGGAGTGGCTCTACTTTCACTCCTACAGCATCCGGTTAGTACCTTATTCGTATCTTTATTCCGTTACTACCTGCTCATTTTTTTTTAATGAGATTGGAATTGTTCTTTTTGCTTATGACAAAAAAGGGGAGAAAATAATGCACATGTGAAATCTCATTTCTGATTATCAGTGTAGAATGTGGGATACATATATATATCACCCCTGCTTAAAAGTTTTTTTATGCATGTTCTATGATAATTTTTGAAATTTGCTAGACACATGTATAGGAGACTTGCTTACTATTATATGCAGTAACTATTTGCAACTAACTATACCATGATAAATATGCTGCAATGATGAGTTGTGTTCTCTTGGAAAAACATGATTGATATTTGATGACATGTGCAATACTATTGAAATATTTTGTCATCATTAAAAAGGGGGAGATTGTTGGAAAATAGGGCTTTGTTGTGACTGAAAATATTTTCTTGTAAATATTAATTCTCAAAATATGTTTTTCTAAATGTGCAAAAAGAAAAACTATAGAAATTAAAAGGATTACAAATTATAATATCAATTAATGATATTATAAAGTAACCAGCTTCCTACATTTCTTCATAAAATATATTCTTAAAGTTCTTGTGACATATATTCTAATATATGTTAATTATTTGAATATTTCTTTAAGAAATATAAAATATATTTGAATATATTTTATTTTAGGAATATGATACTTGGTTTGATGAAATTGAAGGAATATGAGGGATATTAACTCTATGTTAATATTAGTTCAAAACCAATATATGCAATACACCAAAATATGAACTTTGTAAAAGATCATATTTTTGGACCTTGTTGATATTGGACCGTATATACCTGCTGAATATGTTATCATTGGACTGGACCCTCGCTGCTGGACTAAGATAATATGGGTGCGGCCCAAGTTCATGTCAGCTTGATCCCGCTCCTTGTTACAGTGTCATCTTGATCATAATTAAAGCTTTCTTGTTACGGTGTCGTCTTGATCATAATTAAAGCTTCCTTGTTACGGCGTCGTCTTGATCATAATTAAAGCTTTCGTGTTACGGTGTCATCTTGATCATAATTAAAGCTTCCTTGTTACGGTGTTGTCTTGATCGTAATTGAAGCTTCCTTGTAACGTTTTCTGGCCATGACATTGTCTCACTTAAGGGCACATAAGAGGTGTTTATTCTTCGATGAGCTTGCCCTAGCCGCTAGCCATTTCACTTCTTCCCGATGCTGCCTTCGCTTTTCTCAAATGCCGAAACCTCAATGGGAGGAATCTGAAGGAGACAGGCTGTCAGAATAGTCAAATTTTGAATCTGAAGGCTGATATAAGGCTGATTTGATAAATAGCCTACTATTCCTAATGGGAAGAAGGCTATGGTTCAGGTTTGATTCAAAGAAAAGCCCTATATCTACTTTTATTTAAAAGAGATATGTGCATGAAGATTTTCTCTTGATGATTGACATCTATTTGAAGCGTTCTCTTTATGAAGAAAATCTATTAAGCTTATTTACCATTTGATTCGAGATTGTTGATCATTTGGTGATTCATAAGGGTTCGGTGATATTCAATTAGCTAGTTTGATCTTCGATTATATCTATAATCATAACTTGTATAACATTATTTATGTGTTGATTTCACTTATAAACATTTTCTACAAATAAATTTTGAGGAAAATCTGAAACCCTAATTTCTTCAAATTGGGGATTTTGTGAGAGGAGCTTTGTATCTTGATATATTTGTTTGAATAGCTCCTCTAATTAGTAATATCCTATAAACTAACACATTATTTGGAGATTTGCTATTATATATGATCTTTTGATCATTATTTGTATTTGGACTTGATAATTCCTTTGAGAAGGAATTATTTGGATTAGGGAGAACATATTCTCCTAATCAGGTTGAGTAAAGGTGACTTCAATCTGTTGGATTGAAGATGAAGAGGGTGGACGTAGGACTTTAAGATAGAATGCCAAACCATCGTGGTAAATTAGGTGTTGATTCTCTTACTCTCTACTTGCTTAAATAATTCTATTTGATTACTTATTATCATATAAATTGCTGAATTGTTTGATTAAATTATTTAAGAAAAACAAAAGCATAGTTTTCGGTACAAGAACAATTCAACCCCCCTTTCTTGTTAAGCCATAAAACCCAACATGTGATACATCAATTGAAAGAGTTAATGGGGTTTTCTTTCAAGGATTAAATCCCATTGCATTTTTAGTTGTGCTTTTAAAGGAAGGAACTAATTTCGCTTTACCTAAGAGAAATAGATGTTGGCTATTATTCTTATGGTCCAATAATGGCACCATTATCTTCTTAGGTGTTCCTTTATGGTTCAAAAAAATCAACAAAGCTTAAAGTATTTATGGAAATAGAAAATTTCCACCTTGGCTTAACAAAGGTGGTTAGTCAAGCTTCTAGGTTTCAATTTGTATTGAATACAAACCAAGCCATGAAAATCATGTTCTGGATGCCTTGTCTTAATGGTAAGAGGTTGGAATTGGCATTTCAGAATTGCTGTATTTAGCTTTCCCGAAACATGGGAAAATAGAGTATCCAAGAAGGCTAGTAGTGATAGAAAGGAAATTGTTGTTCCATAAGGAGTGTTGTAAAATCCATTCATAAGTCCTTATGCACTTAACATGGCTCAACATGCACTTGTGCTTAAGGGAGATTATGTGGCAATTGAAGTAACCATTACACTCATGCCAATTGGCCCTTTTGACTTTTCCAAGTGGACAACAAGGAATGCTGGTGGTTTTAAATGTTCAGAATCTTGTTCTTTAGGAAATCTTAGCTCCTATTCCCTTTTAAACAGTGGCTATTGAGAAGGTGGTCAAGGATTACATAGAAATGCAAAAAAATTGCTAAAAGGATCCATCAATATGAGGTAGTTGGCCCTTAAAAGCTTTAAAATGAGGTAATCATTTTTAAAGGGCTAATATTTGTTTCTAGCAAATCCATATTCCTACTTGCCATTGTTAAATGTTGGAATATATTTTAAAGATATTAGAATATATTAACATTTTGATGATGAGAAAAAGATAATTAAAATCATTTTTTGCTTATTTATGGGTTTTTATAAGAAAAATAATATGGAATTTTTTGTAGGAAAATGAGTGAATAAATCAAAAGCATGAAACGGCAAAGGCCAAAGCAACACAAGCCCAAACATAGTTAGGCTTGAATAACTTAGCTCATAATCCAAAATGTGTAACCCATTCTCGAGCCCGTGACATAGTGATCCACATTTGCAATCCAAGAGGCATGACCCACAAAGATGAAACTCAAACCTAGTTCGAAAGACAACTCAAACCTTGTGCAAACTAGACTAGATCTAGAGGCGTGAGCCTACAACCCGCGATCTAGAAGTGCGACCATGTTCGCAAGTATGAACTGTAACCCAGTAGACCGACTCGACCTAAAAGCTTTTGTGTGACCCGCTTTCAATGACCTAAAATTTCTTGAGACTCCCTATCAAATTTGGCTACCGAAGAATACTCCATTCAAGCTAGAAAAAGGTGTCAATGGACAGCTAACAAAGAATAGAACAAATATGTGAAGAAAGATCAACAACTAATTGCTCAAGGAAGATTAATTTGAAGATATTAAGGTGTTTTTTGTACTTTATGACCTAACTAGTTAAAAAATAAATTAGAAGAAGATTAAGGAGTCTCTAAAGCCAAAATCATAGGGCTTTTGTAAGGAAGAAGTTGATCTATCAATCTGTGAAGCACCCACAAAGAATTACTTCAAGATTGAAGAGGATTAAGGATGATTCATGTGTTTTGACCCAGTAACCTATTTTGCCTCCACAAAGTTTTGATTTAGTAACTTAAAATCTAGACAAAATAATGGCATTTTGGAGAATGATTTTGGATGCTTTTAAGATGGAACATAAACCTCTCTCCTTTTTCTCTAAACAACACAAAATTATATGAAAATTAGGGCTCCAATGAAAAGAAGTCACTTGCCTTAGAGATATCAGAACAACTATTTAGAAATGAAAGCTGAGTTGTTTTAAAGCTACTTAAGAGCATCATACTCAATATTATTAGGGGTCTAAAAATCAGAGAGAAAGCAAGCATTTTTCCAGCAACTCTTAAGCTCTTCAAGCTCACAAAATTGATTTTTCATTTCAGTGATGAGCTCATTACTACTTTGATACACTTGTTAGGAAATCATATTATTCTTTAATGTTTGGTTTTATGGCTTAACAAGAAATGGGGGTTGAATTATTATTCTACCAATCCAAAAATATGTATGATATAAAATATTTAATCAATTAATTTAACAGTTTGTGTGATAATAGACAATTAAACAAACAAAATTATTTAAACAAGTAAAGAGCAAGAACATCAACACCTAATTTACCATGTTGGTTCGGCACTCAATCTTCAAGTCCTACATCCACCCTTTTCTCCTTTAATCCAACCAATTGAAGTCACCTTTACTCAACTTGATTAGGAGAACACGTTCTCCCTAATCCAAATAATTCCTTCTCAAAGGAATTCTCAAGTCCGAATACAAGTTATGATCAAAAGATCATGTACAATAGCAAATCCCCAAATAATATGTTAGTTTAAGGGATATTGCTGATCAGAGGAGCTATTCAAGCATATATATCAAGATACGGAGCTCCTATCATGAAATCCCCAATTTGAATAAATTAGGCTTTCGGATTTACCTCAAGATTTATGTGTAGTAAATTTTTATAAATGAAATCATCATATAAATAATGTTATACAAGCTATGATTCAATATATAATCGAGGATCAAATCAAATAATCGAATATCACCGAACCCTTGTGAGTCACCTAGAGATGAGCGAACTTGAATCAAATAGTAAGTGAGCTTAAGAGACTTTCTTCATAAAGAGAACACTTCAAATAAATGTAAATCATCAAGAGAAAATCTTCATGCACACATCTCCTTTTAAATAGGAAGCAGATCTAGGGCCTTTTTAGATCAAACCTAAACCATAGCTTTCTTTCTGTTAGGAATAGTAGCCTATCCATCAAATCGACTTCATGTCAATCTTCAAAGCCACAATCCGATCGTTCTGACAACCAATCTTCTCTAGAATCCTCTTGTTGAGGTTTCAACACTTGAGAGAAGCATAGATGACATCAGAGACAAGTAAGAGTGGCTAGGGCAGAATCATCGAGAGACCTCTTATGTGCATCTTTTTATTAAGTGAGACGACCTCGTGGCAGGGCGTATCTTTGATGAACGAGACGACACCATAGTGCGAGAAGACTTACTCTAGTAGGGTCAGGCTAATGCAAGCTTAGGCCGCATCATAGAGTCTCGGTCCAGCATCAAAGGGTCTAGTCCAGTAACAAAAGATCCATCATATAAACATGGTCCAATATCAATAGGGTCCAAAGTTTAATTATGTAAACACGGTCCAAAACTATGATCTTTTACAAAGTTCATATTTCATTGTAATACATATCTTAGCTTTGAACTAATGCCCCTCAATCAACAAATTGATTACATGGGAGAATCACTCCCTTAATCCCAATTATAAATTTTCTCCTCAAGAATTTCAACAATAAGTAACAATTAAGTATAAATTTTGAATTCAGCTTTTGTAAGATATGAATTTAAGTTTAGAAGCTTCAAACAAGTGTTAGAGACTTAATGTAGAATGATATGAACAAAAGCCCCAAAATCACATGAATCCTAGTACTGTTCACTTGTATGAAATCAACTCAAATATGATATGAATTAAATGTTGGAAAATAGGGTTTTGTTGTGACTAAAAATATTCTAGTAAATATCAATTCTTGAAATATCTTTTTATATGTGCAAAAAGAAAAATTATAGGAAGTAAAAGGTGTACAAATTATAATATCAATTAATAATATTATAAAGTAGGTTGTTGTTAGAATGGGGTGGAGTAGGTGTCAAGGTGGCTTGGGCCGAACCACCTACCAAAAATCTATGTCTTTGTCTTGTGTGATAACTTTACTTACTGCCTTGATTGCTTCATATAAGGAAATTAAAAAAGACAAAAGAATTTTTGATAAACCTAATTCACCCCCCATTAGGTTGCTATAGGATCCAACATTAAAGATTTTCATAAGGCTACTTATAAAGGTTTTCACAAGATGCTTCGAAGCGTGTATGTGCAGTTTTCTTTTAGAAGCAGATATGGGAGGACATTTAGAAGTTCACTAGGACATGTTAAACATGTGAAGAGTAAAAGTAGGACACTTGAGCCTTGTCAAGCTTGTTACAACAAATCCCTCATTCCATATGCAATTTGGAAGGATTAATTGGTAGATTTTATGGATGGCATCCCCAAGTCCAAGGCTAAGAACTTGGTCCTAGTGGTGGTGGATCATCTTTCCAAATATGTTAAGTTCCTTCCTATTGCACACCCTTATTCTGTTGCATTATTGCACAACTATTTTTTTTTAAAAATTTTAGATTCTATAGGATGCCACAAATGATCATTTATGATTGTGATTCCATTTTAACAAGCATTTTATGGCAGGAACTATTTAAGTTGTAGGGCACTAATTTCAACTTCATGCTCACATACTACCCCTAATTAAAGGTGCAAATAGAAGTCACAAATTGTTCTTTGGAAATGTACTTCTGTTAGGTTTATGGCTATCTAAGAAGGGGGAATTAAATTGGATATTTAGAATTTATGTTTAAATAAATCCTTTTTTTTTACTTAATCATACAATGTTGTTAATTATCATAGCATATAAATAGAAATAAAGATAGAATAATCAAGCTAAAAAATGACACGATGGTTTGACACTTTTCACCTACTTCCACCCTCTTCTCCTTCAACTTAAACCAAGTTGAAGTTTATTTTACTTCAAGCTAGGAGAGCTCCTCTCCTACACCTCACAACTCGTTAAAAAGGAGTCAATTTAATTCTCAATTACAAAGTTAGGTTTGTAAAACCTTAATACATTAAGCTAATCCTCAAATATGTAATATGGGTGAGGAATTAAGCTGATCAGAGAGCTAATTAAGTGTATGAAAAATTAATTCAAGCTATAATCATGAAATCCCTAATTTTCACAAATCTAGGGTTTTGGATTTACAAGGATCTTTCTATGTAAATAATGTTTCAAATAATCTAGCACATACAAAGATTAATCTATTAGTTAATATTCACAAGATAATGAATTTAGGAAATATCACCAAAGATTCTTTATTTCTTCAAGGATTGAAGAAACATGGTAGTGAGAACAAATGATTCAAAGCTTCAATATCTTTTTGATCAAATCAGCAATATATCGATCAGCAAGCTCAAACATTCATCTAAAGCTCCCTTTTATAGCAGATTTTCAAACCTCGAACGCTTTAGGGTTTCGGTTCAAACCTGTTTGAATTTCTTCCATTGAGATTTGATAGACACAACATCACACAGCTGCAGGGATGATGATTTTTGCAGCAAATAGCCTTTTTGACACTCCATCACTTCGTTCTTCTTCCCATTGGAGTCCGTATTGAGGCAGAGAGAGAGGAGGAGGATGATGGCTTCAATCAAGTGTGCGACTAAGGCTTTAGGTTTGTTTGACGTAAGAGCTTATGCTCTTATTAGATTAAGACGCTGCCTTTTCATTTAAGTGATAGGCGCTCAGCTTCAGCTTCACGGGCTTTAGCTTCACTTGTTTTAGCTTTACAGGCTTTAGCTTCACGAGCTTCAACTTCACGGGCTTTAGCTTCATGGGCTTTAACTTCACAGGCTTCAGCTTCACGAGCTTCAGCTTCACGGGCTTCAACTTCATGGACTGTCAAATATATATATATATATGGTCGGTCCAATAATGATATGTACTCTATCATTCTTAATTTGAATAAGTAGCATGCCTTTCTCCTTCAAATGTACCTATAAGCACACCATTTCCAAGTATCACATTCTCTTAATATAAACATTAATATGAATTATTTTACGAATTAAAACACACATAAAATAATTCATTTTAACTTCATATTTGATGTTTGATAATGGAATATAGGAACCTAGCTATTTTATAATATCATTAATTGATATTATAATTTGTTAACCTTTTACTTCCTTTAATGTTTAATATATGCGCACAAGTTAATATATTCAACATAATAAAATTTTTCTCAACAAAACATATAAGCACATAATTTTCAATAATCTCCCCCTTTTTGATGATGACAAAATTTTCATAGTTGATCTAACCAACTAGCACATGTTATTACTTGGATAAGCATAATGAGCACATAATCATATATCCAGTAATGTGTGAATACATAAGCATAGTAAGCATATTCATGTTTACACAAATAGTCATTATGGCACATAATATTTCACAAAAGTATCTTACACACAATTGTCTAAGGTGTAAGAGAGTTTATCCCACATTTTGCACTGAAAGTCAGAAATGGAACATACATGTGCTACTATGTACTCTCTCCCCCTTTTTGACATTAGTAAAAAAAGTATCATGGTAAAAGACAATGAAGATGGATAAAAATGAAGAGTATGAGTGACATGGAGAAATAAAGGGTAGTAGTATAAATAATAGAGATCTGACCTTATACTGAATGTGCGTGCAGTGCTCCCCCTCAAGATAGGAACCGAATAGAGAATATATAAGCAGGGTGTAGGAAAAGAGATGCTTATAGATTTTAAACAATGTCATCAATTGGACACATACCAAGCTATCTTCAAAGAGTAAAGAATTTTTCATTATCCAATGGTTTGGTAAAAATATCAGCAAGTTACTGGTCAGTCTGAACAAACTCAATGGAAATATCAGATTTTTCAACATAATTACGAATGAAGTGATGTCTTATTTCTATATGTTTGGTTTTAGAGTGCTATATTGGATTTTTAGTTAAATTTATTGCACTAGTATTATCACATTTCAATGGAATCTTAGTAGAGAAGATGCCATAATCTTCTAATTGTTGTTTCATCCATAGAATTTGAGTACAACAGCTAGCTACAACCATGTATTCTACCTCAGTGGAAGAAAGAGCAATGTTATTTTGTTTCTTGGAGTGCTAAGAAACCAACATGTGTCCTAGAAGTTGACATGTACCACTTTTACTTTTTCTATCTATTTTACAACCAGCATAGTCAAAATCACTAAATGCATGTAAATCAAACATAGTATCTCTTGAGTACCAAATTCCTAATGTAATTGTATCCTTTAAGTACCGAAAGATCCTTATAACAGCTTTTAGATGTTGTTCCTTAGGACGAGATTAAAATTGTGCACACAAACAAACACTTAACATAATATTTGGCCGAGAAGTGGTTAGATATAGTAAGGAACCAATCATGCCTCTATATATTTTAGGATCAACACTAACTCTAACATCATCATGTGACAAAGATGTAGATGTGCTCATGGGAGTGTTTATCAGTTTAGAATCATGCATGTTGTGTTTCCTAAGCAACTCTTTTGTATATTTAGTTTGACTTACGAAAATTCCTTTAGATGTTTGTTTAATTTTTAGCCCAAGAAAATAGTTTAATTCACCCATCATACTCATTTCAAATTCATGTTTCATAGAATCTGCAAATTGTTCACACATAACAAAATTTGTAGAGCCAAATACAATATCATCAACATAAATTTAGACAATCAAAATTTCTTTTCCTTGTGTCTTAATAGACAAAGTATTATCTACCTTGCCTTTTCTAAAATTTGTATTTAGTAGAAAGGTACTTAGCTTGTCATACCAAGCTTGTGGGGCTTGTTTCAAACCATATAAAACTTTGGAAAGCTTAAATACATGATCTGGACATGTGGGATCTTCAAATCTAAGTGGTTGTTCTACATTAACTTCTTCTTTTACAACACCATTTAAGAAGGCACTCTTTACATCCATTTGAAAAAGTCTAAAGTTCATGTAGCAAGCAAAAGCGAGCAGCATTTGAATGGCTTCTAATCTAGCTACGGGTGCAAATGTTTCATCATAGTCAATTCCTTCTTCTTGACTATATCCTTGTGCAACTAATCTAGCTTTGTTTCTAGTAATTGTCTCGTTCTCTTCTAATTTATTTTGGAATACCTATTTTGTCCCTATTACCGAATGGTTTTGTGGTCTTGGAACCAACTTCCAAACTTTGCTTCTTTCAAACTGATTTAGTTCATCTTGCATAGCAAGAAACTAGCTTTCATCTTCAAGAGCTTCATCTACTTTCTTTGGCTCTACTTGAGATAAGAAGGCTTGATGTTCACATGTGTTGTGATATCTAGACCTTATACTTACTCTATTTACAGGATTTCCTAGAATATGTTGTTGATCTACTTCACTTTTTACTCTAGGAAAAGTGAATTCTCTTGAGTCTAACTCCCCCTCAACGGATACATACTTATCATTCACTTCTTGTTCAATAGAGTTTAGATTAGAGTCATCTTTAAATTTTACATGAATAGACTCTTTAACAACTAAAGTTCTCTTATTAAAAACTTTATATGCTTTGCTAGTTTGAAAGTAACTGAGAAATTGGCCTTATCACTCTTAGAGTTAAGCTTTCCAAGTGACTCTTTTCCATGGTTCAATACAAAGCATTTACTTCCAAACACATGAAAGTAGGATATATTTGGTTTTCTACCAAACAATAACTTAAAAGGAGTCTTTTGCAAAACTGGTCTTAAGAATGCCCTATTTGAGATATAACAAGCCATACTTATAGCTTTCCCCCAAAAATGTTTAGGAAGATTATATTCACACATTATGGTTCTAGCCATTTCTTGAAGTGTCCTATTTTTCCTTTCTACAATACCATTTTGTTGTGGTGTCCTAGGTGCTGAAAAATTGTGAGAGATGCCATTTTTGGAACATAATTTCTCAAAAAGATAATTTTTGA
Source organism: Casuarina equisetifolia (assembly GCA_028551475.1). Classification (NCBI taxonomy): domain Eukaryota; kingdom Viridiplantae; phylum Streptophyta; class Magnoliopsida; order Fagales; family Casuarinaceae; genus Casuarina; species Casuarina equisetifolia. The sequence continues at coordinate 21,284,884 of CM052355.1, forward strand.
ACTCACCACCATGATTTGTCCGAATCTTAATTATGGTGAGATCCTTTTCATTTTGAACCATTTTAGAGAAATCAACAAATTTCTCGAATGCTTCATCTTTCCTAGCAAGTAGATCTACCCAGGTATATCTTGTATAATCATCTACTATGACTAAAGCATAATATTTTCCATTCATGGTAGCTGTTCTTAAAGGACCAAACAAATCCATGTGTATTAGTTCTAACGGTCTTAAGGTAGACACTATTAACTTTGGCCTAAAACTACTTTAAGTGTACTTTCCTTTCACACAAGCATCACATAACTTATTCTTATCAAAGTCAAGCTCTGGTAACCCTCTAACTAAGCCATTCTTAGATAATTTCTTTAACAATCCTACATTAGCATGACCAAGTTTCCTATGCCATAACCAAGCATCAATACTGTTATTAACAATTAAACATGTTTGTTCATTTGTTAACTTGCTAAGATCAAGTACATAAATATTGAATTTTATTTTCCCAATAATTCTTACATTATTTTCCAAATTTTCAACAAGACAAAGTTCTTTTCCAAATCTGATTTTGAAATTATTATCACACAATTGACTTATACTTAACAAATTAAACTTCAATTCATCAACATATAACACATCAAATATGGGAAGAGATTTCAAGTTACCTATGGTGCCTATACCTTTAATTCTTCCTTTGGAGTTATCTCTAAAAGATACAGTACCTCTAGATTTCAACTCATGTGTTGAGAAGAGCTCCATCATCCCAGTCATATGACGGGAACAACCGCTGTCCAAAATCCACAACTCTTTGTGCTTCTTTTTGTCTATGTTCATGCTCATATCTTGTAAAAACAAAAGTTTGTGTTGGAGATCTTGGTACCTTTTTTTCTTTGGGTCCATGAGTGTTAGTTTCTACTACACTGTTATTTTCTTAGGTATGCACACTTTCCTGATCTTGTATACTCTGCTAAATCTAATAAGACATGTATCAAATGAATGACCAATATAGTTACAATAAGAACATTTATGATGCAGTGGAAATGCACAGTCCTCACTATCAAAAAAATTTGTAGATGTTTTTGTGTTCTTCAAAGATTTATATCCTATACTAGCTCTATTATATACACCTCTTTGTGATTTTAACATATTATTTAACAAGTTGCTACCTTTTGTGAACTTGTGTAACAATATATTAGTGTCATCCAACTTCATTTGAATTTCATATTTTTCTTTTTCTAGCTCTAGAATTTTCATGTTAAGTGTGGTTATGTCCCAGTTTTCACACACCGTTTTTGAGATATCATGCTTATTTTCTAGATCAGAGTAAGTACTAATCATAGAGTATGTATCGGACTTCACAAAATGTTCTTAGATACATTAACACTTTCATGCATACAAGTCATAGACGATGTTATGACAATTTTATCAATTTCAGATTTAACTTTTGCAGATTTATATTTAGCTTTCATCCTCTTGTATTTTTCTTTCATTCTTGTTGCATATTCAACCAAATCAAAGAAAGCAGTCTCAATATCACCACTAAGATTTGTTTCGGGTTTAGAATCACTTACCTCGAGTTCTTCTTCTATTGTTGCATTTGCAATTAAGTAGAGGTGAGCAACTTCTTCTTGTTCTTCTTCATCTGATGAAGAGCTTTCATCATCCGAGACAACAATCATTGCTTTCTTCTAACCTTTATTGTTCTTCTTCTTGAGTGAAGGACAATTAGCCTTGATATGTCTAGGTTTTCTACACTCATAGCATAAGTTATCCTTAGAATCATATGTTTCATTCTTTCTAAGTTGTCCTCTATTTCTTCCTAGGTCCTTTTTAAGATTTTTTCTAAATCTTCTAGCTATAAGAGCAATCTCATCATTCTCGAACTCAACTTCTTCAGTCCTTTCTATTTCTACTTTTAAAGCAAATGACCTTCTATTCTCTTTCTCTCTTACCCTTTTAATTAGTTACATTTCATGAGTCTTTAGTGATCCTAATAGATCATCTAGGGTTAGACTATCAAGATCATGAGCTTCTTCTATGGCCATTTTCTTTGGATCCCAACTCTCAGGTAAGGATACTGTTTGGTGAATTTTAAATGCAAGTGAACATGTCGAACAAGTAATATAATGATAAGAAAAGTATCGTCCCACAGAGATTGGTGATTACTATGCCAACTAATTACTAATGGTGAACAACTCCTAGAATTTATCTAACAAATCCAAATTGATAGAGAATAAACTAATCAACTAAATTTAATAAAACTAAATACACAAAATATGTTAGAGTGTCCGATTTCACCGTAACTATGAGGTACTAATGTAGATTATGTATGCTTGCAAGAGGGATAATATCTATGTGATGGCGGAACTTCCTAATTTATTTACTATTTTATGTCTAGGTATAGCAAACCTACTTAGTTCATTAATTCACTATATTTCTATATGTGAATTGAAACAAACCAAATGCATTAAGATCTATGAACATTCCCAGTTTACAATAAATCTTTCGATTATCTTATCACCAAAAGCCACACAAACAACATGGTATATGTCTATCCACATTTAATTCATGGTTATATATTATAAGAAGCAATTGCATATTATTACCTCTCAGTCTCAAACATACACATTAAATCATTCAAGTGGTGGCCAATCACTTAAAAGCATTAAGCATAATAATATATAACTCACATAAATAAAATATCTTGCAAAACATAATAATCATAAGATTCATACCATCATAATTAGGTTACATCGTAGCTATAACAAAAATAAACTAAAGCATAAAGAAATAATGAGGAAGAATGGTAATAAGAAATAAAGAAGGCATCTTGAATCCAAGAACAAGAAGTCTGTCACCCTTTTTGTCTTTTCTTCAAGAAAACCTTGAATTCTTGGCCTCTTTCTTGAGTTGTACTCAATTTCCTCCTCTCTCTTTCTTTTGCCTCTTCTCTTCTCTTAAATAGGGTTTAGGTTTAGACCTACTCTTATCCTAGTAGAATTGGATCTTAGAGATCTAAAACAATTGGGTTTTGAACTCCTAATTTAATTAGGCTTTGAACTCCTAATATGATTAGGTTTTCTAATTATTTAGAAAACCCAATAACAATAAAATCTAATAACAATCATTCAAAGCCCAAGCCCATCTTGACTCTCTTGATCCTGATATTACAATTTTTGCCACACAATAAGCATTAAGCTCTCCATGTTCATCTTTTTTCTCCTTGCCTTCTTGTGCTACATAAACAAGATAAATTTAAGTAAATAAAAAGGAGTTCAAATGTTTTCTCACAATTATTAAAGTTATTTATTGCCTAAAATAGGTAAAATAACTCTATAAAAATAGAGTTATCAAAACCCCCAAACTTAACATTTTGCTAGTCCTCTAGCAAAAGCAATAAACAATATATGTTTTAGACAAAATCCCTTCATGATATTCTCCCATAATTGCTCAACTTAACAATTCAAAGAAAAATATAGCTTTCATCCAAACACCACAATTATTTCATAAGATAAGATAGACTCTTAACTATGTTGACCACATGTGTGTGTGTGTGAGTCCTCATCTTTTCAACTATATGCACTCCAAATAGATTCACATTAATATGCAATCTCTCAAAATCTTTAACCAAACCTCATATGTTTGCTTTTCATTCCTCTCTCCACTAATGTAAGCCAATCATTTAATCAAAAATCAATAGGACTTTTATAAGCTTGTAATGTAAGGCTGGGCTAGGGGTAAGATAAAAGTCATTTAGGCTTAATTCACCCATGAACACATTACTTTCTAGGATCTCATCGAAAACTCTTGTCACTTTCTACCATCACTTTTCTCATTTTTTTCCGTCTAAAAATGCTTGATTTCACTTGGATTCTAATACTCACAAAGTCACAATCATGCTTGCATCAATAAAACAAGTAAAAGTACTAGACATGTAGTTACTATACTCTTATCTTGCCAATCATTTCAATTACTATGCTTAATGGCCTAATTCAAAACATTGAATGGATTAAATATGATAAGGAATGATAAGAGAATTTCATTCTTGGGCAAATGTTGTACTTCCTTTCTTCTTTTTTTTTGTAGAAATGAAATACTATGCCCCACTCAATCATTGTAATCAATTTCTTCCTATGCTCCATCTTCCTTTCAACCTTTATTCATCTCAAACAAACTTCCATCCTACAAGTTAACATGTTCATGGGCATGGGACGATAAGATAAGTTGTTTAAGCCTTATGGCTATATATATATAGGTGTCATTAAAAAAAATGGATAAGAATCAAGGCTCAGCGGGGTAACTGGTGATAAATAAATAGGGTTGGCTTGAAAGGCTCAAACGATCCAAAGAATGGCCTAAATCATTTTCTCAATTAGATGCAGCTTAGGATTTCGCCTCAAGAGAAAATCAAACAAATTCTAAGATTCAGGTGAGATCTAAGAAAATCACATACTTCACATGAATGTTTTCTAAAGATACACACAATTTTAAAAATGGAGGACTTTTAGTGCTCAATAGGTGGATCAACATAATCAAAATCACACTTAACTCACACCACAATTGTAGGTTTAAACAAAATCTATATCTTCCAAAGAATCACCAAGAATTCACAACATGGGATGTAATCATGACATAAAAAAAATTTCAATCAAATTTAGCACAAAGGTTCTTTCCCTACCCCCAAACTTGAATGAAGCATTGTCCTCAATGTAAAAACAAAAGAAAGCAATAATAATGAAGGAATAGGAATGAAAAAACTCCCTTGATTGTAGGTTATATCCATGTAGAGCTCTGAGGAGATGATGGTGACAAAACTTCTAATGAAAAGACTAAAACGAAATTGCTTAGGTTGCTTCCCAAGAAGCACTTGCTTTATAGTTTTCAGCCAAACTATTCTGGATGTTGTTACTCAAGGAGGATGGAACTCCAACAGTTTCGGAGACAGTTTGTGTCATTTGATGGTTGTGCATTCTTCAATAAGCATAACTGTCTCATATACTTCCAGCTTCCTTTTGTTCTCCAGTCTCTCATTCAAAAGTATTGCACAACTAGATATTTGAACTGGAGTATCGGCAAAAGGAATGTGAATGTGCAGTTTTAAAGATATATCAAGGAATTCCAAAAACTGCTTATCTTTTATGCGTTGCTGGAATCTTTGGGCAGATGGAGTTGGAGGCATAAAGGACTTATGATTTACTAGAGCAAGGTTGTTCCTTGGTGTCTCCTCAAGTTGTATGCTGACATCCTTATTTGTTTCTTTAAAAATGTTTGTGTCAGCATTATCTTCTCCCAATTGCATGCTACATGTTAGGGTTATTGCCTCTACGGTATCTATAGGGCTTTTCTCCACATCGCTAGGCCAAGAACTCTCTTGATTCTCTGAGATCATGCTGATCAGTTGACTTATTTGCACCTCTAATCTTTGGAATGAAGCTTCATTTCTTTGAAAACTTGCTTTAGTCCTTTCTGAAATGTTCTGTGTGGTGTTGGCTAGCTCACTAATCATGTTCTCATAGTTAGGTTTCACCTCTTCTATTTGCCAAAATATTGGTTGCGGTCTCATCTCACTTGGGTTACTCCATGAAAAAGTTTAATGGTTGTGCCATCCCAGATTGTACGTATTTGAGTAATAATCATTTTGTGACCTGTTAGGAATTTCAACAAAATTAGCATAATCATTATAATGAGCGTTAGGGTTACCTACTTGACATTTTGTGCTCTCATGTGCTCCACCACAAAATTCATATTCTCTATTCTTTAGGAACACTTCTAATTCTGCATGTAAGTTGGCGAAGGTATCTACTTCATGGACTCCACTTGCTTGATGTATTGGTAGTCTCTTAGTAGACCATTGATAGTTATCAAATGCCATCTCTTCTAGAAAATTAAATGCCTCTTCTAGTGTTTTGCTATGTAAGTCCCCTCCTGCAGCTGTATCAATTACACAACGAAGATTCATACTACACCCATCATAAAAAGTTTGTACCTGTAGCCACATGGGTAATCCATGATTTGGACATATCTTCAAAAGTTCCTTGAATCTCTCCCAAGCTTCATATAATAATTCATCATTCATCTGCTTAAAAGTGAAAATATCGTTACGCAATTTAGCAGATCTTGCAAAAGGAAAGAACTTACCAAGGAATTTTTGAACCAAATCATCCCATGTAGTAATTAATCCTGTAGGAAGTGAAAAGAACCACTTTTTAGCTGTATCTCTAAGAGAAAATGGAAATAGTTTCAACCTGATAACATCTTTTATAACTCCATGATCTCCAATCATGTCATAAAATTCAAGGAATGCTCCAATGTGAGCTTTTGGATCCTCATTTGGTAGCCCACTAATTGCACAAATTTTTGAAGTATCTTGATGAGCACGGGCTTGATCTCAAAGTTATTTGCCTAAATTTCAAGCCTTTTAATGCTTGATGTAGCATTCCAAAATGTTGGTGCAACATAGTCTTTTAAAAGTCTATATGTACCATCATATGTTTCCATCCTTGTTACTTAATCTTTCACAATAACAACTTAACAAGGAATTTTTTTTTCAAAATAAAAATAATGAAGCAAAATAAAAATAAAACAAAAAAAATGATTTTTTTCTTTTTTTTAAGAACTATAGAAAAAAAATTTTCAAGAATTAAAAGAAATAATTTTTATTTAAAAAAATTTAAAAGAAAATAAAAGCTAGCTTAAACCTAGAAATCATTCGGTATTAATATTAATCAGTAGTAAAACAACCAATCCCCGGCAAGAATGCTAAAAACTTGTTTGGTGAATTTTAAATGCAAGTGAACATGTCGAACAAGTAATATAATGATAAGAAAAGTATCGTCCCACAGAGATTGGTGATTACTATGCCAACTAATTACTAATGGTGAACAACTCCTAGAATTTATCTAACAAATCCAAATTGATAGAGAATAAACTAATCAACTAAATTTAATAAAACTAAATACACAAAATATGTTAGAGTGTCCGATTTCACCATAACTATGAGGTACTAATGTAGATTATGTATGCTTGCAAGAGGGATAATATCTATGTGATGGCGGAACTTCCTAATTTATTTACTATCCTATGTCTAGGTATAGCAAACCTACTTAGTTCATTAATTCACTATATTTCTATATGTGAATTGAAACAAACCAAATGCATTAAGATCTATGAACATTCCCAATTTACAATAAATCTTTCGATTATCTTATCACCAAAAGCCACACAAACAACATGGTATATGTCTATTCACATTTAATTCATGGTTATATATTATAAGAAGCAATTGCATATTATTACCTCTTAGTCTCAAACATACACATCAAATCATTCAAGTGGTGGCCAATCACTTAAAAGCATTAAGCATAATAATATATAACTCACATAAATAAAATATCTTGCAAAACATAATAATCATAAGATTCATATCATCATAATTAGGTTACATCATAGCTCTAACAAAAATAAACTAAAGCATAAAGAAATAATGAGGAAGAATGGTAATAAGAAATAAAGAAGGCATCTTGAATCCAAGAACAAGAAGTCTGTCACCCTTTTTGTCTTTTCTTCAAGAAAACCTTGAATTCTTGGCCTCTTTCTTGAGTTATGCTCAATTTCCTCCTCTCTCTTTCTTTTGCCTCTTCTCTTCTCTTAAATAGGGTTTAGGTTTAGACCTACTCTTATCCTAGTAGAATTAGATCTTAGAGATCTAAAACAATTGAGTTTTGAACTCCTAATTTAATTAGGCTTTGAACTCCTAATATGATTAGGTTTTCTAATTATTTAGAAAACCCAATAACAATAAAATCTAATAACAATCATTCAAAGCCCAAGCCCATCTTGACTCTCTTGATCCTGATATTACGATTTTTGCCACACAATAAGCATCAAGCTCTCCATGTTCATCTATTTTCTCCTTGCCTTCTTGTGCTACATAAACAAGATAAATTTAAGTAAATAAAAAGGAGTTCAAATGTTTTCTCACAATTATTAAAGTTATTTATTGCCTAAAATAGGTAAAATAACTCTATAAAAATAGAGTTATCAAATACTAGCATCTTTCTAACCATATTTTCATTTGTATAGGTCTTACCTAACAACTTAAGTTCAAAGACTATTTCAATGAATCTACCAAACATGTCACTAATAGTTCTAGATTCAAGCATAGTAAACAATTCATAATCATGAGTGAGCATGGTTACCTTGGATGACTTAACCATTTTTGTACCTTTAAATATAACTTCTAACTTATCCCATATTTCCTTACTGGTGAGGCAAGATGATACTTTGTTGAATTCATGAGCTTTGAACGCACTATAAATCATGTTCATAGCTTTAGCATTTATTTCCATGATTTTAGCTTCATTTTTACTCCATTCATCAATTTTGGGTAAAGTGGTACCCTTTATGATTATTTGCCAAGCTTTAGGGTCTTGACCAACAATGAAGACTTGCATAAGTTGCTTCCAATGTCAATAATTTATCCCATCAAACAGAGGTGGTTTGTTATACCCCGTAACAACTATTCGTTTCTCTACAACCATCTAAATGGATCTACTCTAGGATGTTAAGCCTTTAAAATAGAGAACCTGACTCTAGATGCCAATTGTTAGGTTTTATGGCTATCCAAGAAGGGGGGTTGAATTGGATATTTAGAATTTATGTTTAAATAAATCTTTTTTTTTTACTTATCATACAATGTTGTTAATTATCACAGCAGTATCAAAGCATATAAATAGAAATAAAGACAAAATAATTAGGCTAAAAAATTACACAGTGGTTAGGTACTTTTCACCTACTTCCACCTTCTTCTCCTTTAACTTAAACCAAGTTGAAGTCTAATTTACTTCAAGCTAGGAGAATTCCTCTCCTACACCTCACAACTCTCACAACTTTTTAAAAAGGAGTCAATTTAATTCTCGGTTACAAAGTTAGGTTTGTAAAACCTTAATACATTAAGCTAATCCTCAAATATGTAATATGATGAGGAATTAAGCTTATCAGAGAGCTAATTAAGTGTATGAAGAATTAATTCAACCTCTAATCATGAAATCCCTAATTTTCACAAATCTAGGGTTTTGGATTTACAAGGATCTTTTTGTGCAAATAATGTTTTAGATAATCTAGCACATGCTAAGATTAATCTATCAGTTGATATTCTCAAGATAATGAATTTAGGAAATATTACCGAAGATTCTCTATTTCTTCAAGGATTGAAGAAACACGGCAGTGAGAACAAATGATTCAAAGCTTCAATAGCTTTTTGATCAAATCAGCAATATATCGATAAGCAAGCTCAAACATTCATCCAAAGCTCCCTTTTATAGCATATTTCCAAACCTTGAACACTTTAGGGTTTTGGTTCAAACTTGTTTGAATTTCTTCCGTTCAGATTTGATAGACACGACATCACACAGCTGCAGGGATGACGATTTTCATAGCAGATAGCCATTCTGACACTCCATCACTTCATTCTTCTTCCCGTTAGAGTCGGCGTCAAGAGAGAGAGAGAGGGGAGGAGGAGGATGGCTTCAATCAGATGTGCATCTAGGGCTTCAGGTTTGTTTGACGTAAGAGCTTAAGCTTTTATCAAACTGAGACGCTACCATTTCATATATATGTATCTATATATATGGTCGGTCTAATAATGATATGTACTCTATGATTCTTAATTTAAATAAGTAATATGCCTTTGTCCTTCAAATGTACCTATAAGCACACCATTTCCAAGTATCACATTCTCTTAATATAAACAATAATATGAATTATTTTACTATTTAAAACCCACATAAAATAATTCATTTTAACTTTATATTGATGTTTGATAGTGAAATGTAGGAACCCGGCTACTTCATAATATCATTAATTGATATTATAATTTGCACACCTTTTATTTTCTTTGATGTTTAATATATGCACACAAGTTCAAATATTCAACATAATAAAATTTTTCTCAACAAAACATATAAGCACATGATTTTCAACAACTTTTACTGTTTCATCCAAGGTCATCCTTAAATGGGTTCCTTGGGCAAAGTATTGCCATAACACCAACGTCAACATCAATACCCATAAGACCTCTTATATGGTAGTCTATAGCACTTTGGAATTTGATAATCTAGTATGTACATGACTAGACCTTATTTATACTAATGACTAAGATCACTATCCTAGGAAAGAAAATAAATACAATAATGATAGTTGACTATAACAATTTATGAATACTTTTGAAAATATAAATTCAGAATTATCCTAGTTTAGAAATATGAGGATGATATTCCAACTTTGAATTTATTGTATAGGAATTGATTTGAATTTTGAATATGGCATTAACTTACTGATTCTATGGTTAGTGGTCAACATTATTCTTGGAATTAGTTTGTGATGGAGAATCTAAAAATCCATTATAGGTGACATGGCAAGATTGTAGCTTTAACATTCCCCTACAAGTTGATTGGTTGATGCAAACAATCAACTTGTCTTAAAGAAGTTTAAATCATGTAGAGTAAAGACCTTTAGTAAGAATATTAGCTGTTTGATCAACGGAAGAGGTGAATTGGATGGAAAGTTTCTTCATCTTGATCCATTCCTAAATGAAATGAAAATCAATCTTGACATGGTTTATGCAAGATTGGAAAATGGGGTTGGTGGAAAGGTATAATGCTTAAAGATTGTCGTGCCAAAGGATTAGTGGTTTTGATAGTGGATCATGGAGATCTTGAAGTAATGCTTCAGTCCATATTAGTTCCATAGTAGTATCTATAAGACTTTTGAATTTAGCTTCAATACTAGAGCAAGCAACAATTTTTTACTATGAGATCACTAAGAAATAAAATTTGAACCAAGGAAAATACAGTAACCATCGATGGAGTGATAATTATCATGATCACCAGCCTATCCTACATTAGAATAAGTGTTAAGAGAAAATGTGGTGGTTTTTGTAAATTGGATGCCATAGTGGGGAGTATCAACAAGAAATCACAAGATGCATTTGATAAAGGTCTAATGGATGGTTGTTGGGGCATGCATAAATTGACATGTATTGTTTACTACATATGATATGTCAAGTCTAGTAAGTGTTAGATATTGAAGGGATCCTACGATGCTATGATAATGAGCAGGATCAAGATAGGGTTCACCATCATTAAGAGACGGTGGGTGAGATGCCATACTTAGGGTGGCAATGCCACATGTGTAAGATATTTTCGCACATTGGAAGATATCATGTGCAAATTTTTCTTGGAGTAGTAAAAGGCTAATGTTGGTATGTTAAGCTTCAATGTCGAGAAAATAATGATGAATATGCCTTGGAAAGAGTAAAACCAAGTTGTTGTAAGAACATGGTAAGTTTATAATCCCAAGCACATGGAGCTTATTTAAGTCCATATAAAGATTTTTGTAAGCAACAGATAAAGTATGGATGAGTAGGGTCAATAAAACCCTATGGTTGGACCATGTATACTTCTTCATCTAAATTACCATGAAGAAATGCATTTTTAACATCAAGTTGTTTGATGATCCAACCTTGCATGTGTGCAAAGGTGATTACAATGTTAATGATAATAGGTTTGGTCATGGGATTGAAAGTTTTAATGTAGTCTAGGCTAGCGTGTTAGTGAAAGCCTTTGGCAACTAAATGTGCCTTGTATCACTCAAGTGAAGCATCATAGTGGAGTTTAACCTTGTAAACTTATTTTCAACCAATAAGTTTAATGTGAGGTGGGGGAGGAACCAACTCCTATGTTTGATTTTTTAGTAGAGATGTGTATTTGTCAAGCATGGCCTTTTGTCAATTGGAATCTTTAGAGGCTTTAGTAAAATTGTTTGGTTCAGTAGAGGGATGTATAGAAATAGTTAAGACATATGTATGCTGTCACATGAGTGTGTGATGTGGCATTGTACCTCCTTGTAATCTTGTGATCATAGAGTAAGTAGGTTGTAGTTGTGTTATTATAGTTGGAGGAGGTTGTAAGTGTGAATTTGAAGCTTGTGATATGTTTGATGTTGCATTAGATGTGGTATTCAAATATTCTTGAATATTAGAATGATTGTGAAACATTGGAAGAGATAGAAATAAGGGTGGAGTAGATGATGTGGAAAGTGGTAAGGAATTTGAATAATTTGTTGTTGATGAAATGGGAATTGATGTTCATCAAAGGAAGCATCAGAGACAATATATAATTTATTTATAAATGGGCATGAACGTCGACAACCTTTGAATCTCATAGAAAACACATGGTGTGGAACATTTTTCTAATTTATGTTTTGAATATGGACATAAATAAAGGTAAACCAAACATCCAAAGATCTTAAAATAGGAGATTGTAGGAATAATATTGTATAATTTTTCCCATGGTGATTTATTTTGTATGATAAGGCTTGGTAAGTAGTTGGTAATAGGAATTACAATTTCAAAGGCATAGTCCCAATATTTGAGTGGGGCATGGGCTTGGTGGAGCATAGAAAGCCCAAATTCGGTAATGTGTATATGTTTACATTTTGTAGATCTATTTTGGTATGAAGAAAATGGTGTAGAGATTCTGTGGAATTTCCCTTATTGAGTAGAATATGTTTGAAGGATTGGGAAAGAAATTCTTTAGCCTTATCACTTTAAATGCTCTTAATTATAGATTGTAATTGATTATTAACAAATGTATAAACTTTTTGGTAAAGATGTTTAAAAAATCATCATAGGATTGCATTGAATATGACCACATAAATTTTGAATAATTGTCAATGAAGCAAATATAATATCAATTACTGTTGGATGAAGTAATTGGGTTGAGCTCATAAATATCAAAGTGTATTAGATCTAAAGGGGCCGTAGTCATGTGATTTGTTAAGGAATGAACCTTATATAGGCTTTTAGAAATTTTTCCATAAAATGAAGTATTATTTATTCTTAACAATTTTATTACATTGTCAAAATGAGTATGACCTAAACAATAATGATAACTAGTAACATCATTTGCTATTGTAAGATAGGTCATATGATTAGGTTGAGGAGGCTTCAAGCTAAGTCAATATAGCCCTCGATCTATGAAGTAGGATTTTCTCCATTCTTAAACTCTATACTACATAAAAATTGGGATAAAATAAAAGGGCATAATCATTATTATCCTTTGTAAATTTAGAAATGAAGAGTAATTTCTTCTTGATGTGTGCAATAACTAAAATATTAGATAAGTGTAAAGTTTGTTGGGTATGAATATTACTTGTATGAGTTGTAGGAAGGCCCACTCCATCTCCAACAATGACTTCTTGGTCCCTATTATAGTTGAGTAAATCATCAAGCCCATAGGTGTCAAGAGCAATGTGATTAGAGGCTCCAAAGTTTAGGATCCATGCTTGTTTGATTTAGGCCATATTAGTTGAGCTTGGTAGGTTGTGTATTATTGTATTCACCTCATAAGGGTGTGGACATAAATTGGAATTTTTGGTACGAGCGTTTAGGCTAGGTTGGGTGGAGTTAAAAAGAGCGTACTTATACCAACACTAGCAGGCAAGATGACCAATTTTGTGGTAGATCTATAAATAGCAATCAGTAGCAACAAAGAGGTATTGACGGTTGGAGTTGGCGACCGGCATCAAATGCAAAGTGCTTCTATGATGGCCAATGAAGGAAGTGGTGTTGCCAATTGCCCCAAATCCAGTGATGGAGGCAACGTTGGAGGATTGTGAGTCGATGACGTTAGCATCCATGGAGTAGGTGGTGATTAGGAGAGTTTGTTCGGCTAGTTCGAGTTAGGCTTCATGGTTCAATAGCAATCTGTGAAGGTTTTTGCATGTCAAAACAACAAGTATGTGAATGGGTTCTGGAGGCCTCTAAAAACATGGGTCAAATATTCATTATCTGAAATGTTTTCACCAATGAGTCATAATTGGTCGATAATTGCATCAAGTTCCTACATAAAATTAGTGATAGAATGATGGCCTTTGGTAAAGGCTGGCAGGTGGAGTTTAAAAGCAAAGGCACAAGCTATGTTATGGGTATGAAATTCTTTTGCAAGAGCCATCCAAATCTCAGCATAGGTTTATTAGGCAACAACGGTCATGATGTTGTCATTGTTGGTATTGAGCCACTACACATGCGTGGATGTGATTGTTTTGGGCAGCCATTTCATATGTAGGATAGAAACCACAGAGGGGCATGTGCCCTTGGCAGATGATACCAAATTAAAAGAATTAATTCTACAAAATAATTCAATTTCATAGAAGAATTCTTAAATTAAAGTAAAATCCTTAGATAAAGGTAACAACACACTATGAGAACAAGTGTTTGGAATTTGATAATCCAATCTGTACATGACTAGACCTTATTTATACTGATGACTAAGATTGCTATTTTAGGAAAGAAAATAAATACAATAATGATAGTTGACTATTACAATTTAGGAATACATTTGAAAATATAAATTCAGAATTACCTTAGTTTGGAAATATAAGGATAATATTCCAACTTTGAATTATAGTTATAGGAATTAACTTGAATTTTGAATATAGTGTCAACTTATTGATTTTGTGGTTCAGCCAATGTTATTCTGTGGGTGACGTGGCAAGATTGTAGCTTTAACAATTTGAATTATTGTTAAATTCTAAGTTTTTACAGGGTTTGGCCTCCCTTAAACAGATCACCATTGTTGCTTTCTTTCTTGCCGCCAAGATAGGGAAAAAGAGTTCACCATTGTTGCTTTCTTTCTTTCTCCTCTTTGGGCTAAAAATATCAATAGCGTGAGTCCTACGTCTCTCCCCAAACAAGAAAAAGAAATCATATGCAATTGAGTTTCACACTTAAGTGAATTAGTCATAAAGCTCAAGCGAATTGGGCTATTATTCCTTCATGAATGCGCCATCATGAGGAACTTCATGTTCGAAAGATAAAATGATCCAGATCATCATGCCTAAAAAAAAAATAATGTTTATCGTCATGTCCCAAAATTAAAAGTATATGAGTCATGATACCTAAAAAATAAAATTATATGGGATTTCATGCAAAAATCTAATATAGGCTTAATGACCAAGTTTTTGAATGAGCTTAATGTCTAGAGAGGAGGGCTTCCAGGCATAAAATTCAATGAAAGCCTTTGATATGGAAAGTGAGACAGGAGCATCTCATTTTCAAACTTGGTATATTTGATATACAAAAACCATTAGCTTGAAGGGTAGTAAGGGAATGAAATTTAAACTATTTTTCAAACAAATAAATAAAAGTATTTTCTTTTATTTTAAAATTTGCGTATGGAAAGAAAGGCTAAAGATTTTTCGCCAGTTGCTTTTTGATTTTTATTCATTCAAAAATAAAGAAAAATCTAGAGAAAAAAATCGCAATGTCATTAAATTTTTGGCAGGATTTTCCTGCTATGAAATAATATCAGATGAAAGATCTTTAAGATTTTAATATTTAAATAAAATCTTTAATATTTACTATAATATTCCATTTATGAGATTAACGCTTATTAGTTATAGAAATACAAGATTTCTTGTATAATTTAAGGTACTGTGAAGTAATTAAAAGTACCCAAAGGGTTATGGGTATGTCTAGAAACTCAAAAGCGTACTAATGAGCTTTTGCATCCCTTGGGTCTTGTGTTGAGGACAAAACAGAACAGAACCGTATTGTCTAAAAGGTCAACAATAAAATACAATGTACTAATAAAAAATCAAAGCACAAGTCCACAAAATTCCCACCCCCCTTCCCCCCAAACCTAAAAAGTTCTTGTGTTCAAGGACTGATCGGAAATAAAGGGTTTTGTTCTTTTTCAACTCGACATCCAAGGATCATTACACCCACCCTCCTTCTACTTGCCTTTCCCTTTATTCTTCATCATCATTAATCATATACAATTGTCTATTCTTATGCTGGTGCCAGTGATTATAAGGTTTACTAGAATTAGAAATAATCATTTCTCCTTCCTAATGTTTATTTCTTCCATTGTCATTTTTCGTACGGAAGATTTTTTCTTATGGAGCCTGAGAAGCCGCCTTATAGGTTTCCTAAGTTGTCTTCCTGCCTGTAGATCCAGAAGTCCTTAACAGTCTAGTTGTTGCAGATGGAGTTGTTCTCCTTAACAGTTTATTGTGTCCCATATCTCCATGATTTGGTATGTATGGTTACAAATTATGTTTGCGGCCCAAAATTACCACTATCTCCTATATTAAGCCAATTCAATTACATAATTTAAATCTTGTGTCCCTAGACTAAGCATTACACTTCCAAGCTCCTGTTTTAGACCTCCTAAACAATACGCTCTAAAGTAATAATCGGATAAGCCTATGCGGCTACAACCAACACCCACGGTTTCAAGACCTCTAATTTTTCCTCACGAGCTTTCCTTGTACCTATTTATTGCAATTTAGTAAATTCCCAATCACATTCTCATGATTCATAATTCTTGTTAGGTCATTAAGTAGCCTAAAGAAAAAAAGGTTTTTTGTTTTTTGTGTGTGTGTGGGGGGGGGTGGGGGGTTAGATTTCTACAGTATTTTTAAATATTCTTGAAAAGGCATGACTAAGTATGTTCCACAATGATATTCATAAGCTTCTAATTAGTAGTAGGAAATTATGGAAAAAAGCCCCAAATTAATTTCCAAACCCTAGCATAGTTGCTTGAACAATATATGAATCAACAGTAATCTATAAGCTGAAATACAATCAACAACCAAACATGATAGACTAACAAGAACTTTTAGAACAGATACTTAAGAACCTTTTTTAAATTGAAGTGTATCTATGTTTAAAGCACTTTGAATCAGTAAGATTTACAGCCTTTGTTGTTGCTTTTTATGCACCAAGCTTTTTTCTTCTAATAGGAAGAAAATCATATCTTTAGCAATTTTTGGTGCAATTAGCTCTCTACCTTAGCCTCCCTTTCCCCTAAAATGGTCGAGACAACTTTTCTATGAATCGATGATCAGAGCAGATTTTTTATTTTTGTTTTGAGAAAAGTCTTTGTTGAGTTATATTTGGGTTGGCCTGTTACACTGTCCAATATATCAATTATTTGGGTGCCAGGTTTGGGCTTGTCCAACTCGGCCCACCGTCAGGTTTTCACTTGTGTACATAATTAGCCATTAGGTTAATTATCTATTTAATCAAGAATTTTAGAGAGAGAGAGTTTTCCGATTCAAGTCTTTTGATTCCCGTTCCTTAGTTGATTTTTGTTTTCTTAAATGGTATTGAAGCTAGGTTAAGGATTCTATTTTTGTTTTAGTAAGCTTTTTCTCCCTTTTTCACCTTTTTTTTTTATCCTCTAAATAGCTTAAAGCCAAAGTAGGTCTTTTTTTATCTTGATTCCTCGTTCGAACACTATTCTAAGTTCAGATCATGTTCTTTTTGGTATTTTTTAGATCATCTAGCCATTTTTTTGTTCATTTTTTTGATCTTTTTCATCTTCTGTTGTGACCATCGATCAAAATTGTGGCTGCCATTTAAAATAACGCGTTTTGTCTTAGGGTTAGGGTTCACCTACCTAAACACACCGTTTTGACCTTGGGTTAAGGCTTATTTAGTTACTTTCCAAACACACCATTTTGTCCTTCCAAACAGCGCATTTTATATTAGGGATAAGGTTTCTCCATCCCATTCCTAAATGCACCATTTCACTAATGGTTACGCACACCGTTTTGATTTAGGGTTAGGGTTTCTCCGCCATTCCTAAACGCATTGTTTTACTAAATAGCTAAGTGCACCATTTTGGCTTAGGGTTAGGGTTTCTTTACCCTCTCCTAAACACATCATTTTATCTTGGTCTCTCTGCACATTGTTTTGGCGTATTACTAGAGCACACCATTTCATTAAAACATAGCGCACCATTTCATTAAAACATAGCGCACCATTTCATTAAATAGTTTAAACGCACCATTTTAATCCAGTTTAGGCTCCTCTTTGGGTTGTGAATTTGGTTATCATTCCTGGATCCCTACCCAGTTAGGTAACCTGGGTTACGTCTTCTTGGTTGCTGCTTCTTGTTGCCACCGATGCTTGTTTGTTGCTATTTCGGCCGGTTTTCACCATTGTTTTCATCGCATCTTCTCAGCTACTACTTTCCACCGCCATTATTGCTCATTTAACTTTGTTTTGGCCACTTTTTGCTGCTGCTTCTTCTCAGCCGCCATTTTCTGCCACTGGTATCACTTATTTGCTGTCATTTTGGCCGATTTTCACTGTTTTTCACACCATAGGTCATTTCTACCACTATGAGCTCCAAATCTGAGCATCCCAAGAACAAAAATCCAACAAAGATGCTAGATCCACTTCACCTTGCCATCAGCGAGGTTTCCATTGCCATTTTGGTTCCCTAACTTCTTACAAGATCCTCTAATTACTTCCTTTGGAGATGCAAAATGCTAATCACTTTTGGATCTAGGGATAAACTTGCATTTTTGAGTGGCAACTTGCCAAAGCCTACTGATGATGACCCCCAAGCTAGTCTTTAGGATAAATGCAACTTGATTGTGCTTTCTTGGCTAATACACTCATCCTCTCCTAAGATCAAGAATTCAATTTCTATGTGTCGCACTACTAGTGCTGCTTGGAAGATGTTGGAGACTCGTTATTCCAAACTTATAAGGACTTGTCGTTATGATCTAGAACAATAGATTGGAGAAGTCAAGCAACAACTGGATGAATCTGTCTCCGCATATTTTACTCAGCTTAGTGATCTTTGGGCTGAATTGGATAAGTTTTTACCAACCATCAAATGCAAATGTAAAAATTACACTTGCAATTTCCCAGCATTATTGATAGTAAAGAGAGAATCTAAACAAGTAGTTTGATTTCTTTTAGGTCTTCAACCCCTATATACGATAGTTCGCAGTAACATCACTTCACATAGTGCTATGCCATCCTTAGATGAGGTCTTTCTGCTAATCACTATTGAAGAACATCAAAGTAGTTTGTAGGTTGATAATGCAAAAATTGACTTATCGGCCTTCAATGTACAAACTCAAATATCACTTGGAGGGGGTTTTGGGACTAGTTGACGTAATAATCATTCTTCTACAACTGGTAATTTGCAAACCTCCTCTAGTGTTGGATCTGACCAAGGGGGGGCCAAGTCATTTTTTTGTGATATTGTTAGTGTCCTGGTCACACCAAGGATAAATGTTTTTAGTTGGTTGGATATCCGAATCATCCTAAAAATCAGAAGAAGAAAGGCGGCAATAGTAGTTCAGCATATGTAGTGAGTGCTGATTTTGGAGAGCAATCCTCACCTCTTGTGAGTAGTGCTACCCCTGGTGCAGCAAGTTACTCCTTTTAGCTAGACTCCCACACCTAAGCAGTATCAGCAGGTGGTTTAGCTCTTTAGTCGCTTTGAGCCTACTGAGCCCATGGCAAACTTCGCAGGTACTATTTCTTCCTTACAAACTTCATCTCTATATGATTGGCTCATTGACTCAAAGGTAAGTGACCACATTACTTGTGATCTCACAAGCATGGAGCATATTAGGTCCTACACATTCAACCCTATTTGGGTCAAACTACCTCATAATAATAGTGTAACAGTCACCTACATTGGGATTGTTATATATGCATACCTTTAAATGTAATTTTTTGTCTGTTGCTAAATTTACCTTTGATAGTTCTTATCAAGTCACCTTTTATCCCTATTTTTGTTTCTTCCAGGACCATTTGACTAGGACAATACTGGGGTTAGGTAGGGTTGAGCGTCGTCTATATCATCTAGTGTCTCCAACGGCTGCCACAGTGGATATTTTTTCTACACTTGTTAAATATTTTGAATTTAATGCTCCTAAGATGGCTAATGTTTGTAGCAACACTATATTTTAGAAAAATATTTTAAGTAATAAATAAATGCTATGGCATTATCAATTTGGTCATTCTTCTTATTATACATCTCCTAATATTTTTTGCCCTATTTGTCCTTTAATGAAACAAACTCATCTTCCTTTTACCTCTTGCACTTCCAACACAAAATCTATCTTTGAGTTGGTCGATGTTAACATATGGGGTCCACATTAACACCGCAATCATGATGGTTCATGTTATTTCCTAATCATTATTGATGATTTCTCACGTGGTACTTGGGTGTATCTCATGAGATCTAAGAGTCAAGCTTTGCTTTTTTTTTTCATTCTTTCTTCCTTATGGTAGAAACCCAGTTTTACACTTGTATTCGTAGGTTGTGCTCTGATAATGGGTCAGAGTGTTTTAGTCATAAATGTATTTCTTTCCTCCAGCTTTGTGGAGTTCATCATGAAAGCTTATGTATCCATACACCCTAATGAAATGGGGTAGTTGAACGTAAATATCGACATATTCTCAATGATGAGTGCGCCTTACGTTTTCAAATTGACCTTTCTGATCATTTTTGGGGAGAGTGTGTCTTGACTACTATTCACATCATTAACCGTCTTCCTTCCCCTGTCATCGATGGGAAAACCCTTTTTGACATTCTCTTTGGTAAAGCACCATATATCTAACATCTTAGGGTTTTTAGGTGCTTATGTTATGTTACTGTCATTTTGCGTGAGAACAAATTTGCACCTTATGCTTACCCTTGCATATTTATAAGCTACCTTTTTTCATAGAAGGGATATCATGTTTTTGACCTTACCACTCACACATTTTTTGTTGCACGTGATGTTGTGTTTCATGAGTCAGTTTTTCCTTTTGCTCAGTCTTAGTCAACCTCATCTCTCATTCCACCAAGTAACAACTCTTCTTTTGTTGCTCTAGATCCTAATCCCTATATTGTTCCGTGCGTGACCAATTCTCCTCAATCTTCTCCATCTCCTATTCTTGTTGAATCTTCAACTTCTTTACCAACCACAGATGCTCTTTCTTCTCCATCACCCGTTGTTGCACCTTTTGATTCACCCATTGTGAATTCCCTTCTTGTGATACCACCCACTATGGCATCACCCACTGTGGTGCCAAACCCTATAGACTCATATTCCTTAGTATTGCCTGTTGTTCCTACTTCTCTTATCCAACATTCTTAACATGCATCCAAACCACCTATTTAGACCCAAGATTATCATTGTAACTTTGTAGCCTCTAATCCTGGTGGATCTCAATCCATGAGTCCTCGTGACAATCGATACTCCATTTTATAATTTATGACTCTTGGTAATTTATCTCCCACACATCGAGCATTTATTGCCTCCATATTCGCCATTAGAGAGCCATTCTACTATCATAAAGCTGTTAGGGATCCCAAGTGGGTGGATGCTATGTCTAGTGAACTTCATGCATTATATGCAAATCATACATGGAAGTTGGTCGACTTGCCCCTAAGTCGTAAGCCAATTGGATGCAATGGGTTTACAAGGTAAAGTATTGTGCCAATGGTTCCATTGAGTGCTATAAAGCTCATCTTGTAGCCAAGGGCTTCACTTAGCGATATGGCATTGATTATAAGGAGACTTTCTCCCTTGTGGCCAAGATGGTGACTATCAAATGCATCATGGCCATGGCCTCCATGTTTCATTGGTTGTTTCACCAGATGGATGTTCATAATGCTTTCCTTCACAACGACTTGCATAAGGAGGTCTACATGTCTTTACCCTTGGGATTCGGCCTTCCTCCACAGGTTTGCCAAACGTTTGTTGTCTTCTTAAGTCCATATATGGACTCAAGTAGGCATCCCGATAGTGGTATGCCAAATTTACTTTTGCTTTTCTTGAAGTTAGTTTTAAGTAATCTTGGGATGATTATGCATTGTTCACACTTCAACGTGGTTTTATTGTCATTGCTAGTCTACTCTACGTTGATGATATGCTTATCACCGGTAATAGTGAAGACGCCATTGCTTAGGTTAAGTCTCATCTTTGCTTTTGGTTTCACATGAAAGATTTAAGACAAGCTAAATTCTTTCTTGGGATTAAAATTACTCGTTCAAAAGGTGGTTTTGCCTTAGTCAACAAAGATATGCATTGGAGTTAGTCTCTAAAGCTGGACTATTTGATGTTCGCCCGTGTAAGATTCCTATGGATCAAATTCTAAAGATTACCTCTTTGGACTATGATGCTAATCCTCTAATTCTGATTGATGATCCTCCATTAGCTGACCCTACTCCATATCAGTGACTTCTTGGGTGGTTGATCTATCTCATTCATACTTGACTTGATATTAACTATCCGATTCATATACTTAGTTAGTTCATGCATTCTTCAAAAGTCTCCCACATGGACAATGCTCAAAAGGTTGTTAAGTATTTGAAAGGCACTTTAGGCTTAGGGTTGTTCATGTCCTCCACCAAAGATTTTCAGTTGACTAGTTTTTGTAATTTTGATTGGGTGGTTTGTCCCATGTCTAGCTATGCTGTCACAGGTTTTTGCATCAAGCTGGGAAGTTCTTTGGTCTCTTGTAAAAGTAAGAAACAAGTCACAATTTCTTGATCCTCATATAAGGCCAAATATCGTGCTATGGCAACTGTTGTTTGCAAGATTCTTTGGTTATTTAGGCTTCTTGGTGACTTATGGGTGATTGTTCCTCGACCTATCTCTTTGTATTGTGACAATGAAGCTACTATTCACATTACAACCAATCCTATCTTTCATGAAAGTACCAAACACATTGAGATTGACTGTCATTTCAATCGCGAGAAGCAACAAAGGGGTTTGATTTAGACACATAGCGTTTGCACTCATGAGCAACTGACTGATTTGTTAACTAAGGCTTTATGTAGTCGACACCATACTTATCTTCTTCGCAAGCTTGGTATATTTAATTTGTACAAATCACCAACTTGAAGGGGGCTGTTGAGTTATATTTGGGTTGGGCTAGCCTACCATCAGGTTTTCACCTATGTACATAATTAGCCATTAGGTTAATTATCTGTTTAATCAAGAATTTCAGAAAGAGAGAGTTTTCTTATTCGAGTCTTCTAATTCCTGTTCCTTAGTTGATTTTCGTTTCCTTAGAGTCTTGTTGCCTAGTGAAGACATCATGTAGGGCATATTTTGAATCCCTTTAAGTGGAATGACATCATGTTAGCCTGAGAGAGATTTAGCATCACATTTTTTAGTTTCTTTCAAACATCATTGGTCAGCTCAACATTCTTAAGTTGTTGCTTACACTGGTTCTTCATGTCTTACTCATGATAGAAAGAGTTCACTTTGAAGACACATATCACAAGCCATTTATTTTCCTCTTAGCCAATGACAATCCTTATTTTGCTTCATCGTATTTTGTTTCCAAACTTTCTACATAGGCAGCTTCCTCCAATATGTGCACTCACTTATAGATGAAGGCCTAATAAAAGAACAAATATTAGTAGGGATGCTTTCTATTCAAGTGTTGTTTTAAGGTTTTCCTGCAAAGTCGCACATTTATTCATATTTTTGAATCACATTTCAACATTCTCTCCTTTTTTTATGATGATAAATAAAACATTTTGATGTAACATAAGCAACTATCCATAATATAAATATGGTAAAATAGAAATACTTCAAGCACATGCTTACGTAGAAATAATACATCCAGCATACAATTCTCCCCCTAATTGTCTTATCAAGGGAAAAAAAATCATAATGATTAAGAGAATTAGCATCCAATGGAGAAATAACATAGAAGTGCAAAGATATAGTAACACCAAGTTAGGAGTCTTCACAAAATGATTTAGTGTGCTTATTGTTAGTTGTAACAACAAAAGAGCATAATAGAGAGAACATAACAAAGAAAAATAATCATTACTCCTCTTAAGAAGCAACACATGCTAGATTTACAATGCAAAGTGTACAGCCATGGGTAGAATTAATAACAATAGCCTGAAATCTCCCTTTTAAATTAAAGAGGGTCTTTTCTTTAAAAAAGAAAAGGAATGTTGATTAACAAGGTAGGCTACCCAGATCATGAGTTTGAAGGAGAGCACCAACATGCCAATACATTTCTATAGTGATGTAGATATTGCAAAAACTAAACTTATAAATTCTTTATATTACATATTCCTAAAACTATATGAAAGTAATAAAGCCTCTCATTGTCAAGATACTTGGTAAAAATGTTAGCCATTTGGTCATGAATGTTAACATACTTTATGGTATGAAAAGAGAATGATAAAGAGAACTTACCAAAGAAGAAAAAAGCCAATTCCTTCTAAGAAGCAATACAATATTAGATTCACAATGTAGAGTGTAGAGACATGGGTAGAATGAATAGCAGTAGCCTAAAATCTCGCCACCAAACTCAAAAGTGCCTTTGCTTTTAAAGAAAGGAAATGTAGATTGACAAGATAGGCTACTCCAATCATGAGTTTGAAGGAGAGTACAAGTATGTCAATACATTTATGCAATGATGTAGATATTGTAAAGACTAAACTTTAAATTCTCTATATTACACATTGCTAACACTATCTTTTTTAATTAATGAGGGCAAGCACCTATACTTCCATTAAGTTTAAATAGCTGATTACAAAAGTATTGTAAGGCATATGCCTAACCTATAAATGTCCTCACAAAATAGTGAGAAAACTTACATTGGTGGACAATTAAACCTTACATAAAATGGGTTGGACTATAACCAAACCTAAGTCCTCCCATCCTCTATGGAGGTTCATACAAGTGATCTCCTATTGCCATTGGTTGTAAAGCCATGGGTTGCTACCCTTTGAACATCGCCTAATGCCTTGTTATGACACCAAAGTTAGACATCGCCTATGGCTTCCTAAATTTACTTGCATAGACAAGGGTTAGTTGACATGATATGGTTAGCACCACATGAACAAAAGCCTTTTCCGCTTAGGTTGCCTCCACAAAAGCCTTGTCCACATGGGCTTCCTTTATTAGGGTTGCATCACTCATAAGGGTCTCCTCCTTCTCCACATGTGCCTCCACATAGGCATTATCCTCCATAAAGGTTGCTACCTCCTCCACAAAGGACTTCTTCCCACAATTTTCTTTTTCCTTCATAAGGACCTTATCATTAATTTGACCAAGAATGGAAAAAAAATTTTGTAACAACATTGGAAAATACTTATAAAAGATAAAATGGTTCCCATTTTCATAAACAAAAAAGGTACCAGTGCCCTTTTGTATTAAGACATCTTTGGTAGCAACATGTTCCCCATCATCATCTTCATTGGTCACAAAAGGTGTGACTCTTGCTAAACAAGACCCTAGTCTCTTAATATTGATGCTTTGGTCCTTTTCTTCCACTCCTTGGGTTCCTTGGTCATTTTCATTTGTTGATTTCTTTTTCAATTCTCTTGATTACACAATTTCTTTTTACAAACAGATACATCAAGCTCCTATGTGTGCCAAAATGAACTATAACTTATATTCTTCTCCTGATAATATTTTACCACTTCTCACTTCCTTAAATGCATTAAGATAAACCCTAATAGGCAAAGGCATTAACAAATCCATCTCTACACATATTCTTGCAAACATGCAACTTTCTAAGAATAAAAAGTGACATCATCCACCTTAAAAAATGACCTAAAGAGTCTCTTATTCCTTGTTGTTGAATAATAATATTTTGATATGACAAAATACATAATAATGCTATCTTGGGTGCATTTGATTTTATCTTTTTTTAAGGATATTATGCTTGGGAATGCGTTTTTATGTAGCCTATCTCCTAGTCTAGCCCATAGCTCAACATGCCATCTCTAGTTACATTGGATGTTTAACTTGTCTTTTAGTCTAACCCACAGCCTAACATGCTAACTTGGATTATGTAGACTTTCAACTCGTATCTTAGTCTAGCCTAGTCCTAACATGTAAACTCTACTTGCATTGGACAATTCAGTCCGCACCTAAGTTAGTGTGCAAGCCCAACCTAGAAGGTCACTCAACCCATTCTTAAGATAGCCTATGCAAAGTACTTGATCTAATTTCAAGTCTCATCTATAGCATTTGCAACCTCAGATTGAGAAAACTGAAACACCAAGCCACTACCCATTTTCACTTAATGCTACTCACATTGGTACACCAAGATTCATCATAGTTTGGCTAAAATAGAAATCAAAAGCATTGATTCAAGCTTTTATTGAAAAGATATGCTCAAATCCATGAGAAGCTGTGAAGATAGAGATCAATTATTAATTCAAACCTATAATCCTCTACCCATGACTATATTTCTCTCTTTAGAATTAAATTTGAAGGTACCATTCTCACATGTTAGGTCTAAACTCCTTATTTGGAATTATTTTCTTTCACTATGGAACCAAATGAAGAAATATTTAGGAAAATCTTGTTAGGCTTTTTAAGAGAAAACTTGTTATTACAAAAAGAGAAGTTTGTGTTCAAGATTTTTGAGATGATTCCATAAAGGAAATTAGGATTCAAAGTTTGCAGAAAAAATATTAGAATTCAAGCCATTATTGAAGACCCAAACACTTAATTGGTATGATCTTTTCCCTTCTATGTTAAAGTCTTATGAGAAAGTAAGAAAGATACTTGGAAATCATTTTTAGTCACCAGTATGAGATGTTTTCAATCCAATTTAGATGGATTGATGGAAACAATATTGAGTTTAGCTACATTCTAATTCAAATTGAAGCAAGAAAAGGAATAGCTATAAAAAAAATTATGAAAAAGGAAATTGGGTATTTATGAGTATCAAAAAGCTATCAAGAAAACCTACCGTGGAAAGAATCCTTAAATAGAAATGAAGGCTCAAGGAAAAAAATGATCCAAAGAATACATTGCAAATTCTGAAGCACTCAAGCTTGCTATTGCAATGTGTTTATCAAAGCTACCATTTTATTGAGTATTTCTTAACTTTATTGCTTTGATTAATATCATTGATTCTTATTGAGTGTTGTTATCAATTGCTTAACTTCATATTGTTAGCAAGTTTATTATACTGTTGTATTTATTCACCATTAAAGTTTTGGTGGGATTGATATTAATCTCTTGGGGAAGAGATTGGATGTAAGAGTTCTGAACTCTTGCAAAAGTTGCAAAGAATAGTGGAAAACACCTTTTACCCACACTAGTTAGAAGGTAATAGGGGATGTAGGCAATTGTTTGTTGTAGCCAAACCTTTTAAAAATTCTTATGTTATCTCTTGGATGTTTTTTTATTTAAATTTGATGCACCACAACCCATGAGATTTTTTATTTTTATTTTAAATAACCAATCAATTTGGCCCCCTTACTTGATTGGTAGAGAGGATAAAATCCTACACTTGCAAAGCAATAGGATTAAAACAAAAAAAAAGGCCAAACTTGGTAAATGAAGCCATACTATAGCCTACTTAGGTTGCTTGCACTTGTTTAGCTCTTGGATCATTTGGTAAGGATAAATCAATGATTCTTTGGACATTTAGGATTTGTGTGACTATATTTTGATAAGAACTACCTCTAAGGAAAGATAAATCTAAATCCTTCATATACCCATTTGGCTTACAATGGTAGGCTAATCTAGGCCCCGTTAAAGTTTAACATGTTGCTTAAAGGAGTTCATCGATGGGCAAGCAAACTTGAAGCATATTATTGTTGTGAACTAGTGAAATTGTACAACTAGATGGTATTCCACCTAGAGAGATGCATAACTTGGTTTCCCCTTCAAAAGTAGTTTGTTCTTTTGGAGAGAAAGGAATAAGAGGCACCAATGGGAGTTGTACATGGTAAGGCCTATTTATGAAGGCAAGTTAGTAGGAGAAAGGTTTTGAAAGGGTGCTAGAAACCTAGCCTTTAGAAGGTGATTTGAAAACCCCCTAATAGATCTAATAGTCATACCACTGGATTTGTCCAAATATAGACCATCTAGACCAATTGACCACTATAAACAACCCTAGACAACATCAATGAAGAAGAATCTAAAGACCTTTTATTGTGTTGTTACACTTAATTTTAAAAAATCATGCTACACATAAGGAGGTTGCATGAAGTTGTGATTCATTGTTAGTGACTAATTAGAATGTCAATCTTGAGAAGCCCACTTATCAGTAAGCAGTGAAAACCTCAAGGTACTCCAAACTCACCCCAAAAAGTTTGATTCCAATATTGAGTCACTTTTAAAGTAGGTCGAAAATCTATTTGGTTCATATTGAGGTGGAAAGAGGTTAAAGATGCCCATAGTTTTATAAGGTGGATTTGATGGTTAGGTGGAAACAATTTTTGAAAAAGTTGAAAAAGATTTAAAAGGGAGAGAAATGAAAAAAGAGAGAGGTTCATCCTTTTAACACTCTATGAAAGTAACAAAACCTCTCATTATCAAGTGATTTGGTAAAAATGTAAGCAATTTGGTCAAAAGTCTTAAGTTTATAAGGCCCAAAATTTCTCTTTGTACTTAAATGAGTCAAACTGCCTAACTTGCAACATTGGCATGCAGTTGGTATAGCATTTAATGTTCACTCACCACTGAGTTTAGGGTTTGGTGCCAAGTATGAACCACAAGATAAAGGTCCAATAATGGCTTGGGCTAAGGTTCACATAAGGCCTAGCTCTTATATCTTAATGGGTGACCTATACATGGCTTGGCTAAGATAATAAATTTTCACTGTGGCTATCTATTGGGTTTTATGGCTTAACAAGAATGGGGGATTGAATTGTTTTTGTACCGAAACTATTCTTTTGTTTTTCTTAAAATTATTCAATCAAACAGAATTGTTTAAGGAAGCAGGGAGAAAGAGAATCAACACCCAATTTAACACGGTGGTTCAGCACTCTATCTCAAAGTCCTACATCCACCCTCTTCTCCTTCAATCCAACTGATTGAAGTCACCTTTACTCAACCTGATTAGGAGAATACGTTCTCCCTAATCCAAAAATTCCTTTTCAAAGGAATTATCAAGTTTGAATACAAATAATGATCAAAAGATCATATACAATAGCAAAATCTCCAAATAATATGTTAGTTTATAGGATATTGCTAACCAAAGGAGCTATTCAAACAAATATATCAAGATACAAAGCTCTTATCAAGAAATCCCCAATTTGAAGAAATTACGGTTTCAGACTTTCCTCAAAATTTATGTGCAAAAAATGTTTATAAGTGAAATCAACACATAAATAATGTTATACAAGCTATAATCGAAGATATAATCGAAGATCAAACTAGATAATTCAATATCACCAAATGCTTATGAACCACCGAATGATGAACAATCTCGAATCAAATGGTAAGTAAGCTTAGTCGATTTTCTTCACAAAGAGAACACTTCAAATAGATGTATATCATCAAGTAAAAACCTTCACGCACACATCTCCTTTAAATAGAAGTAGATCTAGGGCTTTTCTTTCAATCAAACCTCAACCATAGCCTTCTTCCTGTTAGGAATAGTAGGCTATCCATCAAATCAACCTCATTTGAACCTTTTGATTTGAAATCCGACTGTTCTAATAGCTCGTCTCCTCTAGATTTATCCTGTTGAAGTTTTGGTGCTTGAGAGAAGTGAAGGCAGCGTCAAGGAGAAGTGAAGCGGCTAGGGCATAACCCATCGAAGAATAAGTGCCTCTTATGTGCCCTTAAGTGAGATGACGTTGTAGCCAGCAACCGTATCAAGGAAGCCTTTGATATGATTAAGATGACACCATAACAAGGAAGCCTCTAATATGATCAAGATGACACCATAACAAGGAAGCCTCTAATATGATCAAGACGACACCGTAACAAGGAAAGGGATCAGGCTGACATGAACTTGGGCCGCACCTATATTCTCATAGTCCAGCAGCAAAAGTCCATTACAGTAATAATATATTCAGCATGTATATACGGTCCAATATCAATGAGGTCCAATATCTATACATTTTTAATTTATTGCATATATTGATTTTGAGCTAATATATAGTTCCTACAATTTCACCAAACCAAGTATCATATTCCTAAAATAAAATATATTCAAATATATTTTATATTTCTTGAAGAAATATTTAAATAATTAATATATTCAAATAATCAACATATATTTGAATATATGTCACAAAGACTTTAAGAATATATTTTATGAGGAAGTGTAGGAACCCAATTACTTTATAATATCATTAATTGATATTATAATTTGTACACCTTTTACTTCCTATAATTTTTCTTTTTGCACATTTAGAAAAACATAATTTGAGAATTGATATTTAGAAGAGAATATTTCAGTCACAACAAAACCCTATTTTCCAACAATCTCCCCCTTTTTGATGATGACAAAATATATTTCAATAGTATTGCACATGTCATCAAATATCAATTATGTTTTTCCAAGAGAACACAACTTATCATTGCAGCATAAATACAACTATATGATCATAAGCACGTCTCTTATACATGTGTCTAGTAGATTTCAAAAGTTTGTATAGAACATGCAAAACTTTGTTTAAACAAGGGTGATATGTATATGTATCCCACATTCTGCATTGATAGTCAGAAATGAGACTTCACATGTGCACACTATTCTCTCCCCCTTTTTGTCATAAGCAAAAAGAACGAGTATGCAAGCAAGCAGGACAAGATACAACAAAAAAAAATGAGCAGGCAGCAACAGAATAGAGATAAGAGTAGGGTACTAACTAGATGCTATAATAGAGTCGCTCCCCCCTCAAACCAAGCAGTTTGAAGAATAGTGAAAGAATAGAGAGATAGCAGTAATAAACAGTTCAAATATTTTTAAGAAGTAACATTCCAAGTTCTCGTCTAAGAGCATAAAATCTATCCTTTGGTAAAGGTTTGGTTAAGATATCGGAAATTTACTGATCAATACTCACAAATTCAAGCATAACATCACCTTTTTAAACATAATCCCAAATGAAATGATGTCTAATTTCTATGTGCTTTGTTTTAGAGTGCTGGATAGGATTTCTAGTAAGATTTATGGTACTTATGTTATCACATTTTAGTGGAACTTTATGTGATAAGATTCCATAATCCTCTAACTGTTGTTTCATCCATAAGATTTGAGCACAACAATATATTTAGCTTCAGTAGAAGAGAGAGCTACACAGTTTTGTTTCTTAGAGTGCCAAGAAATAAGCATATTTCTGAGATAGTGACATCCACCACTCGTACTCTTCCTATCTAGTTTACAGCCAGCATAATCAGAGTCACTAAATGCATGCAAATCTAGAGTGGTGTCTCTAGGGTACCAGAGTCTTAAGGAAACTGTGTCTTTAAGGTATCTAAATATCCTTTTAACAGCAACTAGATGTTGTTCTTTAGGATTGGATTGATACCTAACATAGACACATACTAAACATGATATCCGGTCTAGATGCAGTCAAGTATAGTAAAGAGCCAATCATGCCACGATACAATTTAGTGTCTATACTAATTCCATCTTGATCATTAGATAATGATAAAGAAGTGCTCATTGGTGTGTTCATTGGCTTAGAATCATGTATCTTGTATTTCTTGAGCAATTCATTTGTATATTTGGTTTAACTTATAAAAGTCCCTTTGTTGGTTTGTTTGATTTGCAATCCAAGAAAGTATGTTAATTTACCCATCATACTCATTTCAAATTCACTTTGCATGCATGCAACAAATTCTTCACATAATTTAGAATTAGTAAAACCAAACACGATTTCATCAACATATATTTGAACAATCAAAATTTCTTTTTCTTTATTCTTTATAAATAATGTGTTGTCTACTTTTCCTTTTCTGAAATCATGATTAATTAAGAAAGAACTTAATTTATCATACCAAGCCCGTGAAGCTTGTTTCAAACCATATAAAGCTTTTGATAATTTAAAGACATGATTTGAATAAATTGGATCTTCAAATTCGAGTGGTTGTTCAACATATACTTCTTCCTTTATAATGCCATTCAAAAATGCACTTTTGACATTTATTTGAAATAAGGTAAAGTTCATACAGCAAGCAAATGCAACTAAGATCCAAATAGCTTCCAATCTAGCTACAGGTACAAATGTTTCATCATAGTCAATCCCTTTTTCTTAACTGTATCCTTGTGCCACTAATATAGCCTTATTTCTAGTGATGGTACCATTTTCATCTAGTTTGTTCAGAAATACCCATTTTGTACCTATGACTGGATGGTCCTTTGCTCTAGGAACTAGATTCTAAACCTTGCTTCTTTCAAACTGATTCAATTCTTCTTGCATAGCAAGAAGCCAATTTTCATCCTCAAAAGCCTTACCTACTTTCTTAGGCTCTACTTGAGATAAAAAGGCTTGATGTTCACATATGTTGTGGACCCGAGACCTTGTGCTTACTCTAATATTTGGATCACCTATAATGTGATCGTGATCTACTTCATTCCTAACTCTAAGGAAGGAGGGTTCTTTAGCTTCAGACTCCCCCTCAACTTCAGCCCTATTTGGAATGCTTTTAGTTCCACCATTTGCTTTGGTTTCTAGGATGCCTCGGTATTCATCCTCAAACTTAACATGAATTGACTCTTCTACAACCAAAGTGTGTTTTTTAAATATTCTATATGCTTTACTTGTATGAGAATATCCAAGAAATATTCCTTCATCACTCTTGGAATTAAATTTCCCAAGTGATTCCTTTCCATGATTCAAGACAAAACATTTACTTCCAAAAACATGAAAATATGAAATGTTAGGTTTTCCTTCAAAGAATAATTCAAAGGGTGTCTTTTTCAAAGTAGGTTTTATTAAAGCACGATTTGAAATATAACAAGCAGTGTTTATAGCTTCTCCCTAAAAATGTTTAGGAAGATTATATTCACACATCATGGTTCTAGCCATCTTTTGAAGTTTTCTATTTTTCCTTTCAATAACACCATTTTGTTATGGTGTCCTAGTCTTTTCTCACTTTTGTCGATGATTTTTCTTGAGCTACTTGGGTCCTAAGTTTTATTCCATCTTACTCGTTTCTTCACTTTCATTCAAACACAATTCCACACCTTTGTTTAGTGCATCTGCATAAATAATGCCTATGATTTTTTCAACCCTGAGTATTCCTCTTTCTTTTTTTCTCACAACATCCTTCATGAGAGTTCTTGCACCTACATCCCTCAGCAAAACAGGCTTGTAGAGCACAAGCATCTTCATCTCCTTGAAGTCGCTAGAGCTTTTAAACATCATGCATCCATTCCTAAAACTCTTTGGGGTAATTTTTTGGTCATTGTGCCTATTTAATAAATTGCATGTCTTCTTGAGTTCTTGATGGAAAGACTCCCTTTAAACTATTATTTAGGAAGTCTTCCGATATTGGACATCTTCATGTCTTTGGTTGTTTATGTTTTGCTACTATTGTTGGCCTTTAGGGCAAGCTAGGTCTATTGGAAAATAGGGTTTTGTTGTGACTAAAAATATTTTGGTAAATATCAATTCTTGAAATATGTTTTTATATGTACAAAAAGAATCCTACATTCCTTCATAAAACATATTGTTAAGGTTCTTATGAAATACATTTGTGCTTTTAAATATTTCTTTCAAAAATAAAATATATTTGAATATATTTTATTTAGGAATATGATACTTGGTTTAATGTATTTGTAGGAACATAAAGGGCATTGACTCTATCTTGATATTAGTTCAAAGCGAAGATATGTATTACACCAAAGTATGAACTTTGTAAAAGATCATAGTTTTGGACCATGTTTACATAATTAAACTTTGGACCCTATTGATATTGGACTATGTTTATTTGTTGGATCTTTTGTTATTGGACTAGACCCTTGTTGCTGGACTGAGACTCTGTGATGTGGCCTGAGCTCGCATCAGCCCGACCCTACTAGAGTAAGTTTTCCTGCACTACAGTGTTGTCTCATCCATCAGAGATATGCCCTGCCACAACGTCGTCTCACTAAATAGAAAGACGCACATAAAAGGTCTCTTGATGATTCTACCCTAGCCACTGTTACTCATCTTCGATGTCATCTTTGCTTCTCTCAAGTGCTGAAACCTCAATCGGAGGATTCTGGAGAAGATTGGCTGTCAGAATGGTCGGATTGTGGCTTTGAAGATTGATATGAAGTCGATTTGATGGATAGGCTACTATTCCTAATGGGAAGAAAGCTATGGTTTAGGTTTGATTTATAAAGGCCCTAGATTTGCTAACTATTTAAAGGAGATATGTGTGTGAAGATTTTCTCTTGATGATTTACATCTATTTGAAGTGTTCTCTTTGTGAAGAAAGTCTCTTAAGCTCACTTACTATTTGATTCAAGTTCACTCATTTCTCGGTGACTCACAAGGGTTCAATGATATTCGATTATTTAGTTTGATCTTCGATTATATATTCAATCATAGCTTGTATAACATTATTTATGTGCTAATTTCATTTATAAATATTTACTGCACATAAATCTTGAGGTAAATCTGAAACCCTAATTTATTCAAATTGGGGATTTCATGATAAGAGCTCCGTATCTTAATATATATGCTTGAACAACTCCTTTGATTAGCAATTTCCCATAAACTAACATATTATTTAGGGATTTGCTATTGTACATGATCTTTTGATCATAACTTGTATTTGGACTTGACAATGTTGGTTTTTATTGCTTAACAAGAAGGGGGGTTGAATTGTTTTATAGGCTATTTGAAACTAAAATTAAAGTTTGAAACAGTTTGTAATATTAACATAGACACAAAAACAAATGCAGTATGGCACAATCAAAATTCAAAGCTTCAATACTCTTCTTTCAAGTCAATGAAGATAATATCACAATTTAGCACTTCAAATATTCTTATAAATTCAAAGATTAATAATAACACAACAAGTGTTCTAAGGAGATTAACGCAATAATAAGCACACAGATTCACACCAAATTTACCACGGTGGTTTGGCACTCACACCTTGAGTCCTATGTCCACCCTCTTCTCCTTCAATCAAACCGATTGAAGTCTCCTTTACTAAACTAAGTTAGGAGAAAACGTTCTCCCTAACTTAAAGAATTCCTCTTCAAGGGATCTTTTGCACAAGAGATTACAATATGATCAAAAGATCATCAATTAATTACAAATCCCAAGTAGTATGACAAATAGTAGGATTTTGTAATCAATAGAGCTAATATGATGTAGATATAACAATTCTTAACTCCTATCACAAAAACCCTAAAATGGAGTAAATTAGGGTTTCGGGTTCCTTTCAATGCTTATGTGCAATAATTGTATTCTAATGAAATCAGCATATAAATAGAGCTATACAAGGTTGAATCGATGATATAAGCAAACAGATAAGTATTTAATCACAATATCACTGTAGCCTTGAATATCACGGATTCTCAAGTAGATTGCAAGATCAAGGAATAAGCTCAATAATAGAATCTCTTCTCAATAAAGACTTCAGAATCTTGTCGGTTTTTTCTAACCCTTCTTCGTAGAACAACTTCTCTTAAATAGAAAAGTTAAGGCTAGGGTTTCAAACACATCAAACCTCAATCATGAGCTATCTTCCTATTGGAACAGTAGATTAGCCTTCAGATCTTCCTTCTCCATCTCGAATTAGACCGTTCTGACACTGGTCTCATAAAAAATCCTCCCATTGAGGATTTGGTCACCAATAGCGTCGTTCTCCTCTTTCTTTTGCTTTCTCTCATATTGGCATCTCCTCGATGCTCTTCAGCTTAGGGCATCAAGTAGATAAGTGAGACCATGTTAATGAAACGGTGAGTTTCATTCTCAACATCTATGAGCTGATTTGGACTGGGAGCAAGCCTGACAACGCAAGCTAATGTGGACCGAGAGCAAGCCTGAGAACACAAGCTAATATGGACCGAGAGCAAGCCTGATGAGCTGATATGGACAAAAAGCTTAAGAGGTCTGAGTGCTATAGATCTAAGAACTTAATATCCATTCTGAGAATATTAATCAAGCCAGGAACACAGTATACAGCCCTAGACCATTGTATTAATCTGAGAATAGTATAATACATGTCCTTGATAGAAAGATTTATTCCACCAGACAAGGCCATATATTCCAACCTTCATCAAGACATAAGCAAGCATCATTTTCTTAATCACAATGTATGTCATATTCAATTTCAATTTAATAAACATTATACTCAAGACATTTTAACTAATGCAACTTAGATAAATATCTTCTCAAATGTCACTATATAGTGACATTATATTAAGAAATGTAAGAACTCGGTTACTTTATAATATCATTAATTGATATTATAATTTGTACACCTTTTACTTCCTATAATTTTCTTTTGCACTTATGAAAAATATATTTTATGAAATATCTTCAAAAATATATTTTGTCACACACAAAACCCTTATTTTCCAACAGACAAATCCTTTGAGAAGGAATTATTTGGATTAAGGAGAACATGTTCTCCTAATCGGGTTGAGTAAAGGTGACTTCAATCGGTTGGATTGAAGGAGAATAGAGTGAATGTAGGACTCAAGGATTGAGTGCCGAACCACTGTGGTAAATTTGGTGTTGATTCTCTTGCTTTTTACCTGTTTGAATAATTCTATTTGTTTGATTGTTTATTAATTCATAAACTGTTAAATTAATTGACTTAATTTTTTATATCATACAAAAGCATCCTATTGTTAGAATAACAATTTAACCCCCCTTCTTGTTAAGCCATAAATACCAACAATTGGTATCGGAGCCAGGTTCTTTGATTAAAAGGATTAACATCCTAGAATAGATCCACATTATGGCTTCTGATAAAAGGTTAGCTGTTATGGGGTTTAATAAACCTCCCTTATTGGTGGTTGACCGCTTAAGTAAGTTTGCCCACTTTGTGCCGATGAAACATCCCTACACTGCTGAATTAGTAGCTCAAGTTTTTTTTGATAATGTCTTAAAAATATATGGCATGCCTAAAAGTGTGGTTTGAGATCGGGACCCATTGTTTACTGGGAATTTCTGGAAGGAGCTCTTTAGATTGCAAGGAACCTGTTTCTGCTACTCCACAGCCTACCACCCCCAATCTGACGTACAAACGGAGGTGGTCAACCGTACCTTGGAGATGTATCTGCGCTGCTTCGTGGGAGAAGAACCCAAGAGCTGGGCAAAATGGATATCCTGGGTGGAGTATAGCTACAACACGAGTTGTCACTCGGCCACGGGCAAGACGCTGTATGAAGCAGTATTTGGCAAGAAACCGCCTAGCCTTCTGACTTATGTTTCTGGAGCTACAAGTGTGGAGTCAGTAGACAAGAAGCTCTATGATCGCAACACCATCCTTAAGGAGCTATGTTTCCAACTTGAAAGAGCCCAATCCAAAATGAAGAGCTATTATAATGCCAAGCACTGCGAAGTGCAATTCAAGGTTGGAGAGCAAGTCTATCTTAAACTTCGACCTTACCGGTAGTCGTCAGTGGCCATTCGTCACTATCTCAAGATGTCCCTATGATTTTTTGGTCCTTATGAGGTGCTCTAGAGGGTGGGTCCAGTTGCTTACAAGTTAAAGTTACTGCCTGGGTCCAAGCTGCACCCAACCTTTCATGTTTCGGTACTAAAGCACCATGTGGGAGTTAATTGTCCTGTACAAAATGAGCTTCTGACTTTTACCGATGAAGAAGATCGCATTCTACCCACTCCCCAAGCAATACTAGGTCGATGTTACAAGGGAAAGAAGGAACAAATTCTAGTGCACTGGAAGGGCACTTCGCCTTGTGAGGCCACTTGGGAGAAGCTTCGAATCATGCGGGAACGATATCCTACCTTGGACCTTGGGGACAAGGTCCTTGCTGAGGGGGGAGGGATGATACAACCCTCTACCACATTGGTAGCTACTTAATAACCCACGTGGCTAACCATCCTTGGACACAAAGGGCGATTGTTGCATGTGAAGGGGGTTGGAAATTGTCAAAACATGGAGCATTGAACTGCTGTCACGCCTGCAAGGGGATTAGTTCTTTACACTTAGGCAGCTGCAGAGATGCTTCCGTGTAACAGTGTGCTAGTGACTAGGGAGGGGTTAGCTTTCATCATGAAGGGAACGGGGATGCTTGTAAGGGGAGGGTAGAGGGTTCTAGAAAGGGAGAGCCAGGGGATCTCTATATAAGAATCCACGCGAGATAAGGAAGGGTGTACTGTTTTAACCTTTTCCAAGTTTTGGGTAGATCCCGTTATCAATAAACCACTCTTATTCCTTCATATCCTACCAAAATAGCTCCTAGTAAAAAGCAAAACTCCCGGAATCCTTGGTTTGACTTCTATCTTGAAGGGCCAGTTACAAGGTTTGCTCAACGGTCTCGTAACACTTAACCACCTGTGAAGTTTGCCCAACAGCTAAACAGACGCCTTCCACAACAAAGGAATTTTTCGTCATCGAATGTAGGAGATAGAGCAGCCGAGGTGAAAATGATGATTAGGCCCACAGTGAGAAAGGTTTTCATCATGCTCTTGCTCACAAATGCCACTAGCTCTATGTGAAAGATGAGTCGCTAAAGATTATTTGTGGTGGATATGTTCATGTCAAACACCGTCTATTTATTTTGAAATAAAACCAGGCACTAATTTATGAGTGTCCTTCCGTTATTCTAGTTAACAGAATTTTAGGCGACTTTGATGGTTAGTATCAGAAGTTTTTAGAGTGCCTAAACAACATGCCATGGAAAAGCTTTGGGTTTGGAAAGTCCAATGTTAAAGACAAATCGTGAAAGGTTACCTATAATGGATATATTCATGTCAAACATCCCCTAATAAAACTAGGCACTAATTTATGAGCTTCCTTCCGTTATTTTAGTTACCAGAATTTTAGGCGACTTCGATAGCAGATATCAGAAATTGTTAAGGGTAAACTAATTGCCTAACCATCAAAGTTTAGGCAATGATTATCACATGCATCTCAATGCTTAGTTTTTCAATCTTTTTCTCAAATCTGCAATGACTACCACTTTTAAACCATGGATGAGAAGCCATTGTAGCCCGTTTGAAACTCTACCGTTTTGATAGTTGAAAGGCTACCAAAGATCCCTCATAGTCAACTGGTGTTCTCCGGTTAAGTATATGGTAGGTTTTTAAATGAAATGAAGCTGTTTGCTCAAAGTATCATTGTTATTGAGCTCAAAAATGTGGACTCACACTACATTTTTTCTTGTAAGTGATAATTGTTATTGAGTTTCCTCCTTTCTTAAAGTTAATTCATAAGGAAATTGATCTCAACACTTAATTATTTCTTCATCTTTACCCAATTTTGGACTTTTCTCAACAATAAGACCGTGTCATGAAGTAGCCTTTTTACCTATAATCAAAACGCTACTATTTTTACTAGGAAAAATTGCTATTCTATTAGCTTTGCAACAACTTCGTTCCTACCTGAAATGTTAGCCCTAATACTAGCGATATTTTTATTATATCCAAGAGACATTCATATATATATTTTTTGGAAAACGGTCTCTTTTGATTTTCATTTAAAATTCCTTAAATATTCCTTCCCAAATTCATCCTAAACAAATTATATCATTTTGTTCCCTTTTTTTTTTACTTTATTTTTGATATGCGATGTCATGTGCAATATTCCATCGTGACTATTTTGTATAGTAGCCAAGGTTTAAGCATTCCCACAGGCTTACCTGTAATGTTTATTCTATATGCATTCCATGAATGACGAATCTTGACTTTGCAACTCTCCATACGTAGAATATTATGGATATTTATTCAAATATTCTTTTCTCTTTTGGTATACACGTACTTGGCTAGTGTATTATATTTATGTGACAACCTTTTTCACATCAAAACTATTTCAATTTTTTTTCCTATTGCTTACTTTATTGTCAGCATGAAAACATTACTTACAATAACAAGAGCCGGAGTTCGATCAAAGAAGGATTGCCTCAGCAAGGAAGAAGACAGAGTTACTATGAATAAAATACGCCAAAATAATAAGGGGATGTAGCTCTCTCTCTTCCAATGTTATAGCTTCACTCTGTACTTTCAATCTCAAATTGTTGATTAGTGTATGAATGAGTGACTCCTGGGTAGAAGGCAGGAATGGGCAAAGTTAAAGTAAGGAGTCCGGATTAACTCTAGGTCTTTGTGAATACATGCCTCAGTTTTTCAAGAGATTAATTACATCGGCAAATACACCAAGCATGTATAGGAGATGATCATGTTGTTTTTCGCATTAAAGCTTTGTCCAAGTGCTTGTGAGATGAAGGCTGAACTCAAGGAAGGAAAGATGTAACCGTTATCTTAAATCGGTAACTTGGTTTCTGTATTTGACCTTCTCAAAGGTTCGAGTGTCTGAATATACGGTGACCCATGCAAGGTTGTATCTAGTAAGAATAAACTTGTTTCTTGAGAATTTCATTTAATTTGAGTTCTAAAATCTTTTTTAGTTTCCACATTTCATGTTTGTAAACTACTATTGTTCTCCTCCTTACGTGATTTTGCACTTGGAGTGTTGATCCAAGGAAATATCTTTTAATATTCTAATAGGAACTTTAAGATTTCTTTGATATTTTGTTTGCGCAAGATTCTTACTCACTACTTGTGGAAATACAAGTCTTTATGTGTAAATTAAGGTAAGTAATCACTCTCATATGAAAAAATCATTTAGATAAAATATATCAGTTCCATTTTTCTTTTTAAGCCCGATTCATCTTAGATAATGTCATAAGGATTGAAGTCTAGTTAATGGGGACATGTTGGATGTGAATGCAACATACGTTGGAGGCGTTTGAGAGAAGGTATGAAAGAGATGGGTTCTCCACCAACTCAACGTAGTGCTGTGTACAACATCTCAATTTTGAACATGCATGGTTCCAATCCTATCCAACCCTTCAATTTGGGCTTCTTGGACCCATTGGATCATATTGTGGTTCACGTAATTGCTAGGACACTCAACATTTGGATTGAGCCATTAGCGTGAGGTAACATAGTTGCTCCTCCATCACTTTTGTTTTATTGTCATTAGTCTTGCGTAAAAGAGGGTCAAGCTTCTCTTTTGTATTTAAGCAACATGTATTGCTTTGTTGTTGCTTGAACCACTCGAACCTAGTATTTTACCTTCTATGGTTGTAAGTCTGAATATATGCAACAGCCAAGAGCTACTACTTCAGACAAATCGTTGCTCCTTTGATCATTTCTTCCTTAAACACACGTTTCACGGCTCCTCACTTATTAAAAACCTATCAGATAAATCATTTGATGACCCGATACTGCCTTAGGGCCTTTCTAAGCATTCTTTGGCCATCTCAAGCTCGTACTAGAGCGCCTAGAGTAGGCTGAAGACGATGATGGCTGTGCGGTCATCCTGTCTGAGCCCACCAAGAGCTTGATGAAACGAAAGCAGCTTCGCGTGATCCAAATGGCTATACATCTCCTCAATGTGCGTTCAAAGCTTCTTGGTGTTCTCTGTCGTTGGTAAGATGGTAGCCATTTCCAACGTAAGGGTATTACCAATCCATGTTCAGACCAGTTGGCTACATTTATGCAATTGGCAAGACAGATGCTCGTTTGACAGGATGGGGATGGTTCCATCAAGGAACTCATCCTTATCTTTCGTCACCAAAACGTGACGAAACTCGCCAGCCCAAACTGCATAATTGTCTAGTCTCCAACATGGTTAGGCAATTAGGTGAAGCTCGGGTCCCTTCAAGGGCTAATGTGTAGAGAGAGTCACCGGCTTTCAAGTGGCCACTGCACATTGGGTTGGCATAGGTCTAACTAGGAACTCGGGAAGGATTCATCCTTGGACCTGAAAGGCTTGACTTGTTGGTGAAGCCCAAGGGAAGCTTGGTAGACCCAAGAAATTGGATTGGCCCAAAGAAAGACAGAGCTTGCATGGGTTGAGCCTTAGCTGACTGGGCCGAGTAGGCACAGTCTGAGCAGATGAAGACGGTGTGGGTTGAACAGAAATAGGCTGCCTGGCAATGGACTAGGCCAGCGTAAGCTGGGATGGAGTGGGCTAGACTAGAGCGGGCTAGGCTTGTGAAGACTGGGCGGCCACCATTGGTTGAGTCGAACCAACCACCAATTGGGTCGAATTGGACCAGACTGCCCCTAAGCGAGCTAGGTGTAAGCTGAGAGTTCTTGGATGATTGGGCCAGACCTCCCTTGAAGAAGCTGTGTCTAGGCAGAGAGGTCCTGAAGGACTAGGTCGAATGAAACAGTAAGAAAAAGGTACTTGGATGGGGCGGACTAGAAAGCCTTGTCCATAAATGGGAGAGATAGATGGGAACATCTTCAATGTTGGTGGGAGCGTATAGGTCAACGTTCTGTCCTGATTGGGAAATTTCTTGCATATTCAAAATATCTTTGATACCATGTCACAGAGTAGAAGGGAAGAAGAAAAAAGAGAGACAACTTGGGAAATTTCTAGTATATTCAAAAGTGTGGTAAACCTAGCTTGTACATGGGTCTTATATATAATACAGTGACTATACAATGATAGTAAAATATACAGAATGAAATAACTTCCTATTTGTGCAACGATATAGTTTCCCAAAATAGTGATTTTACCAACCAACCAACATTGTTGCAAGGAAAGAATTAATCACCCGATCATCGTAACAATCAGGAGAGAATATACATACCTCAAAAACTTTGAGAAATCATGAAAAAATAAGATTCGTAAAGATTAAATAAATGGATCATTTAACCATAAGTCAGCTTTTGAATTTGGCCTTTGAATTTGCTAACAAAAATGAAACTTCAATAATAAATGAAGGAAAATTTATAAACTATTAAAATGCAAAACAATAAGATCATATGCTAATGGAAGAAAAAAAATATTATAAATATTCAATTTTAGCTTATTAAAGGGTGAAGTGCGAAAAAGAACGTAAAGAAAGAGCTAGCTGTAGATTTTATTCTATTTAACAATTAGAAATGTTTAACTATTAGAAAAATCATGGAATCCATCCTTTGGTGGGCAAAATAATTGTTCATAATCGGGAAGATCGACTTATCTAGTTGTCTCTGAGATTCAAAGTCTTAGTGACAAATGGCAATGAATTTGGTGTCATTCAATAATCAAAATTTTGATTGCAGCAAAAGAAGTGATGGCCAAGACACATCCATTCGTATCTGTGAAAGTTTCCAGAAGAAAAAACATGTGCTAATCACTATCGAATGGCCAGTGGCTTAAAACACCATGTTCATATATTATTTTTTTGATAAGTCGTCCATATATTCATAAGGTGGGTACCACAAAAATCAAACAAAAACCACCCACCAAAGAATGAAATACTTTACAGACTACAACTCGATGGAGGATGTTGAACTTTGAGCCGTTGGGGAGTGGCCGTTCTCCAAAACCTTAGTTATTGTTGTCTGCCCAACAACAAAAAAGACACCTTCCACGACAACTGAGGCTAGACGCTTCTGACAAAGGAGGTAGAGCAGCCAAGCTGACAATGATGATTAGGACAACAGTGAGAAAAGTTTTCATCACGCTCTCGCTCACAAATGCCATTGGTTCAATTGTGAAAGATGAGTCGCAAAAAATTATGTGTAATGAATATGTTCATGTCAAAGATTCACTATTTATTTTGAAATAAAACTAGGTACTACTTTGTAAGCGTCCTTACAATATTTTAGTTAACAAAATTTCTGGCGATTTTGATGGTTGGTCTCAGAAATTTTTAGAGTGTTTGAACAAAATGTCATGGGAAAGCTTTGGGTTTGAAAGGTTTAATGTGAAAGAATTATCGCATGAAATTATTTGTAATGGATATTTTCATATCGAACATATACTATTTATTTTGAAATAAAACTAGGCACTGATTTGCGAACGTCCTTCCAAAATTTTAGTTGTCAGAATTTCTGATGATTTTGATAACTGGTATTAGAAACTTTTAGAGTGCCTAAACAACCTATGGTGGGAAAGTGGAAAAGCTTTGGGTTTGAAAGGTTCAAAATACAACATGTCATTCACTTTAGTTTGTAATAGGCAATTAAGTAATCATGCATAAATTATGAGATGAGCTTGTATGTAGTATTTCACATCCCTGCTTTAGTGTTTTTGGGTTTACTATGGGAAAATTGAGTGTTTAGTAGGGAGGAAAGGAGAAAAAACAAAAACATGAAGAACAAAAACAAAATATAAATGTCAATAAGCTCCAAGACG
The DNA here is from genome assembly GCA_028551475.1 of Casuarina equisetifolia. Lineage (NCBI taxonomy): Eukaryota > Viridiplantae > Streptophyta > Magnoliopsida > Fagales > Casuarinaceae > Casuarina > Casuarina equisetifolia. Next base: position 21,328,694 of record CM052355.1, read on the forward strand.
TAAAGGCAATGCTACCCGTCAAGGACCACAACCAATCCTTGACAAGAATTAGATAAATGATGCAAAAGTTAATCACACAACTTTAGAGTTTCTATTCTTTAGGAAAACAAGTCTACTTACAACTGAAACAATCTTCCCTTTAAATAGGCATCTAAACCTAATTCTAGAAGGATCCTAGTAAATCAAGAATCCTTAAAACCTAATTCTAGAATGATTCTGATAAATCAAGAATCCCTAAAATTAAGGAAGTCTTAACAAATTTGGATTCTGATAGATAAGGGAATCTTAAACAAGTCAAAGATCTGACAAGTATGGAAACCCAAATAAATCAAGAACCTAGACAATTAAGGAAAACCAAACAAAAGAAATATTCTCAGACAATAAAGAAAACCTAAGAAATTAAGGACTCAACAGTTATTTAGGAAACCCCCCATGTTAAAGACTGTAGAGATGCTATGGAATATTCTTGGACTACTTCAACCTTGGCCTTCTTGCACCCATTGGATTACGTTATGGCCCAAGCATGTATAAATTGACAAACTTAACATATGGCCTAGGCTAAGAGCTTGGACTAACGTAGTTGCTCCTGCATCACAAAATCTTAAACATATTATATATGACACGCTATATCCTATGTCCTATCAATCGTGACTATTTGTATAGTAACCAAGGTTTAAGCATTCCAACAAGCGTACCTATAATATTTTATTTTATATGCATTCAATGAAATAATGGATCTTTGACTTTGCATGTTTTCATACGTAGAATACTATGTATATTTTGTTACGAGTCTACCACATCAAGGCCCAAGTGGTAGTGAGGCATTAATGGGACCTCCTAATGGTAGAACCTCTAGAAGATTGTAGTTAGTGCATAGGGAGACATTGTCTTCTTCCTTATCGTCTACAACAAGGACTCACACTATTTACATCTCTATTTTTTTTTAGTATTTCGGTTGTTTGTGTTGCCTGCCATTTGTGTCTGTACTGCATGTTTAGGTGAGGTGTGTCTTTTGTGTTTTTGGGCCTAGCATGCCTGCTCTTTTACTGGGCAAGAGTCTTCCTTCCATGGAGGTTAGCAATAACGGTTATCTACTCATTGGTCTGTCGGCTATAGGACACCACAAATGGTTAGGACCTCTTTAAAAACAGGACTTCTGCTGTAAGCGAGGGCAAGCATTTGAATTCTAAGTTTTTAGGAGGTTTGAAGTCCTTCAAAGAGTTCACCTTTATCGCACTACATTGATTTCTTTTTTATGTTCAGTGCCCTGTCACCTACTTTGTTACATTTAAAAGTAACAAAGTGGCATCAAAGTTAATTTTGATTTTAGACATTGTTCCAAAAATGTCTCTAGGACCTAATGATCAAATGAAGGAATACTTAAGCTAGGAATTGGACCGACATTTCTGAGAGCTCATGCAGGTGATGCACTAGACATTCTCCACACTGAGTGACAAGGTCAATGGTGGACAAAGAGGACTTGACATTCATTAAGTGGACTTGAAGATGGTTTAGGTGGATGACACTTTGCTCTTGATACAAATTAGAAAGGGCCAATAACACCACAAAGGATAGGTGCTCAAAGGCAAAGATGGAGTTTTCGTTTTACAATGGCTCAAATATCCCACTAAGTGGATATGTAAAGTAGAATAGTTTTTCAAATACTATCGGACCTTAAAAGTAAAGAAACTAGAGATCACTTCTTAGAACCTGGACAAAAAGGCATATCCAAGTTCACTCAAGATATTCTAGCCTATGCCAAGATGATTGATCCCAAAGTTGTCTCCATTCCTTACACCATTGATAAACCTCTTTCACTTTATAGTGGTCATCCATTGAAGGACTTTAGCCTTTATTGTAGCATCATGGATGTTTTTCAGTATCTCACCCTCACTAAGTTAGACATCACCTATATGGTCAACACAACCTGTCAATTTCTTCACCATCTCACCATGACTCATTGGCAAGCTATCAACCAAATCCTTCACTATTTGGCCACCACTCCTTGCTTTGGTTTCCTTCTCACTTGTAATCCATCCACTACTCTCCATGCTTTCTCTGATGTTGGTTAGGTGGGTTAATCATGATAACAACCACTCTTTTGAAGGTTTTTGCATCTTCCTTGATTGCAATCTCATCTTTTGGAGTTCTCATAAGCCTCAAACCATTACTTGTTCTAGTATTGAAGTAGAATATAAATCCCTTATTGATATTACTATGAAACTCATGTGGATTGAATATCTCCTCCATGATCTCTGAGTTTTTCCTCATCATCCTTTGATACTCTGATGTGATAACTTGTTAGCTCTCTACTTGATGGCTAACTTAGTCTTTCATACTTATATTAAATACATTGAGAATGATTTTCACTTTGTCCGAGAATGTCTTGCTCACGATTAACTCTACTTGCAGTTTATTTTTACTATGATATATAATTGGCATCTTCACTAAAGATCTCTCTTCTACATGCTTTTGTACAAAATTCACTTCAAGCTTATGGTTCATTTTGCCCCTTCAACTTGTAGGGGCATGTTAGAGTAGAAGAATTCATTTCACTCTACGACGCATGTCGTACATGCATGTGCCACATCAGCCTTCTCAAGCCTTTGACGATCAACAACCCAAGCTCACCTATGATGCGACCGGATTCATCCCCAATGGTTCTATGAAACCCTAGCTGCCAAGAATCAACAATTCTTGGTGATTCTTGACAAATTTGTTTGTAATTTGCTATATTTTCCTTCTTAGGTTTTGATTGATTCTTTAAATGTAAAAATTATTTACATAATTGAATTGAATCAAGATTTTTCATTAATGAAATAACCTAGGTTTTTATCTTTCCACCATTCCTTTTCTCCCTGCAATTTTCGGTAGCCCAAGGGTTCAATTAAGTCATTTGACCTCAAATTCTTTCACTAGCCATTGCTAATTGCTAAGTTGTTAGAACACAATGGTCTTAACAAGTATATGAACTTTGATGAAGCACTAATATGGATTCAACAAAAAAAGTTTGTTATAACTATGACAAGCATTTTGTTCTAGGTCATAGATGTAAAACATTGATTTATCTGGAGGTTTCATATTCTATGAAAAAGGTAAAGCCAAGGTAGAATGAGATAGAAGTTGAGCTATGAGAGGTTAATGAATTTCTATTTATTAGCTTTGCAAGGAATGAAGGTCGTGCTTGGGGTTCTATGTATTGGAATATATTTTAATGATATTAGAATATATAAACGTTTTGATAATAAAGAAAAATGGGTATTATAATATGATAATATTATAATCATTTTGTTGGAATACATTGATGATTGAATGGAATTATAATATGAAAATATTATTATTAATATTTGATCATTTATAAGGTTCTTATAAAGAAAATAATGTGGAATTAATGTGCAAGAAAACGTTAAAAATGTGCAAACCCTAAACCAAGGAAGCCCAAAATGGTCCAGCCTACGTGAAGCGTGACCACGCTTATATGAGGCGTGATCTAGCCTACAGAGGCATGACCCAAGCATGAGACTGTGTGAGTAACCTAGAGCATGACCCAATGCATGACCCAGGTTTAGAAGGCATGACCTACATGCGAGACCTAGACCCATCTCACTACCCGCGTGCGTGACCCGTGACCACATTCGTGACCTGTGATCCACTCCTATGACCCACTTGACACCGTGACTTTGCCACTTCATTTGGCTACTAATTTCAACTTCGATCAAGTTGTAAAATAGCTCATTGGAAAGCCAATGAAGAGAAGAAGATTTCTATAAAGAAAAATCGAAGACCCATTGCTTAGAGAGAATTAATTTGAAGAAATTATGGAGTTTTTTGAATTTTAGCCCTAACTGCTCAAAAGTGAAATTAGAAGCAAATTAGAGTGTTTCTGAAGACAATTTCAAAAGGCTTTCATAAAGAAGAAGATTCTTTATCAATTTTTGAAAGAGCCACAAAGATTAATTTCAAGATTAAAGAGAATTGATGAAGATTTGAGAAAGACCTAGAAACTCAACCTAGTAACCCAATTCTTTGGTCCACAAAGCTAACTTAAGTTATGGACTAAACGATGGTATTTTGAAACTTGATTTTGAACGTATTTAAACCAGAATGAAGCAAAAGCTATCTTTGAACTCTTTGCCTCTTTAACAACTTGAAATCCAATCACCATCAGTCCAAAACGAGAAGAAAATCAGAGATGTCAAAACAACTAGTTTTTGGAGTTAAAGAGGTGCATTTTTCACATCTATTCAACAAAGAAACAAAGGGAAATCGTTGTTACATTTATTGAGATTTGAAGAAACAAAAATCCACTTGAGAAGTTGAATATACATCTTGTGAAGCTTAAGTTGAGGTAAAATCTCATAGAAGTTCTTTCACTCTATTATTCTTTAAGATTACTTAAGATTTCTACTTGTATATGTGCTAATTAGATTCTAAATATTGTTTTGCACATATACTTTTTTGTAAATCCAAAACCTTAACTTTACTATCATTTGGGAGTTTTGTGATTAGGGCTTAATTATCTATTTGTTATCATTAGAAAGCCTTTAGCTTAGCAATCTTCTATATACATTTCATATTTTAAGGAAATTGCTTAAGCTTGTAACAAGTTTGAAAAACTCTGACTTGTTAATATGTATTGAGACATACATTGTATTGTAATCCTTAGTGTAAAGATTGTTTGACTCCTTAAGGAGGAGTTGGAAAGTGTAGGAGAAAGTTTCTCCTAACTTTGTAGTAAAGTAGACTTCAACCAGTTGTATTGAAGGAAAAGAGGGTGAAAGTAGGTGAAAAAGGCTGAACCACTGTGTAAATTGGTGTCTCATCTTTCTTGTGTTTAATTAGCTTGCTGATTAATCTTTATATCTTTGAATGCCATATTTGATTACATAAAAAGTAATTGAACAAAAATAGAAGTGACTTTTACAAGAGAAACCTAATTCACCCCCCTTTTAGGTTGCTATAGGATCCAACACTATGACTTTTCAATCTTGGACTTATTTTGCGGGATTTCTCAAAGTTAAGTTTGGCATTCCATCATAATAGGGCTTTGGGTAGAGCTATAAGGTATTGCTCCCTTACCTAATCAAGTAATAGATGGAGGGCAAATGGGGAAGGAACTTCAAAAAGGGAAATAGGTAGTGCTTCTCTAGATTATAGTTGTATCACATGAAGTTTTGAAGGAATCGAAACAAAAGCTAAGCATTAGCCTTGAATTGGCAATGGTATTCTAAAAGTTCATTGATGTTTTCTATAAACATAGAAGGCTTCCTCCTCGAAGGGAGCATGATCATCACATAACTATAATGTAGGACTGAAAACTAGTCAACATGAAGCCATACTAGTATCCTCATTACCAAAAATTAGAAATCAAATAGTTAGTGGTGAAGATGCTTTGGTCTGGTATCATTCAACCTAACAAGTCCCTGTATTACACCCTTATGTTGTGAGTTAAAAAAAAAGGGTCTTGTAGGATGTGTTGACTTTTGTGCCCTTAATCAATAAATTGTTAAAGATAGGTACCTAATTCCCACCATTGATGAACTAGACAAAACTATATATTTTCAAAGATAAATCTTAGATTAGGAAACCATCAAATACGTATGGCCCTTAAGGACATTGAAAAAACTTCCATCCAAACTTGTAGTGGGTATTTTAAGTTCCTTATAGTGCCTTTTGGGCTTACAAATGCCTTGCCCATGTTCCAGTCCCTTATGCATTCTTTTTTGAGGTTTTTTTTAGGAGGTTGATACTAGTTTTCTTCAATGACATTCTCATCTACCATCGTAGCTAGGAAAAGCATAAGGAGCATGTTAGAACCATGTTGCTCGCATTATGCTAGCATTAACTATATGTTAAGTAGGCTAAGTGTGCATTCAGTGGCATTGAAGTTCAATTCTTAGGCCATGTCATTTCTGCCTTAGGGCTTGTAGTTGATTAAGAAAAAGATTGTAGCCATTATCAATTGGCCATGAACAAAGACACTTAAGGCCTTATAAGGCTTTCTTAAGTTGATTAGATATTATTGTTGGTTTGCCTTTGGTTATGGCACCATTGCTTGGCCATTAATAGAACTACTCTAGAAAGAAACTTTCAAATTAAGTGAGGACGCTAAAGTTGCCTTCACAAAATTGAAGTAGATGGTGGTTAATAGACTTGTTCTTACCCTTCCTAACGGTAATTAAACTTTTATTATGGAATATGATATTGGAAAATAGGGTTTTGTTGTAACTGAAAATATTTTCTTGCAAATATCAATTCTCAAAATATGTTTTTCTAAATGTGCAAAAAGAAAAACTATAGGAAGTAAAAGGTGTACAAATTATAATATCAATTAATGATATTATAAAGTAACCGAGTTCCTACATTTCCTCATAAAATATATTCTTAAAGTACTTGTGACATATATTCTAATATATGTTGATTATTTGAATATATTGATTATTTAAATATTTCTTTAAGAAATATAAAATATATTTGAATATATTTTATTTTAGGAATATGATACTTGGTTTGATGAAATTGTAGGAACATGAGGGACATTAACTCTATGTTAATATTAGTTCAAAGTCAATATATGCAATACACCAAAATATGAACTTTGTAAAAGATCATATTTTTGGACATTGTTGATATTGGACCATGTATACCTGTTGAATATGTTATCACTGGATTGGATCCTTGTTGCTGGACTGAGACAATATGGGTGCAGCCCAAGTTCACGTCAGCCCGATCCCACTCCTTGTTACGGTGTCGTCTTGATCATAATTGAAGCTTCCATGCTATGGTGTCATCTTGATCATAATTAAAGCTTCCTTGTTACGGTGTTGTCTTGACCATAATTGAAGCTTCCATGTTACAGTGTCGTCTTGATCATAATTAAAGCTTCCTTGTTACGGTGTCATCTTGATCATAATTGAAGCTTCCTTGTTACATTTTCTGGCCACGACGTTGTCTCACTTAAGGGCATATAAGAGGTGTTTATTCTTCAACGAGCTTGCCTTAACCGCTAGCCATTTCACTTCTCCCTGATGCTGTCTTTGCTTCTCTCAAATGCCAAAACCTTAATAGGAGGAATTTGGAGGAGACGGGCTATCAGAACGGTTGGATTTCGAATTTGAAGGCTGATATGAGGCTGATTTGATAGATAGCCTACTATTCCTAACGGGAAGAAAGCTATGGTTCAGGTTTGATTCCAAGAAAAGCCCTAGATCTACTTCTATTTAAAGGAGATGTGTGTGTGAAGATTTTCTCTTGATGATTGACATCTATTTGAAGCATTCTCTTTGTGAAGAATATCTATTAAGCTTATTTACCATCTTATTTGAGATTGTTGATCATTTGGTGATCCATAAGGGTTTGGTGATATTCAATTATCTAGTTTGATCTTCGATTATATCTGTAATCATAACTTGTATAACATTATTTATGTGCTAATTTCACTTATAAACATTTTCTGCACATAAATTTTGAGGAAAATCTAAAACCCTAATTTCTTCAAATTGGGGATTTTGTGATAGGAGCTTTGTATCTTGATATATTTGTTTGAATAGCTCCTCTAATTAGCAATATCCCATAAACTAACACATTATTTGGGAATTTGCTATTGTATATGATCTTTTGATCATTATTTGTATTCAGACTTGATAATTCTTTTGAGAAGAAATTATTTGGATTAGGGAGAACGTATTCTCCTAATTAGGTTGAGTAAAGGTGACTTCAATCGGTTGGATTGAAGGAGAATGCCGAATCACCGTGGTAAATTGGGTGTTGATTCTCTTACTCTCTACTTGCTTAAATAATTTTGTTTGATTACTTATTATCATATAAATTGCTGAATTGTTTGATTAAATTATTTAAGAAAAATAAAAGCATAGCTTTCAGTACAAGAACAATTCAACCCCCTTCTTGTTAAGCCATAAAACTCAACAATTGACATTTAGAGCCAGGTTTTCTAATTAAAAGGACTAACATCCTAGAGCAGATCCACATTATGGCTTCTAATAAAGGGTTAGCTGTTACGGGGTTTAACAAATCTCCCTTGTTTGATGGCATTAATTTTAGGCATTGGAAACAATTAATGCAAGTCTTCATAATAAGCCAAGATCCAGAAGCTTGGCAAGTAATTAGGAAGGGTATTACATTACCCAAAACTGATGAATGGTCAAAAAATGAAGCTAAAGTAATGGGGTTAAATGCTAAGTCCATGAATATGATCTATAATGGTCTTAGAGCACATGAGTTTAACAAAGTGTCCTCTTGTACCACCAGTAAAGAAATTTGGAATAAGTTAGAAGTTATTTATGAAGGAACTAAAAAGGTAAAGTCTTCTAAAGTTAATATGCTTGCACATGACTATGAATTATTTGTTATGAAAGATTCTGAAACTATTAGTGATATGTTTGGTAGATTCACTAAAATTATTTCTAAACTTAAATTACTAGGAAAAACCTATACAAATAAGGAAATGGTAAGAAAAATGTTATTATCCCTACCTAAGAGTTGGGATCCTAAAAAGATGGCTATAGAAGAAGCTCATGACCTAGAGGTGTTAACCTTAGATGATTTGCTAGGTTCTCTTAAGACTTATGAAATGCAGCTTATGAGAAGAGAGAAAGAAAAGGAAAATAGGAGATCACTTGCACTTAAAGTGGAAGTCGAAAAGGTTGAAGAGGAAGAGTCAGAAAATGATGAAGTAGCTCTTATAGCTAAAAGATTTAGAAAATTTCTAAGAAGAGGCTTAAACAAAAACATAGGGCAAAATAGGAGAAAAGAATTAAATGAACCTAGGGAGAATGTGTGCTATGAATGCAAGAAACCAGGACATATCAAGATTGATTGTCCGATGATCAAGAAGAGAAACAACAAGAACAAAAAGAAGGCAATGATTGCTGTCTGGGATGATGAGAACTCCTCATCTGATGAAGAAACTCAAGAAGAGATTGCACATCTATGTCTAATCACAACAGCAACTCTTAAGGAAGAAAATAATGAGGTAAACGATTTTGAACTGTTTCTTCAAATAAATTCTAGATTAGAAACTACATTTTCTGACTTAGTTGAATATACAAATAAATTAAAAGATAAATACAGAAAGTTAAAAGCAAAAAATAAATTTGAAAAACAGGAACAATTGCATAAATTGATTTTATTGATAAACAAAGCACTGAACTTATTGCATATAGTGATGAAGCTCAAAAGAAAATAAATTGATTTTATTGATAAACAAAGCACTGAACTTATTGCATATAATGATGACGCTCAAAAGAAAAATGTCTTGATTTCCTTAAATGATGACATTGTTATTTTTGCTAATACATATATGAAATATGATGCTTGTATGAATGATATATATGAAAAACAAGAAAAATATAAAAACATGCAAATAGGAACAGAAACTTTCTGTAGTGTCAATGCATCCTCTGATATTAAAATACATGCAGATTCACATGTATGTGCTGAAAATCTTAAGAATAGAGTGCGTGAACTAGAAAAAGAAAAATGTGACTTGAAATCAAAACTTGATGCAAGTAACTTGTTGTTAAAGAAATTTACAAATGGTAGTTGCATGTTAGATAGAATTGTAAACTCTCAAAGAGGTATATATGATAAGGCAGGACTAAGGTATAATTTGAATGATAAATCAAAATCATTCACTCATTTCTTTAAGGAAAAAGAATGTTCAATTCCTCTACATGAAAATAAATGATCTTTCTGCAATTATTTTGGTCATGATTTTGATAAATGTCCCATAAGACTTAGAAAGGCTTACAAAGTAAAGAAACTTTGGTTGCCTAAGAATGACAAAAATCTAAGTCAAACTAACACTCATGGAGCCAAAGTAAAAAGGGTACTAAGCACTTCAATGATCAAATTTGTTTCTGCAGGATATGAGTGCATGGATAAGGAACAAAAAACTCAAGAACATGTGGATTTTGGACAGTGGATGCTCTCGACACATGACTAGGATGAAAGAGCTCTTCTTAACACTTGAGTTGAGAAATGGAGGTATGATATCTTTTGGAGATAACTCCAAAGGAAGAATAAGAGGAATGGGAACAATAGGTAACTCTGATACCCTACTCATATTTAAAGTATTGCTTGTAGATGAACTAAAATTTAACTTACTTAGCATAAGTCAGTTGTGTGATAAAGGATTCAAAATAAAATTTGGAAAAGAAAGTTGTCTTGTTGAGTATGTTGAACATAAAATTGTTGGAAAAAGGAAAGACAATATCTATGTGTTTGATTTGAGCAAGATGAATGTTGAACAAACATGTTTGGTTGTAAATAGAAATATTGATGCTTGGTTGTGGCATAGAAAGCTAGGACATGCGGGTCTAGGATTGATAGAAAAACTGTGTAAGTACAATTTAGTAAAAGGTCTTCCATCTTTAGAATTCAACAATGATAGAATATGTGAAGCATGCAGTAAGGGCAAACACACATAAAGTAGCTTCAAATCGAAGCTTGTGGTAAGTACATCTAGACCATTAGAAATACTGCACATGGACCTTTTCGGTCCTATGAGAACAGCAACATTAAATGGTAAACATTATGTCTTAGTTATTATAGATGACTATTCTAGATTCAAATGGACATACATGCTTGCTAGGAAAGATGAGGCATTTGAAAAGTTTGCTAAATTCTGTAAAATGATTCAAAATGAAAAATGTTTTTCAATTATAAAAATAAGAACTGATCATGGTGGTGAATTTGAAAACCAACTTTTTGAAAAATTTTGTTTAGAAAATGGTATTTCACATAATTTTTCAGCTTCTAGAACACCACAACAAAATGGAATTGTTGAAAGGAAAAATAGAACACTTCAAGAGATGGCTAGAACCATGATGTGTGAATATAATCTTCCTAAATATTTTTGGGGAGAAGCTGTAAACATATCTTGTTACATTTCAAATCGTGCCTTAATAAGACCTATTTTGAAAAAGACACCTTTTGAACTATTCTTTGAAAGAAAACCAAACATTTCATATTTTCATGTTTTTGGAAGTAAATGTTTTGTCTTGAATCATGGAAAGGAATCACTTGGGAAATTTGATTCCAAGAGTGATGAAGGAATATTTCTTGGATATTCTCATACAAGTAAAGTATATAGAATATTCAATAAATGTACTTTAGTTATAGAAGAGTCAATTCATGTTAAGTTTGAGGATGAATGTCAAGACATTCTAGAAACTAAAGTGAATGGTGTAACTAAAAGTGTTCCAAATAGGGTTGAAGTTGAGGGGGAGTCTGAAACTAGGGAACCTTCCTTTCCTAGAGTAAGAAATGAAGTAGATCATGATCACATCATCAGAAACCCAAATGTTAGAGTAAGCACAAGGTCTCAGGTTCACAACACATGTGAACATCAAAGCTTCCTATCTTAAGTAGAGCCTAAGAAAGTAGATGAGGCTCTTGAAGATGAAAACTGGCTTCTTGCTATGTAAGAAGAATTGAATTAGTTTGAAAGAAGCAAGGTTTGGAATCTAGTTCTTAGACCAAAGAATCATCCGGTTATAGGCACAAAATGGGTATTTTAGAACAAACTAGATAAGAATGGTACCATTACTAGAAATAAAGCTAGATTAGTGGCACAAGGATATAGTCAAGAAGAAGGGATTGACTATGATGAAACATTTGCACCTGTAGCTAGATCGGAAGCAATTTGGATCTTGCATTTACTTGCTGTATGAACTTTACCTTATTTCAAATGGATGTCAAGAGTGCATTTTTGAATGGCATTATAAAAGAAGAAGTATATGTTAAAAAACCAACCAGATTTGAAGATCCAATTTATTCAAATCATGTCTTTAAATTATCAAAAGCTTTATATGGTTTGAAACAAGCTCCATGGGCTTGGTATGATAAATTAAGTTCATTCTTAATTAATCATGATTTCAGAAAAGAAAAAATGGACAACACATTATTTATAAAGAACAAAGAAAAAGAAATTTTGATTGTTCAAATATATGTTGATGATATTGTGTTTGGTTCTACTAATTCTAAATTATGTGAAGAATTTGCTGCATGTATGTAAAGTGAATTTGAAATGAGTATGATGGGTGAATTAACATAATTCTTGGATTGCAAATCAAAAAAACCAACAAAGGGACTTTTATAAGTCAAACAAAATACACAAATGAATTGCTCAAGAAATACAAGATGCATGATTTCAAACCAATGAACACACCAATGAGCACTTCTTTATCATTATCTATTGATGAAGATGGAATTAGTATATATACTAAATTGTATTGTGGCATGATTGGTTCTTTGCTATACTTAACTGCATCTAGACCGGATATCATGTTTAGTGTGTGTCTATATGCTAGGTATCAATCCAATCCTAAAGAACAACACCTAGTTGCTGTCAAAAGAATATTTAGATACCTTAGAGACACGGTTTCCTTAGGAATTTGGTACCTTAGAGACACCACTCTAGATTTGCATGCATTTAGTGATTCTAATTACGCTAGATACAAACTAGATAGGAAGAGTACGAGTGGTGGATGTCATTATCTCGAAATATGCTTATTTCTTAGCACTCCAAGAAACAAAACTGTGTAGCTCTCTCTTCCACTAAAGCCAAATATATTGTTGCTGCTAGTAGCTATGCTCAAATCTTATGGATGAAACAACAATTAAAGGATTATGGAATCTTATCACATAGAGTTCTACTAAAATGTGATAACACAAGTGCAATAAATCTCATTAAGAATCCTATCCAGTACTAAAAAACAAAGCACATAGAAATTATACATCATTTCATTCGGGATCATGTTCAGAAAGGTGATGTTGTACTTGAATTTGTGAGCACTAATCAGCAAATTGTTGATATCTTAACCAAACCTTTATCAAAGGATAGATTTTATGCTCTTAGACGAGAACTTGGAATGTTACTTCTTAAAAATCTTAAAAATGTTTATTACTGCTATCTCTCTATTCTTTCACTATTCTTCAAACTACTCAGTTTAAGGGGGAGTGGCTCTACTTTCACTCCTACAGCATCCGGTTAGTACCTCATTCTTATCTTTATTCTGTTGCTGCTTGCTCATTTTTTTTAGTGAGATTGGAATTGTTCTTTTTGCTTATGACAAAAAGGGAGAGAAATAATGCACATGTAAAGTCTCATTTTTGATTATCAGTGCAGAATGTGGGATACATATATATATCACCCTTGCTCAAAAATGTTTTTATGCATGTTCTATGATAATTTTTGAAATATGCTAGACACATGTATAGGAGACTTGCTTGCTATCATATGCAGTAACTATTTGCAACTAACTGTATCATGATAAATATGTTGCAATGATGAGTTGTGTTCTCTTGGAAAAACATGATTGATATTTGATGACATGTGCAATACAATTGAAATATTTTGTCGTCATTAAAAATGGGGAGATTGTTGGAAAATAGGGCTTTGCTGTGACTGAAAATATTTTCTTGTAAATACTAATTCTCAAAATATGTTTTTGTAAATGTGCAAAAAAAAAACTATAGAAAGTAAAAGGATTACAAATTATAATATCAATTAATGATATTATTAAGTAACTGGCTTCCTATATTTTCTTATAAAATATATTCTTAAAGTTCTTGTGACATATATTCTAAGATTTGTTGATTATTTGAATATTTCTTTAAGAAATATAAAATATATTTGAATATATTTTATTTTAGGAATATGATACTTGGTTTGATGAAATTGTAGGAACATGAGGGACATTAACTCTATGTTAATATTAGTTCAAAGTCAATATATGTAATACACCAAAATATGAACTTTGTAAAAGATCATATTTTTGGACATTGTTGATATTGGACCGTGTATACCTACTGAATATGTTATCACTGGACTGGATCCTTGTTGCTGGACTGAGACAATATGGGTGTGGCCCAAGTTCACGTCAACCCGATCCCACTCCTTGTTACGCTGTCATCTTGATCATAATTGAAGCTTTCGTGTTACAGTGTCGTCTTGATCATAATTAAAGCTTCTTTGTTATGGCGTCATCTTGATCATAATTAAAGCTTTCATGTTACGGTGTTGTCTTGATCATAATTAAAGCTTCCTTGTTATGGTGTTGTCTTGATCATACTTGAAGCTTCCTTGTTACATTTTCTGGCCATGACGTCGTCTCACTTAAGGGCACATAAGAGGTGTTTATTCTTCGATGAGCTTGCCCTAGCCGCTAGCCACTTCAATTCTCCCCGATGCTGCCTTTGCTTCTCTCAAACGCCGAAACCTTAACGGGAGGAATCTAAAGGAGACGGGCTATTAGAATAGTCAAATTTTGAATCTGAAGGCTGATATAAGGCTAATTTGATAGATAGCCTACTATTCCTAACGGGAAGAAGGCTATAGTTCAGATTTGATTCAAAGAAAAGCCCTAGATCTACTTCTATTTAAAAGAGATGTGTGCATGAAGATTTTCTCTTGATGATTGACATATATTTGAAGCATTCTCTTTATGAAGAAAATCTATTAAGCTTATTTACCATCTGATTCGAGATTGTTGATCATTTGGTGATTCATAAGGGTTCGGTGATATTCGATTATCTGGTTTGATCTTCGATTATATCTGTAATCATAACTTGTATAACATTATTTATGTGCTAATTTCACTTATAAACATTTTCTGCACATAAATTTTGAGGAAAATCTAAAACCCTAATTTCTTCAAATTGGGGATTTCGTGATAGGAGCTTTGTATCTTGATATATTTGTTTGAATAGCTCCTCTAATTAGCAATATCCCATAAACTAACACATTATTTGGGAATTTGCTATTGTATATGATCTTTTGATCATTATTTGTATTCAAACTTGATAATTCCTTTAAGAAGGAATTATTTGGATTAGGGAGAACGTATTCTCCTAATCAGGTTGAGTAAAGGTGACTTCAATCGGTTGGATTGAAGATGAAAAGGTTAAATGCTAAACCACCGTGGTAAATTGAGTGTTGATTCTTTTACTCTTTACTTGCTTAAATAATTTTGTTTGATTACTTATTATCATATAAATTGTTGAATTGTTTGATTAAATTATTTAAGAAAAACAAAAGCATAGTTTTTGGTACAAGAAAAATTCAACCCCCCTTCTTGTTAAGCCATAAAACCCAACATGTGATACATCTAGTGAAAGAGTTAATGGGGTTTTCTTTCAAGGATTAAATCCCATTGCATTTTTAGTTGTGCTTTTAAAGGAAGGAACTAATTTGGCTTGACCTAAGAGAAAGAGATGTTGGCTATTATTCTTATGGTCCAATAATGGCACCATTATCTTCTTAGGTGTTCCTTTATGGTTCGAAAAAATCAACAAAGCTTAAAGTATTTATGGAAATAGAAAATTTCCACCTTGGCTTAACAAAGGTGGTTAGTCAAGTTTCTAGGTTTCAATTTGTATTGAATACAAACCAAGCCATGAAAATCGTGTTGTGGATGCCTTGTCTTAATGGTAAGAGGTTGGATTGGGCATTTGGGAATTGTTGTATTTATCTTTTCCAAAACATGGGAAAATAGAGTATCCAAGAAGGCTTGTAGTGATAGAAAGGAAATTGTTGTTCCATAAGGAGTGTTGTAAAATTCATTCATAAGTCCTTATGCACTTAACGTGGCTCAACATGCATTTGTGCTTAAGGGAGATTATGTGGCAGCTGAAGGTACCGTTACACTCATGCCAATTGGCCCTTTTGACTTTTCCAAGTGGACAACAAGGAATGCTGGTGGTTTTAAATGTTCACAATCTTGCTCTTTAGGAAATCTTAGCTCCTATTCCCTTGTAGACAGTGGCTATTAAGAAGGTGGTCAAAGATTACATAGAAATGCAAAAAAATTGCTAAAAGGATCCATCAATAGGAGGTAGTTGGCCCTTAAAAGCTTTAAAATGAGGTAATCATTTTTAAAGGGCTAATATTTCTTTCTAGCAGATCCATATTCCTACTTGCCATTGTTAAATGTTGGAATATATTTTAATGATATTAGAATATATTAACATTTTGATGATGAGAAAAAGATAATTAAAATCATTTTTTGCTTATTTATGGGTTTTTATAAGAAAAATAATATGGGATATTTTGTAGGAAAATGAGTGAATAAATCAAAAGCATGAAACGGCAAAGGCCAAAGCAACACAAGCCCAAACATAGTTAGGCTTGAACAACTCAGCTTATAATCCAAAATGTGTAACCCATTCTCGAGCCCGTGACATAGTGATCCACATTTGCAATCTAAGAGGCATGACCCATAAAGATGAAACTCAAACCTAGTTCAAAAGACAACTCAAACCTCGTGCAAACTAGACTAAATCTAGAGGCGTGAGCCTACAACCCACGATCTAGAAGTGTGACCATGTTCGTGAGTATGAACCGTAACCCAATAGATCGACTCGACCTAAAAGCTTTTGCGCAACCCACTTTCAATGACCTAAAAATGCTCAAGACTCCCCATCAAATTTGGCTACCAAAGACTACTCCATTCAAGCTAGAAAAAAGTGTCAATGGACAACTAACAAAGAATAGAACAAATATGTGAAGAAAGATTAACAACTAACTGCTTAAAGAAGATTAATTTGAAGATATTAAGGTGTTTTTCATACTTTGTGACCTAACTAGTTAAAAAAGAAATTAGAAGAAGATTAAGGAGTCTCTAAAGCCAAAATCATAGGGCTTTTGTAAGGAAGAAGTTGATCTATCAATCTGTGAAGCACCCACAAAAAATTACTTCAAGATTGAAGAGGATTAAGGATGATTCATGTGTTTTGACCCAGTAACCTATTTTGCCTCCACAAAGTTTCGATTTAGTAACTTAAAATCTAGACAAAATAATGGCGTTTTGGAGAATAATTTTGGATGGTATTAAGATGGAACATAAACCTCTCTCCTTTTTCTCTAAACAACACAAAATTAGATGAAAATTAGGGCTCCAATGAGAAGAAGAAGTCACTTGCCTTAGAGATATCAAAATGATTATTTAGAGATGAAAGCTGAGTTGTTTTGAAGCTACTTAAGAGCATCATACTCAATATTATTAGGGGTCTAAAAATTGGAGAGAAAGCAAGCATTTTTCCACAACTCTTAAGCTCTTCAAGCTCACAAAATTGATTTTTCATTTCAGTGATGAGCTCATTACTACTTTGATACACTTGTTAGGAAATCATATTACTCTTTAATGTTAGGTTTTATGGCTTAACAAGAAATAGGGGTTGAATTATTATTCTACCAATCCAACAATATGTATGATATAAAATATTTAATCAATTAATTTAATAGTTTGTGTGATAATAGACAATTAAACAAACAAAATTATTTAAACAAGTAAAGAGCAAGAAAATCAACACCTAATTTACCATGTTGGTTCGGCATTCAATCTTTAAGTCCTACGTCCACCCTTTTCTCCTTCAATCCAACCAATTGAAGTCACCTTTACTCAACCTAATTAGGAGAACATGTTCTCCCTAATCCAAATAATTCCTTCTTAAAGGAATTTTCAAGTCTGAATACAAGTTATGATCAAAAGATCATGTACAATAGCAAATCCCCAAATAATATGTTAGTTTAAGGGATATTGTTGATCAAAGGAGCTATTCAAGCATATATATCAAGATACAGAGCTCCTATCATGAAATCCCCAATTTGAATAAATTAGGCTTTCAGATTTACCTCAAGATTTATGTGTAGTAAATGTTTATAAATGAAATCATCATATAAATAATGTTATACAAGTTATGATTGAATATATAATCAAAGATCAAATCAAATAATCGAATATCACTGAACCCTTGTGAGTCACCGAGAGATGAATGAACTTGAATCAAATAGTAAGTGAGCTTAAGAGACTTTCTTCACAAAGAGAACACTTCAAATAGATGTAAATCATCAAGAAAAAATCTTCATGCATGCATCTCCTTTTAAATAGGAAGCAAATCTAGGGCCTTTTTAGATCAAACCTGAACCATAGCTATCTTTCTTTTAGGAATAGTAGCCTATCCATCAAATCGACTTCATGTCAATCTTCAAAACCATAATCCGACTGTTTTGATAGCCAGTCTTCTCTAGAATCCTCCTATTGAGGTTTTGGCACTTGAGAGAAGCATAGATGACATCGGAGACGAGTAAGAGTGGCTAGGGCAGAATCATCGAGAGACCTCTTATGTACATCTTTCTATTAAGTGAGACGACGTCGTGGCAGGGCGTATCTCTAATGGACGAGATGACACCACAGTGCGAGAAGACTTACTCTAGTAGGGTTGAGCTGATGCAAGCTTGGGCCGTATCCCAGAGTCTCGGTCCAGCATCAAAGGGTCCAGTCTAGTAACAAAAGATCCATCATATAAACACGGTCCAATATCAATAGGGTCCAAAATTTAATTATGTAAGCACGGTCCAAAACTATGATCTTTTACAAAGTTCATATTTTGGTGTAATACATATCTTAGCTTTGAACTAATGCCCTTCATGTTCTTACAAATACATTAAACCAAGTATCATATTCCTAAATAAAATATATTCAAATATATTTTATTTCTTAAAGAAATATTCAAATACACAAATGTATTTCACAAGAACTTTAAGATTATGTTTTATGATGGAATGTAGGAACCTGGTTACTTTATAATATTATTAATTGATATTATAATTTGTACACCTTTTACTTCCTATAATTTTTCTTTTTGCACATATAAAAACATATTTCAAGAATTGATATTTACTAGAATATTTTTAGTTACAACAAAACCCTATTTTCTAACATTTAATTCATATCATATTTAAGTTGATTTCATACAAGTGAACAGTGCTACGATTCATCTGATTTTGGGGCTTTTGTTCATATCATTCTACATTAAGTCTCTAACATTTGTTTAAAGCTTCTAAACTTAAATTCATATCTTATAAAAGCTAAATTCAAAATTTATACTTAATTGTTATTTATTGTTGAAATTCTTGAGGAGAGAATTTGTAACTGGGATTAGGGGAGTGATTCTCCCATGTAATCAATTTGTTAATTGATTGGAGAGTGACTCTAGTAGGTTGTTGTTAGAATGGGGTGGAGTAGGTGTCAAGGTAGCTTAGGCCGAACCACCTACCAAAAATTTGTGTCTTTATCTTGTGTGATAACTTTACTTACTGCCTTAATTGCTTCATATAGGGAAATCAAAAAAGACAAAAGAATTTTTAATAAACATAATTCACCCCCCATTAGGTTGCTATAGGATCCAACATTAAAGATTTTCATGGGGCTACTTATAAAGGTTTTCACAAGATGCTTCGAAGCATGTATGTGCAGTTTTCTTTTGGAAGCAGATATGGGAGGACATTTAGAAGTTCACTAGGACATGTTAAACATGCGAAGAGCAAAAGTAGGACACTTGAGCCTTGTCAAGCTTGTTACAACCAATCCCCCATTCCATATGCAATTTGGAAGGATTAATTGGTAGATTTTATGGATGGCATCCCTAAGTCCAAGGCTAAGAACTTGGTCCTAGTGGTGGTGGATCATCTTTCCAAATATGTTAAGTTCCTTCCTATTGCACACCCTTATTCTATTGCGTTTGTTGCACAACTATTTTTTTTAAAAATTGTTAGATTCTATAGGATGCCACAAATGATCATTTATGATTGTGATTCCATTTTAACAAGCATTTTATGGCAGGAACTATTTAAGTTGTAGGGCACTAATTTCAACTTCATGCTAACATACTACCCTCAATTAAAGGTGCAAAGAGGAGTCACAAATTGTTCTTTGGAAATGTACTTTTTTAGGTTTATGGCTATCCAAGAAGGGGGGATTGAATTGGATATTTAAAATTTATGTTTAAATAAATCCCTTTTCTTTTTTTACTTAATCATACAATGTTGTTAATTATCATAGCAATATCATAGCATATAAATAGAAATAAAGATAGAATAATCAGGCTAAAAAATTACACGATGGTTTGACACTTTTCACCTACTTCCACCCTCTTCTCCTTCAACTTAAACCAAGTTGAGTCTATTTTACTTCAAGCTAGGAGAGCTCCTCTCCTACACCTCACAACTCGTTAAAAAGGAGTCAATTTAATTCTCGGTTACAAAGTTAGGTTTGTAAAACCTTAATACATTAAGCTAATCCTCAAATATGTAATATAGGTGAGGAATTAAGCTTATCAAAGAGCTAATTAAGTGTATGAAAAATTAATTCAAGCTCTAATCATGAAATCCTTAATTTTCACAAATCTAGGGTTTTGGATTTACAAGGATCTTTTTGTGCAAATAATGTTTCAAATAATCTAGCACATACAAAGATCAATCTATTAGTTGATATTCACAAGATAATGAATTTAGGAAATATCACCGAAGATTCTTTATTTCTTCAAGGATTGAAGAAACATGGCAGTGAGAACAAATGATTCAAAGCTTCAATATCTTTTTTATCAAATCAGCAATATATCGATCAACAAGCTCAAACATTCATCTGAAGCTCCCTTTTATAGCAGATTTTCAAACCTCGAATGCTTTAGGGTTTCGGTTCAAACCTGTTTGAATTTCTTCCATTGAGATTTGATAGACACAACATCACACAGCTGCAGGGATGATGATTTTCACAGCAGATAGCCGTTTTGACACTCCATCGCTTTGTTCTTCTTCCTGTTGGAGTCCACATCGAAGGAGAGAGAGAGAAGGAAGAGGATGGCTTCAATTGGGTGTGCGGCTAAGGCTTCAGGTTTGTTTAACATAAGAGCTTAAGCTTTTATCAGATTGAGACGCTGCCTTTTCATTTAAATGATAGACGCTCAGCTTCAGCTTCACAGGCTTTAGCTTCATGGGCTTTCGCTTCACTTCTTTCAGCTTTACAGGCTTTAGCTTCACAGGCTTCAACTTCATGGACCGTCAAATATATATATATATATATATATATATGGTCGGTCCAATAATGATATGTACTCTATCATTCTTAATTTGAATAAGTAGCATGCCTTTGTCCTTCAAATGTACCTATAAGCACACCATTTCCAAGTATCACATTCTTTTAATATAAACATTAATATGAATTATTTTACTAATTAAAACACACATAAAATAATTCATTTTAACTTCATATTTGATGTTTGATAATGGCATGTAGGAACCTGGCTATTTTATAATATCATTAATTGATATTATAATTTGCACACCTTTTACTTCCTTTAATGTTTAATATATGCACACAAGTTCATATATTCAACATAATAATTTTTTTTTCAACAAAACATATAAGCACATGATTTTCAACAATCTCCTCTTTTTTGATGATGACAAAATTTTCATAGTTGATCTAACCAACTAGCACATGTTATTACTCGGATAAGTAGAATGAGCACATAATCATATATCCAGTAATGTGTGAATACATAACCATAGTAAGCATAATCATGTTTACACAAATAGTCATTATAGCACACAATATTTCACAAAAGTATCTTACACACAATTGTCTTAGGTGTAAGAAAGTTTATCCCACATTCTGCACTGAAAGCTAGAAATGGAACATACATGTGCTACTATGTACTCTCTCCCCTTTTTTGACATTAGTAAAAAAAAATATCATGGTAAAAGACAATGAAGATGGATAAAAATGAAGAGTATGAGTGACATGGAGAAATAGAGGGTAGCAGTATGAATAATAGAGATCTGACCTTATACTGAATGTGCGTGCAGTGCTCCCCCTCAAGATAGGAACCAAACAGAGAATATATAAGCAGGGTGTAGGAAAAGAAATGTTTATAGATTTTAAGCAATGTCATCAATTGGACACATACCAAGCTGTCTTCGAAGAGTAAAGAATTTTTAATTATCCAATGGTTTGGTAAAAATATCAGCAAGTTGTTGGTCAGTCTGAACAAACTCAATGGAAATATTAGATTTTTCAACATAATTGTGAATGAAGTGATGTCTTATTTCTATATGTTTGGTTTTAGAGTGCTGTATTGGATTTTTAGTTAAATTTATTGCACTAGTATTATCACATTTCAATGGAATCTTAGTAGAGAAGATGCCATAATCTTTTAATTGCTGTTTCATCCATAGAATTTGAGTACAACAGCTAGCTGCAGCCATGTATTCTACCTTAGTGGAAGAAAGAGCAATGTTGTTTTGTTTCTTGGAGTGCCAAGAAACCAACATGTGTCCTAGAAAGTGACATGTACCACTTGTACTTTTTCTATCTATTTTATAGCCAGCATTGTCAGAATCACTAAATGCATGTAAATCAAACATAATGTAATTGTATCCTTTAAGTACCGAAAGATCCTTATAATAGCTTTTAGATGTTGTTCCTTAGGACTAGATTGAAATTGTGCACACAAACAAACATTGAACATAATATCTGGCCGAGAAGTAGTTAGATATAGTAAGGAACCAATCATGCCTCTATACATTTTAGGATCAACACTAACTCTAACATCATCATGTGACAAAGATGTAGATGTGCTCATGGGAGTGTTTATCAGTTTAGAATCATGCATG
Source organism: Casuarina equisetifolia (assembly GCA_028551475.1). NCBI lineage: Eukaryota > Viridiplantae > Streptophyta > Magnoliopsida > Fagales > Casuarinaceae > Casuarina > Casuarina equisetifolia. The sequence continues at coordinate 21,351,171 of CM052355.1, forward strand.
TTGTGTTTCCTAAGCAACTCTTTTGTATATTTAGTTTGACTTACGAATATTCCTTTAGATGTTTGTTTAATTTTTAGCCCAAGAAAATAGTTTAATTCACCCATCATACTCATTTCAAATTCATGTTTTATAGAATCTACAAATTGTTCACACATAACAAAATTTTTAGAGCCAAATACGATATCATCAACATAGATTTAGACAATCAAAATTTCTTTTCCTTGTGTCTTAACAGACAAAGTATTATGTACCTTGCCTTTTCTAAAATTTATATTTAGTAGAAAGGTACTTAGCTTGCCATACCAAGCCTGTGGGGCTTGTTTTAAACCATATAAAGCTTTAGAAAGCTTAAATACATGATATGGACATATGGAATCTTCAAATCTAAGTGGTTGTTCAACATAAACTTCTTCTTTTACAACACCATTTAAGAAGGCACTCTTTACATCCATTTGAAAAAGTGTAAAGTTCATGTAGCAAGCAAAAGCGAGCAGCATTTGAATGGCTTCTAATCTAGCTATGGGTGCAAATGTTTCATCATAGTCAATTCCTTTTTCTTGACTATATCCTTGTGCAACTAATCTAGCTTTGTTTCTGGTAATTGTCCCGTTCTCTTCTAATTTATTTTGAAATACCCATTTTGTCCCTATTATTGAATGGTTTTGTGGTCTTGGAACCAACTTCCAAACTTTGCTTCTTTCAAACTGATTTAGTTCATCTTGCATAATAAGAAACTAGCTTTCATCTTCAAGAGCTTCATCTACTTTCTTTGGCTCTACTTGAGATAAGAAGGCTTGATGTTCACATGTGTTGTGATATATAGACTTTATACTTACTTTATTTACAGGATTTCCTAGGATATGTTGTTGATTTACTTCACTTTTTACTCTAGGAAAAGTGAATTCTCTTGAGTCTAACTCCCCCTCAATGGATACATACTTATCATTCACTTCTTATTCAATAGAGTTCAGATTAAAGTCATCTTTAAATTTTACATGAATAGACTCTTCAACAACTAAAGTTCTCTTATTTAAAACTCTATATGCTTTGCTAGTTTGAGAGTAACTTAGAAATGTGGCCTTATCACTCTTAGAGTCAAGCTTTCCAAGTGACTCTCTTCTATGGTTCAATACAAAGCATTTACTTCCAAACACATGAAAGTAGGATATATTTGATTTTTTTACCAAACAATAACTTAAAAGGAGTCTTTTGCAAAACTGGTCTTAAGAATGCCCTATTTGAGACATAACAAGCCGTACTTATAGCTTTTCCCTAAAAATGTTAGGAAGATTATATTCACACATCATGGTTCTAGCCATTTCTTGAAGTGTCCTATTTTTCCTTTCTACAACACCATTTTGTTGTGGTGTCCTAGGTGTTGAAAAATTGTGAGAGATGCCATTTTTGGAACATAATTTCTCAAAAAGATAATTTTTGAACTCACCACCATGATCTGTCCGAATCTTAATTATGGTGAGATCCTTTCATTTTGAACCATTTTAGAGAAATCAACAAATTTCTCAAATGCTTCATCTTTCCTAGCAAGTAGATATACCCTAGTATATCTTGTATAATCATCTACTATGACTAAAGCATAATATTTTCCATTCATGGTAGCTGTTCTTAAAGGACCAAACAAATCCATGTGTATTAGTTCTAACGGTCTTAAGGTAAACACTATTAACTTTGGCTTAAAACTACTTTGAGTGTACTTTCCTTTCACACAAGCATCACATAACTTATTCTTATCAAAGTCAAGCTCTGGTAACCCTTTAACTAAGCCATTCTTAGATAATTTCTCTAACAATCCTACATTAGCATGACCAAGTTTCCTATACCACAACCAAGCATCAATACTGTTATTAACAATTAAACATGTTTGTTCATTTGTTAACTTGCTAAGATCAAGTACATAAATATTGACTTTTCTTTTCCCAATAATTCTTACATTATTTTCCAAATTTTCAACAAGACAAAGTTCTTTTCCAAATCTAATTTTGAAATTATTATCACACAATTGACTTATACTTAATAAATTGAATTTTAATTCATCAACATATAACACATCAAATATGGGAAGAGATTTCAAGTTACCTATGGTGCCTATACCTTTAATTCTTCCTTTGGAGTTATCTCTAAAAGATACAGTACCTCTAGATTTCAACTCATGTGTTGAGAAAAGCTCCATCATCCTAGTCATATGACGGGAATAACCGCTGTCCAAATCTACAACTCTTTGTGCTTCTTTTTGTCTATGTTCATGCTTATATCTTGCAAAAACAAAAGTTTATGTTGGAGATCTTGGTACCCTTTTTTCTTTGGGTCCATGAATGTTAGTTTCTACTACACTATTTATTTTCTTAGGTATAAACACTTTCTTGATCTTGTATGCTCTTCTAAATCTAATAAGACATGTATCAAATGAATGACCAATATAGTTACAATAAGAACATTTATGATGCAGTGGAAATGCACAGTCCTTACTATTAAAAAATTTATAGATGTGTTTGTGTTCTTCAAAGAGTTATATCCTATACCAGCTTTATTGTATACACCTCTTTATGATTTTAACATATTATTTAACAAGTTGCTACCTTTTGTGAACTTGTGTAACAATATATTAGTGTCATCCAATTTCATTTGAATTTCATATTTTTCTTTTTCTAGCTCTAGAATTTTCATGTTAAGTGTGGTTATGTCCTAGTTTTCACACACCGTTTTAAGATATCATCATGTTTATTTTCTAGATCAGGGTAAGTACTAATCATAGAGTATGTATTGGACTTCACAGAAATGTTCTCAGATACATTAACACTTTCATGCATACAAGTCATAAACGATGTTATGACAATTTTATCAATTTCAGATTTAACTTTTGCATATTTATATTTAGCTTTCATCCTCTTGTATTTTTCTTTCATTCTTGTTGCATATTCAACCAAATCAAAGAAAGCAGTCTCAATATCACCATTAAGATTTGTTTTGGGTTCAAAATCACTTACCTCAAGTTCTTCTTCTATTGTTGCATTTGCGGTTAAGTAGAGGTGAGCAACTTCTTCTTGTTCTTCTTCATTTGATAAAGAGCTTTCATCATCCTAGACAGTAATCATTGCCTTCTTCTTACCTTTATTATTCTCCTTATTGAGTGAAAGACAATTAGCCTTGATATGTCCAAGTTTTCTACACTCATAGCATAAGTTATCCCTAGAATCATATGTTTCATTCTTTCTAAGTTGTCCTCTATTTCTTCCTAGGTCCTTTTTAAGATATTTTCTAAATCTTCTAGCTATAAGAGCAATCTTATCATTCTTGAACTCAACTTCTTCAGTCCTTTCTATTTCTACTTTTAAAGCAAGTGACCTTCTATTCTCTTTCTCTCTTACCTTTTTAATTAGTTGCATTTCATGAGTCTTTAGTGATCCTAATAGATCATCTAAGGTTAGACTATCAAGATCATGAGCTTCTTCTATGGCCATTTTCTTTGGATCCCAACTCTCGGGTAAGGATACTAACATATTTCTAACCATCCTTTCATTTGTATAGGTCTTACCTAACAGCTTAAGTTCATAGACTATTTCAATGAATCTACCAAACATGTCACTAATAGTTCCAGATTCAAGCATAGTAAATAGTTCATAATCATGAGTGAGCATGGTTACCTTGTATGACTTAACCATTTTTGTACCTTCAAATATAACTTCTAACTTATCCCATATTTCGGTGAGGCAAGATGATACTTTGTTGAATTCATGAGCCTTGAACCCACTATAAATCATGTTCATAGCCTTAGCATTTATTCCCATGATTTTAGCTTCATGTTTACTCCATTCATCAGTTTTGGGTAAAGTGGTACCCTTTCTGATTATTTGCCAAGCTTTAGGGTCTTAACCAACAATGAAGACTTGCATAAGTTGCTTCCAATGTCTATAATTTATCCCATCAAACAGAGGTGGTTTGTTATACCCCATAACAGCTATTCATTTCTCTACAGCCATCTAAGTGGATCTACTCTAGGATGTTAAGCCTTTAAAATAGAGAACCTGACTTTAGATGCCAATTGTTAGGTTTTATGGCTATCCAAGAAGGGGGGTTGAATTGGATATTTAGAATTTATGTATAAATAAATATTTTTTTTACTTAACCATACAATGTTGTTAATTATCACAGTAGTATCAGAGCATATAAATAGAAATAAAGACAGAATAATTAGGCTAAAAAATTACATAGTGGTTAGGTACTTTTCACCTACTTCCACCCTCTTCTCCTTCAACTTAAACCAAGTTGAAGTCTACTTTAATTCAAGCTAGGAGAACTCTTCTCCTACACCTCACAACTCTCACAACTTTTTAAAAAGGAGTCAATTTAATTCTTGGTTACAAAGTTAGGTTTGTAAAACTTTAATACATTAAGCTAATCCTCAAATATGTAATATGGTGAGGAATTAAGCTTATCAGAGAGCTAATTAAGTGTATGAAGAATTAATTCAAGCTCTAATCATGAAATCCCTAATTTTCACAAATCTAGGGTTTTGGATTTACAAGGATCTTTCTGTGCAAATAATGTTTCAAATAATTTAGCACATACAAAGATCAATCTATCAGTTGATATTCTCAAGATAATGAATTTAGGAAATATCACCGAAGATTCTCTATTTCTTCAAGGATTGAAGAAACATGGCAGTGAGAACAAATGATTCAAAGCTTCAATAGCTTTTTGATCAAATCAGCAATATATCGATCAGCAAGCTCAAACATTCATTTGAAGCTCCCTTTTATAGCAGATTTCCAAACCTTGAACACTTTAGGGTTTTGGTTCAAACCTATTTGAATTTCTTCTATTCAGATTTGATAGACACGACATCACACAGCTGCAGGTATGATGGTTTTCATGGAAAATAGCCGTTCTGACACTCCATCGCTTCATTCTTCTTCCTGTTGGAGTCAGTGTTAAGAGAGAGAGAGAGGAGGAGGAGGAGGATGGCTTCAATCGGATGTGCACCTAGGGCTTCAAGTTTGTTCAACGTAAGAGCTTAAGCTTTTATCAAACTGAGACGCTACCATTTCATTTAAGTGTATAGATATATATACATACATATGTATGTATATATCTATATATATGTATAATATATATATGTCTATACATATCTATGTATATATATATATGTATATATATATATGGTCGGTCTAATAATGATATGTACTTTATCATTCTTAATTTGAATAAGTAATATGCCTTTGTCCTTCAAATGTACCTATAAGCACACCATTTCCAAGTATCACATTCTCTTAATATAAACAATAATATGATTATTTTACTAATTAAAACACACATAAAATAATTCATTTTAACTTCATATTTGATGTTTAATAATGGAATGTAGGAACCCGGCTACTTTATAATATCATTAATTGATATTATAATTTGCACACCTTTTATTTTCTTTGATGTTTAATATATGCACACAAGTTCATATATTCAACATAATAAAATTTTTCTCAACAAAACGTATAAGCACATGATTTTCAACAACTTCTATTGTTTCATCCAAGGTCATCCTTAAATGGGTTCCTTGGGCAAAGTATTACCATAACACCAATGTCAACATCAATACCCATAAGACCTCTTATATGGTAGTCTATAGCACTTTGGAATTTGATAATCTAGTATGTACATGACTAGACCTTATTTATACTAATGACTAAGATCACTATCCTAGGAAAGAAAATAAATACAATAATGATAGTTGACTATAACAATTTATGAATACATTTGAAAATATAAATTCAGAATTATCCTAGTTTAGAAATATGAGGATGATATTCCAACTTTGAATTTATTGTATAGGAATTGATTTGAATTTTGAATATGGCATTAACTTATTGATTCTATGGTTAGTGGTCAACACTATTCTTGGAATTAGTTTGTGATGGAGAATCTAAAAATCCATTATAGGTGACATGGAAAGATTGTAGCTTTAACATTCCCCTACATGTTGATTGGTCGATGTAAACAATCAACTTGTCTTAAAGAAGTTTAAATCATGTAGAGTAAAGACCTTTAGTAAGAATATTAGCTATTTAATCAATGGAAGAGGTGAATTGGATGGAAAGTTTCTTCATCTTGATCCATTCCTAAATGAAATGAAAATCAATCTTGACATGGTTTATGCAAGAGTGGAAAATGGGGTTGGTGGAAAGGTATAATGCTTAAAGATTGTCGCGCCAAAGGATTAGTGGTTTTGATAGTGGTTCATGGAGATCTTGAAGTAATGCTTCAATCCATATTAGTTCCATAGTAGTATCCATAAGACTTTTGAATTTAGCTTCAATACTAGAGCAAGCAACAATTTTTTACTATGAGATCACTAAGAAATAAGATTTGAACCAAGGAAAATACAGTAACCATCGAT